>OX596004.2:11945225-12463018 GCA_951394115.2 Drosophila phalerata
ATATGGGGAAAAAAATCAAATTTCTTAAATGAATAATATTTTGATCCAGAATCAAAGTAGAGGCCAAATAATGATCAAATTGTCATTTCGCTTGGAAATCGGTTAAGTTTTGGCAAAGTTATGATGGTCGAGGGTGGTTATGAGTTTGGGGAACTCAAGGAAAAGTACAATTGACATAGACTCTCATATGGGGAAAAAATCAAATTTCTTAAATGAATAATATTTTGATGCATAATCAAAGTAGAGGCCAAATATGAGCAAATTGACATTCCGCTTGGAAATCGGTCAAGTTTCGGCAAAGTTATGAGGGTCGGAAGTTTTTGAGTAAGTGTCAATGGGCAACTCAAGGGAAAGTACAATTAACATGGTCTCTCATATGGGGAAAAAATCAAATTTCTTAAATGAATAATATTTTGATCCAGAATCAAAGTAGAGGCCAAAAGATGATCAAATTGACATTTCGCTTGGAAATCGGTCAAGTTTTGGCAAAGTTATGAGGGTCGGAAGTTTTTGAGTAAGGGTCAATGGGCAACTCAAGGGAAAGTACAATTAACATGGTCTCTCATATGGGGAAAAAATCAAATTTCTTAAATGAATAATATTTTGATGCAGAATCAAAGTAGAGGCCAAATAATGATCAAATTGACATTTCGCTTGGAAATCGGTCAAGTTTTGGCAAAGTTATGAGGGTCGGAAGTTTTTGAGTAAGTGTTAATGGGCAACTCAAGGAAAAGTACAATAGACATAGACTCTCATATGGGGAAAAAAAATCAAATTTCTTAAATGAATAATATTTTGATCCAGAATCAAAGTAGAGGCCAAATAATGATCAAATTGACATTTCGCTTGGAAGTCGGTCAAGTTTTGGCAAAGTTATGAGGGTCGAGGGTGGTTATGAGGGTGGGGAACTCAAGGAAAAGTACAATTGACATAGACTCTCATATGGGGAAAAAATCAAATTTCTTAAATGAATAATATTTTGATGCATAATTGTCAAATTTCTTAAATGAATAATATTTTGATCCAGAATCAAAGTAGAGGCCAAATAATGATCAAATTGTCATTTCGCTTGGAAATCAGTTAAGTTTTGGCAAAGTTATGATGGTCGAGGGTGGTTATGAGGGTGGGGAACTCAAGGAAAAGTACAATTGACATAGACTCTCATATGGGGAAAAAATCAAATTTCTTAAATGAATAATATTTTGATGCATAATCAAAGTAGAGGCCAAATATGAGCAAATTGACATTCCGCTTGGAAATCGGTCAAGTTTCGGCAAAGTTATGAGGGTCGGAAGTTATTGAGTAAGTGTCAATGGGCAACTCAAGGGAAAGTACAATTAACATGGTCTCTCATATGGGGAAAAAATCAAATTTCTTAAATGAATAATATTTTGATCCAGAATCAAAGTAGAGGCCAAAAGATGATCAAATTGACATTTCGCTTGGAAATCGGTCAAGTTTTGGCAAAGTTATGAGGGTCGGAAGTTTTTGAGTAAGTGTCAATGGGCAACTCAAGGAAAAGTACAATTGACAAGGACTCTCAAATGGGGAAAAAATCAGATTTCTTAAATGAATAATATTTCGATGCAGAATCAAGTAGAGGCCAAATAATAAGCAAATTGACATTCCGCTTGGAAATCGGTCAAGTTTCGGCAAAGTTATGAGGGTCGGAAGTTTTTGAGTAAGGGTCAATGGGCAACTTAAGGGAAAGTACAATTAACATGGTCTCTCATATGGGAAAAAAATCAAATTTCTTAAATGAATAATATTTTGATGCAGAATCAAAGTAGAGGCCAAATAATGATCAAATTGACATTTCGCTTGGAAATCGGTCAAGTTTTGGCAAAGTTATGAGGGTCGGAAGTTTTTGAGTAAGTGTCAATGGGCAACTCAAGGAAAAGTACAATTGACATGGACTCTCAAATGGTGAAAAAATCAGATTTCTTAAATGAATAATATTTTGATGCAGAATCAAGTAGAGGCCAAATAATAAGCAAATTGACATTCCGCTTGGAAATCGGTCAAGTTTCGGCAAAGTTATGAGGGTCGGAAGTTTTTGAGTAAGTGTCAATGGGCAACTCAAGGGAAAGTACAATTACCATGGTCTCTCATATGGGGAAAAAATCAAATTTCTTAAATGAATAATATTTTGATGCAGAATCAAAGTAGAGGCCAAATAATGATCAAATTGACATTTCGCTTGGAAATCGGTCAAGTTTTGGCAAAGTTATGAGGGTCGGAAGTTTTTGAGTAAGTGTAAATGGGCAACTCAAGGAAAAGTACAATAGACATAGACTCTCATATGGGGAAAAAAAATCAAATTTCTTAAATGAATAATATTTTGATCCAGAATCAAAGTAGAGGCCAAATAATGATCAAATTGACATTTCGCTTGGAAATCGATCATGTTTTGGCAAAGTTATGAGGGTCGGAAGTTTTTGAGTAAGTGTCAATGGGCAACTCAAGGAAAAGTACAATTGACATAGACTCTCATATGGGAAAAAATCAAATTTCTTAAATGAATAATATTTTGATCCAGAATCAAAGTAGAGGCCAAATAATGATCAAATTGACATTTCGCTTGGAAATCGGTCAAGTTTTGGCAAAGTTATGAGGGTCGGAAGTTTTTGAGTAAGTCTCAATGGGCAACTCAAGGAAAAGTACAATTGACATAGACTCTCATATGGGGAAAAAAATCAAATTTCTTAAATGAATAATATTTTGATCCAGAATCAAAGTAGAGGCAAAATAATGATCAAATTGACATTTCGCTTGGAAGTCGGTCAAGTTTTGGCAAAGTTATGAGGGTCGGAAGTTTTTGAGTAAGTGTCAATGGGCAACTTAAGGAAAAGTACAATTGACATAGACTCTCAAATGGGAAAAAATCATATTTCTTAAATGAATAATATTTTGATGCAGAATCAAAGTAGAGGCCAAATAATGATCAAATTGACATTTCGATTGGAAATCGGTTAAGTTTTGGCAAAGTTATGAGGGTCGGAAGTTTTTGAGTAAGTCTCAATGGGCAACTCAAGGAAAAGTACAATTGACATAGACTCTCATATGGGGAAAAAAATCAAATTTCTTAAATGAATAATATTTTGATCCAGAATCAAAGTAGAAGCCAAATAATGATCAAATTGTCATTTCGCTTGGAAATCGGTTAAGTTTTGGCAAAGTTATGATGGTCGAGGGTGGTTATGAGGGTGGGGAACTCAAGGAAAAGTACAATTGACATAGACTCTCATATGGGGAAAAAATCAAATTTCTTAAATGAATAATGTTTTGATGCATAATCAAAGTAGAGGCCAAATAATGATCAAATTGACATTTCGCTTGGAAATCGGTCAAGTTTTGGCAAAGTTATGAGGGTCGGAAGTTTTTGAGTAAGTCTTAATGGGCAACTCAAGGAAAAGTACAATTGACATAGACTCTCAAATGGGGAAAAAATCAGATTTCTTAAATGAATAATATTTCGATGCAGAATCAAGTAGAGGCCAAATAATGAGCAAATTGACATTCCGCTTGGAAATCGATCATGTTTTGGCAAAGTTATGAGGGTCGGAAGTTTTTGAGTAAATGTCAATGGGCAACTCAAGGGAAAGTACAATTAACATGGTCTCTCATATGGGGAAAAAATCAAATTTCTTAAATGAATAATATTTTGATGCAGAATCAAAGTAGAGGCCAAATAATGATCAAATTGACATTTCGCTTGGAAATCGGTCAAGTTTTGGCAAAGTTATGAGGGTCGGAAGTTTTTGAGTAAGTGTTAATGGGCAACTCAAGGAAAAGTACAATAGACATAGACTCTCATATGGGGAAAAAAATCAAATTTCTTAAATGAATAATATTTTGATCCAGAATCAAAGTAGAGGCCAAATAATGATCAAATTGACATTTCGCTTGGAAATCGATCATGTTTTGGCAAAGTTATGAGGGTCGGAAGTTTTTGAGTAAGTGTCAATGGGCAACTCAAGGAAAAGTACAATTGACATAGACTCTCATATGGGTAAAAATCAAATTTCTTAAATGAATAATATTTTGATCCAGAATCAAAGTAGAGGCCAAAAGATGATCAAATTGACATTTCGCTTGGAAATCGGTCAAGTTTTGGCAAAGCTATGAGGGTCGGAAGTTTTTGAGTAAGTGTCAATGGGCAACTCAAGGAAAAGTACAATTGACATGGACTCTCAAATGGGGAAAAAATCAGATTTCTTAAATGAATAATATTTCGATGCAGAATCAAGTAGAGGCCAAATAATAAGCAAATTGACATTCCGCTTGGAAATCGGTCAAGTTTCGGCAAAGTTATGAGGGTCGGAAGTTTTTGAGTAAGTGTCAATGGGCAACTCAAGGGAAAGTACAATTAACATGGTCTCTCATATGGGGAAAAAATCAAATTTCTTAAATGAATAATATTTTGATGCAGAATCAAAGTAAAGGCCAAATAATGATCAAATTGACATTTCGCTTGGAAATCGGTCAAGTTTTGGCAAAGTTATGAGGGTCGGAAGTTTTTGAGTAAGTGTTAATGGGCAACTCAAGGAAAAGTACAATAGACATAGACTCTCATATGGGGAAAAAAATCAAATTTCTTAAATGAATAATATTTTGATCCAGAATCAAAGTAGAGGCCAAATAATGATCAAATTGACATTTCGCTTGGAAATCGGTCAAGTTTTGGCAAAGTTATGAGGGTCGGAAGTTTTTGAGTAAGTCTTAATGGGCAACTCAAGGAAAAGTACAATTGACATAGACTCTCAAATGGGGAAAAAATCAGATTTCTTAAATGAATAATATTTCGATGCAGAATCAAGTAGAGGCCAAATAATGAGCAAATTGACATTCCGCTTGGAAATCGATCATGTTTTGGCAAAGTTATGAGGGTCGGAAGTTTTTGAGTAAATGTCAATGGGCAACTCAAGGGAAAGTACAATTAACATGGTCTCTCATATGGGGAAAAAATCAAATTTCTTAAATGAATAATATTTTGATGCAGAATCAAAGTAGAGGCCAAATAATGATCAAATTGACATTTCGCTTGGAAATCGGTCAAGTTTTGGCAAAGTTATGAGGGTCGGAAGTTTTTGAGTAAGTGTTAATGGGCAACTCAAGGAAAAGTACAATAGACATAGACTCTCATATGGGGAAAAAAATCAAATTTCTTAAATGAATAATATTTTGATCCAGAATCAAAGTAGAGGCCAAATAATGATCAAATTGACATTTCGCTTGGAAATCGATCATGTTTTGGCAAAGTTATGAGGGTCGGAAGTTTTTGAGTAAGTGTCAATGGGCAACTCAAGGAAAAGTACAATTGACATAGACTCTCATATGGGTAAAAATCAAATTTCTTAAATGAATAATATTTTGATCCAGAATCAAAGTAGAGGCCAAAAGATGATCAAATTGACATTTCGCTTGGAAATCGGTCAAGTTTTGGCAAAGCTATGAGGGTCGGAAGTTTTTGAGTAAGTGTCAATGGGCAACTCAAGGAAAAGTACAATTGACATGGACTCTCAAATGGGGAAAAAATCAGATTTCTTAAATGAATAATATTTCGATGCAGAATCAAGTAGAGGCCAAATAATAAGCAAATTGACATTCCGCTTGGAAATCGGTCAAGTTTCGGCAAAGTTATGAGGGTCGGAAGTTTTTGAGTAAGTGTCAATGGGCAACTCAAGGGAAAGTACAATTAACATGGTCTCTCATATGGGGAAAAAATCAAATTTCTTAAATGAATAATATTTTGATGCAGAATCAAAGTAAAGGCCAAATAATGATCAAATTGACATTTCGCTTGGAAATCGGTCAAGTTTTGGCAAAGTTATGAGGGTCGGAAGTTTTTGAGTAAGTGTTAATGGGCAACTCAAGGAAAAGTACAATAGACATAGACTCTCATATGGGGAAAAAAATCAAATTTCTTAAATGAATAATATTTTGATCCAGAATCAAAGTAGAGGCCAAATAATGATCAAATTGACATTTCGCTTGGAAATCGATCATGTTTTGGCAAAGTTATGAGGGTCGGAAGTTTTTGAGTAAGTGTCAATGGGCAACTCAAGGGAAAGTACAATTAACATGGTCTCTCATATGGGGAAAAAATCAAATCTCTTAAATGAATAATATTTTGATCCAGAATCAAAGTAGCAGCCAAATAATGATCAAATTGACATTTCGCTTGGAAATCGGTCAAGTTTTGGCAAAGTTATGAGGGTCGGAAGTTTTTGAGTAAGTCTTAATGGGCAACTCAAGGAAAAGTACAATTGACATAGACTCTCAAATGGGGAAAAAATCAGATTTCTTAAATGAATAATATTTCGATGCAGAATCAAGTAGAGGCCAAATAATGAGCAAATTGACATTCCGCTTGGAAATCGATCATGTTTTGGCAAAGTTATGAGGGTCGGAAGTTTTTGAGTAAATGTCAATGGGCAACTCAAGGGAAAGTACAATTAACATGGTCTCTCATATGGGGAAAAAATCAAATTTCTTAAATGAATAATATTTTGATGCAGAATCAAAGTAGAGGCCAAATAATGATCAAATTGACATTTCGCTTGGAAATCGGTCAAGTTTTGGCAAAGTTATGAGGGTCGGAAGTTTTTGAGTAAGTCTCAATGGGCAACTCAAGGAAAAGTACAATTGACATAGACTCTCATATGGGGAAAAAAATCAAATTTCTTAAATGAATAATATTTTGATCCAGAATCAAAGTAGAGGCAAAATAATGATCAAATTGACATTTCGCTTGAAAGTCGGTCAAGTTTTGGCAAAGTTATGAGGGTCGGAAGTTTTTGAGTAAGTGTCAATGGGCAACTTAAGGAAAAGTACAATTGACATAGACTCTCAAATGGGAAAAAATCATATTTCTTAAATGAATAATATTTTGATGCAGAATCAAAGTAGAGGCCAAATAATGATCAAATTGACATTTCGCTTGGAAATCGGTCAAGTTTTGGCAAAGTTATGAGGGTCGGAAGTTTTTGAGTAAGTCTCAATGGGCAACTCAAGGAAAAGTACAATTGACATAGACTCTCATATGGGGAAAAAAATCAAATTTCTTAAATGAATAATATTTTGATCCAGAATCAAAGTAGAGGCCAAATAATGATCAAATTGTCATTTCGCTTGGAAATCGGTTAAGTTTTGGCAAAGTTATGATGGTCGAGGGTGGTTATGAGGGTGGGGAACTCAAGGAAAAGTACAATTGACATAGACTCTCATATGGGGAAAAAATCAAATTTCTTAAATGAATAATATTTTGATGCATAATCAAAGTAGAGGCCAAATATGAGCAAATTGACATTCCGCTTGGAAATCGGTCAAGTTTCGGCAAAGTTATGAGGGTCGGAAGTTATTGAGTAAGTGTCAATGGGCAACTCAAGGGAAAGTACAATTAACATGGTCTCTCATATGGGGAAAAAATCAAATTTCTTAAATGAATAATATTTTGATCCAGAATCAAAGTAGAGGCCAAAAGATGATCAAATTGACATTTCGCTTGGAAATCGGTCAAGTTTTGGCAAAGTTATGAGGGTCGGAAGTTTTTGAGTAAGTGTCAATGGGCAACTCAAGGAAAAGTACAATTGACATGAACTCTCAAATGGGGAAAAAATCAGATTTCTTAAATGAATAATATTTCAATGCAGAATCAAGTAGAGGCCAAATAATAAGCAAATTGACATTCCGCTTGGAAATCGGTCAAGTTTCGGCAAAGTTATGAGGGTCGGAAGTTTTTGAGTAAGGGTCAATGGGCAACTTAAGGGAAAGTACAATTAACATGGTCTCTCATATGGGAAAAAAATCAAATTTCTTAAATGAATAATATTTTGATCCAGAATCAAAGTAGAGGCCAAATAATTATCAAATTGACACTTCGCTTGGAAATCGGTCATGTTTTGGCAAAGTTATGAGGGTCGGAAGTTTTTGAGTAAGTGTTAATGGGCAACTCAAGGAAAAGTACAATAGACATAGACTCTCATATGGGGAAAAAAATCAAATTTCTTAAATGAATAATATTTTGATCCAGAATCAAAGTAGAGGCCAAATAATGATCAAATTGACATTTCGCTTGGAAGTCGGTCAAGTTTTGGCAAAGTTATGAGGGTCGGAAGTTTTTGAGTAAGTGTTAATGGGCAACTCAAGGAAAAGTACAATAGACATAGACTCTCATATGGGGAAAAAAATCAAATTTCTTAAATGAATAATATTTTGATCCAGAATCAAAGTAGAGGCCAAATAATGATCAAATTGACATTTCGCTTGGAAGTCGGTCAAGTTTTGGCAAAGTTATGAGGGTCGAGGGTGGTTATGAGGGTGGGGAACTCAAGGAAAAGTACAATTGACATAGACTCTCATATGGGGAAAAAATCAAATTTCTTAAATGAATAATATTTTGATGCATAATCAAAGTAGAGGCCAAATAATGAGCAAATTGACATTCCGCTTGGAAATCGGTCAAGTTTCGGCAAAGTTATGAGGGTCGGAAGTTTTTGAGTAAGTGTCAATGGGCAACTCAAGGGAAAGTACAATTAACATGGTCTCTCATATGGGGAAAAAATCAAATTTCTTAAATGAATAATATTTTGATCCAGAATCAAAGTAGAGGCCAAAAGATGATCAAATTGACATTTCGCTTGGAAATCGGTCAAGTTTTGGCAAAGTTATGAGGGTCGGAAGTTTTTGAGTAAGTGTCAATGGGCAACTCAAGGAAAAGTACAATTGACATGGACTCTCAAATGGTGAAAAAATCAGATTTCTTAAATGAATAATATTTCGATGCAGAATCAAGTAGAGGCCAAATAATAAGCAAATTGACATTCCGCTTGGAAATCGGTCAAGTTTCGGCAAAGTTATGAGGGTCGGAAGTTTTTGAGTAAGTGTCAATGGGCAACTCAAGGGAAAGTACAATTAACATGGTCTCTCATATGGGGAAAAAATCAAATTTCTTAAATGAATAATATTTTGATGCAGAATCAAAGTAGAGGCCAAATAATGATCAAATTGACATTTCGCTTGGAAATCGGTCAAGTTTTGGCAAAGTTATGAGGGTCGGAAGTTTTTGAGTAAGTGTTAATGGGCAACTCAAGGAAAAGTACAATAGACATAGACTCTCATATGGGGAAAAAAAATCAAATTTCTTAAATGAATAATATTTTGATCCAGAATCAAAGTAGAGGCCAAATAATGATCAAATTGACATTTCGCTTGGAAATCGATCATGTTTTGGCAAAGTTATGGGGGTCGGAAGTTTTTGAGTAAGTGTCAATGGGCAACTCAAGGAAAAGTACAATTGACATAGACTCTCATATGGGGAAAAAATCATATTACTGAAATGAATAATATTTTAATGCAGAATCAAGTAGAGGCCAAATAATGATCAAATTGACATTTCGCTTGGAAATCGGTCAAGTTTTGGCAAAGTTATGAGGGTCGGAAGTTTTTGAGTAAGTGTTAATGGGCAACTCAAGGAAAAGTACAATAGACATAGACTCTCATATGGGGAAAAAAAATCAAATTTCTTAAATGAATAATATTTTGATCCAGAATCAAAGTAGAGGCCAAATAATGATCAAATTGACATTTCGCTTGGAAATCGATCATGTTTTGGCAAAGTTATGGGGGTCGGAAGTTTTTGAGTAAGTGTCAATGGGCAACTCAAGGAAAAGTACAATTGACATAGACTCTCATATGGGGAAAAAATCAGATTTCATAAATGAATAATATTTCGATGCAGAATCAAGTAGAGGCCAAATAATGATCAAATTGACATTTCGCTTGGAAATCGGTCAAGTTTTGGCAAAGTTATGAGGGTCGGAAGTTTTTGAGTAAGTGTTAATGGGCAACTCAAGGAAAAGTACAATAGACATAGACTCTCATATGGGGAAAAAAAATCAAATTTCTTAAATGAATAATATTTTGATCCAGAATCAAAGTAGAGGCCAAATAATGATCAAATTGACATTTCGCTTGGAAATCGATCATGTTTTGGCAAAGTTATGAGGGTCGGAAGTTTTTGAGTAAGTGTCAATGGGCAACTCAAGGGAAAGTACAATTAACATGGTCTCTCATATGGGGAAAAAATCAAATCTCTTAAATGAATAATATTTTGATCCAGAATCAAAGTAGCAGCCAAATAATGATCAAATTGACATTTCGCTTGGAAATCGGTCAAGTTTTGGCAAAGTTATGAGGGTCGGAAGTTTTTGAGTAAGTCTTAATGGGCAACTCAAGGAAAAGTACAATTGACATAGACTCTCAAATGGGGAAAAAATCAGATTTCTTAAATGAATAATATTTCGATGCAGAATCAAGTAGAGGCCAAATAATGAGCAAATTGACATTCCGCTTGGAAATCGATCATGTTTTGGCAAAGTTATGAGGGTCGGAAGTTTTTGAGTAAATGTCAATGGGCAACTCAAGGGAAAGTACAATTAACATGGTCTCTCATATGGGGAAAAAAATCAAATTTCTTAAATGAATAATATTTTGATGCAGAATCAAAGTAGAGGCCAAATAATGATCAAATTGACATTTCGCTTGGAAATCGGTCAAGTTTTGGCAAAGTTATGAGGGTCGGAAGTTTTTGAGTAAGTGTTAATGGGCAACTCAAGGAAAAGTACAATAGACATAGACTCTCATATGGGGAAAAAAATCAAATTTCTTAAATGAATAATATTTTGATCCAGAATCAAAGTAGAGGCCAAATAATGATCAAATTGACATTTCGCTTGGAAATCGATCATGTTTTGGCAAAGTTATGAGGGTCGGAAGTTTTTGAGTAAGTGTCAATGGGCAACTCAAGGAAAAGTACAATTGACATAGACTCTCATATGGGAAAAAATCAAATTTCTTAAATGAATAATATTTTGATCCAGAATCAAAGTAGAGGCCAAATAATGATCAAATTGACATTTCGCTTGGAAATCGGTCAAGTTTTGGCAAAGTTATGAGGGTCGGAAGTTTTTGAGTAAGTCTCAATGGGCAACTCAAGGAAAAGTACAATTGACATAGACTCTCATATGGGGAAAAAAATCAAATTTCTTAAATGAATAATATTTTGATCCAGAATCAAAGTAGAGGCAAAATAATGATCAAATTGACATTTCGCTTGAAAGTCGGTCAAGTTTTGGCAAAGTTATGAGGGTCGGAAGTTTTTGAGTAAGTGTCAATGGGCAACTTAAGGAAAAGTACAATTGACATAGACTCTCAAATGGGAAAAAATCATATTTCTTAAATGAATAATATTTTGATGCAGAATCAAAGTAGAGGCCAAATAATGATCAAATTGACATTTCGCTTGGAAATCGGTCAAGTTTTGGCAAAGTTATGAGGGTCGGAAGTTTTTGAGTAAGTCTCAATGGGCAACTCAAGGAAAAGTACAATTGACATAGACTCTCATATGGGGAAAAAAATCAAATTTCTTAAATGAATAATATTTTGATCCAGAATCAAAGTAGAGGCCAAATAATGATCAAATTGTCATTTCGCTTGGAAATCGGTTAAGTTTTGGCAAAGTTATGATGGTCGAGGGTGGTTATGAGGGTGGGGAACTCAAGGAAAAGTACAATTGACATAGACTCTCATATGGGGAAAAAATCAAATTTCTTAAATGAATAATATTTTGATGCATAATCAAAGTAGAGGCCAAATATGAGCAAATTGACATTCCGCTTGGAAATCGGTCAAGTTTCGGCAAAGTTATGAGGGTCGGAAGTTATTGAGTAAGTGTCAATGGGCAACTCAAGGGAAAGTACAATTAACATGGTCTCTCATATGGGGAAAAAATCAAATTTCTTAAATGAATAATATTTTGATCCAGAATCAAAGTAGAGGCCAAAAGATGATCAAATTGACATTTCGCTTGGAAATCGGTCAAGTTTTGGCAAAGTTATGAGGGTCGGAAGTTTTTGAGTAAGTGTCAATGGGCAACTCAAGGAAAAGTACAATTAACATGGACTCTCAAATGGGGAAAAAATCAGATTTCTTAAATGAATAATATTTCAATGCAGAATCAAGTAGAGGCCAAATAATAAGCAAATTGACATTCCGCTTGGAAATCGGTCAAGTTTCGGCAAAGTTATGAGGGTCGGAAGTTTTTGAGTAAGGGTCAATGGGCAACTTAAGGGAAAGTACAATTAACATGGTCTCTCATATGGGAAAAAAATCAAATTTCTTAAATGAATAATATTTTGATCCAGAATCAAAGTAGAGGCCAAATAATTATCAAATTGACACTTCGCTTGGAAATCGGTCATGTTTTGGCAAAGTTATGAGGGTCGGAAGTTTTTGAGTAAGTGTTAATGGGCAACTCAAGGAAAAGTACAATAGACATAGACTCTCATATGGGGAAAAAAATCAAATTTCTTAAATGAATAATATTTTGATCCAGAATCAAAGTAGAGGCCAAATAATGATCAAATTGACATTTCGCTTGGAAGTCGGTCAAGTTTTGGCAAAGTTATGAGGGTCGGAAGTTTTTGAGTAAGTGTTAATGGGCAACTCAAGGAAAAGTACAATAGACATAGACTCTCATATGGGGAAAAAAATCAAATTTCTTAAATGAATAATATTTTGATCCAGAATCAAAGTAGAGGCCAAATAATGATCAAATTGACATTTCGCTTGGAAGTCGGTCAAGTTTTGGCAAAGTTATGAGGGTCGAGGGTGGTTATGAGGGTGGGGAACTCAAGGAAAAGTACAATTGACATAGACTCTCATATGGGGAAAAAATCAAATTTCTTAAATGAATAATATTTTGATGCATAATCAAAGTAGAGGCCAAATAATGAGCAAATTGACATTCCGCTTGGAAATCGGTCAAGTTTCGGCAAAGTTATGAGGGTCGGAAGTTTTTGAGTAAGTGTCAATGGGCAACTCAAGGGAAAGTACAATTAACATGGTCTCTCATATGGGGAAAAAATCAAATTTCTTAAATGAATAATATTTTGATCCAGAATCAAAGTAGAGGCCAAAAGATGATCAAATTGACATTTCGCTTGGAAATCGGTCAAGTTTTGGCAAAGTTATGAGGGTCGGAAGTTTTTGAGTAAGTGTCAATGGGCAACTCAAGGAAAAGTACAATTGACATGGACTCTCAAATGGTGAAAAAATCAGATTTCTTAAATGAATAATATTTCGATGCAGAATCAAGTAGAGGCCAAATAATAAGCAAATTGACATTCCGCTTGGAAATCGGTCAAGTTTCGGCAAAGTTATGAGGGTCGGAAGTTTTTGAGTAAGTGTCAATGGGCAACTCAAGGGAAAGTACAATTAACATGGTCTCTCATATGGGGAAAAAATCAAATTTCTTAAATGAATAATATTTTGATGCAGAATCAAAGTAGAGGCCAAATAATGATCAAATTGACATTTCGCTTGGAAATCGGTCAAGTTTTGGCAAAGTTATGAGGGTCGGAAGTTTTTGAGTAAGTGTTAATGGGCAACTCAAGGAAAAGTACAATAGACATAGACTCTCATATGGGGAAAAAAAATCAAATTTCTTAAATGAATAATATTTTGATCCAGAATCAAAGTAGAGGCCAAATAATGATCAAATTGACATTTCGCTTGGAAATCGATCATGTTTTGGCAAAGTTATGGGGGTCGGAAGTTTTTGAGTAAGTGTCAATGGGCAACTCAAGGAAAAGTACAATTGACATAGACTCTCATATGGGGAAAAAATCATATTACTGAAATGAATAATATTTTAATGCAGAATCAAGTAGAGGCCAAATAATGATCAAATTGACATTTCGCTTGGAAATCGGTCAAGTTTTGGCAAAGTTATGAGGGTCGGAAGTTTTTGAGTAAGTGTTAATGGGCAACTCAAGGAAAAGTACAATAGACATAGACTCTCATATGGGGAAAAAAAATCAAATTTCTTAAATGAATAATATTTTGATCCAGAATCAAAGTAGAGGCCAAATAATGATCAAATTGACATTTCGCTTGGAAATCGATCATGTTTTGGCAAAGTTATGGGGGTCGGAAGTTTTTGAGTAAGTGTCAATGGGCAACTCAAGGAAAAGTACAATTGACATAGACTCTCATATGGGGAAAAAATCAGATTTCATAAATGAATAATATTTCGATGCAGAATCAAGTAGAGGCCAAATAATGATCAAATTGACATTTCGCTTGGAAATCGGTCAAGTTTTGGCAAAGTTATGAGGGTCGGAAGTTTTTGAGTAAGTGTTAATGGGCAACTCAAGGAAAAGTACAATAGACATAGACTCTCATATGGGGAAAAAAATCAAATTTCTTAAATGAATAATATTTTGATCCAGAATCAAAGTAGAGGCCAAATAATGATCAAATTGACATTTCGCTTGGAAATCGGTCAAGTTTCGGCAAAGTTATGAGGGTCGGAAGTTTTTGAGTAAGTGTCAATGGGCAACTCAAGGAAAAGTACAATTGACATAGACTCTCAAATGGGGAAAAAATCAGATTTCTTAAATGAATAATATTTCGATGCAGAATCAAGTAGAGGCCAAATAATGAGCAAATTGACATTCCGCTTGGAAATCGGTCAAGTTTCGGCAAAGTTATGAGGGTCGGAAGTTTTTGAGTAAGTGTCAATGGGCAACTCAAGGGAAAGTACAATTAACATGGTCTCTCATATGGGGAAAAAATCAAATTTCTTAAATGAATAATATTTTGATGCAGAATCAAAGTAGAGGCCAAATAATGATCAAATTGACATTTCGCTTGGAAATCGATCATGTTTTGGCAAAGTTATGAGGGTCGGAAGTTTTTGAGTAAGTGTCAATGGGCAACTCAAGGAAAAGTACAATTGACATAAACTCTCATATGGGAAAAAATCAAATTTCTTAAATGAATAATATTTTGATCCAGAATCAAAGTAGAGGCCAAATAATGATCAAATTGACATTTCGCTTGGAAATCGGTCAAGTTTTGGCAAAGTTATGAGGGTCGGAAGTTTTTGAGTAAGTCTCAATGGGCAACTCAAGGAAAAGTACAATTGACATAGACTCTCATATGGGGAAAAAAATCAAATTTCTTAAATGAATAATATTTTGATCCAGAATCAAAGTAGAGGCAAAATAATGATCAAATTGACATTTCGCTTGGAAGTCGGTCAAGTTTTGGCAAAGTTATGAGGGTCGGAAGTTTTTGAGTAAGTGTCAATGGGCAACTTAAGGAAAAGTACAATTGACATAGACTCTCAAATGGGAAAAAAAATCAAATTTCTTAAATGAATAATATTTTGATCCAGAATCAAAGTAGAGGCCAAATAATGATCAAATTGACATTTCGCTTGGAAATCGGTCAAGTTTTGGCAAAGTTATGAGGGTCGGAAGTTTTTGAGTAATTCTCAATGGGCAACTCAAGGAAAAGTACAATTGACATAGACTCTCATATGGGGAAAAAAATCAAATTTCTTAAATGAATAATATTTTGATCCAGAATCAAAGTAGAGGCAAAATAATGATCAAATTGACATTTCGCTTGGAAGTCGGTCAAGTTTTGGCAAAGTTATGAGGGTCGGAAGTTTTTGAGTAAGTGTCAATGGGCAACTTAAGGAAAAGTACAATTGACATAGACTCTCAAATGGGAAAAAAAATCAAATTTCTTAAATGAATAATATGTTGATGCATAATCAAAGTAGAGGCCAAATATGAGCAAATTGACATTCCGCTTGGAAATCGGTCAAGTTTCGGCAAAGTTATGAGGGTCGGAAGTTTTTGAGTAAGTGTCAATGGGCAACTCAAGGGAAAGTACAATTAACATGGTCTCTCATATGGGGAAAAAATCAAATTTCTTAAATGAATAATATTTTGATCCAGAATCAAAGTAGAGGCCAAATATGAGCAAATTGACATTCCGCTTGGAAATCGGTCAAGTTTCGGCAAAGTTATGAGGGTCGGAAGTTTTTGAGTAAGTGTCAATGGGCAACTCAAGGAAAAGTACAATTGACATAGACTCTCATATGGGAAAAAATCAAATTTTAATGCAGCATTAAAGTAGAGGCCAAATAATGATCAAATTGACATTTCGCTTGGAAATCGGTCAAGTTTTGGCAAAGTTATGAGGGTCGGAAGTTTTTGAGTAATTCTCAATGGGCAACTCAAGGAAAAGTACAATTGACATAGACTCTCATATGGGGAAAAAAATCAAATTTCTTAAATGAATAATATTTTGATCCAGAATCAAAGTAGAGGCCAAAAAATGATCAAATTGTCATTTCGCTTGGAAATCGGTTAAGTTTTGGCAAAGTTATGATGGTCGAGGGTGGTTATGAGGGTGGGGAACTCAAGGAAAAGTACAATTGACATAGACTCTCATATGGGGAAAAAATCAAATTTCTTAAATGAATAATATGTTGATGCATAATCAAAGTAGAGGCCAAATATGACCAAATTGACATTCCGCTTGGAAATCGGTCAAGTTTCGGCAAAGTTATGAGGGTCGGAAGTTTTTGAGTAAGTGTCAATGGGCAACTCAAGGGAAAGTACAATTAACATGGTCTCTCATATGGGGAAAAAATCAAATTTCTTAAATGAATAATATTTTGATCCAGAATCAAAGTAGAGGCCAAAAGATGATCAAATTGACATTTCGCTTGGAAATCGGTCAAGTTTTGGCAAAGTTATGAGGGTCGGAAGTTTTTGAGTAAGTGTCAATGGGCAACTCAAGGAAAAGTACAATTGACATGGACTCTCAAATGGGGAAAAAATCAGATTTCTTAAATGAATAATATTTCGATGCAGAATCAAGTAGAGGCCAAATAATAAGCAAATTGACATTCCGCTTGGAAATCGGTCAAGTTTCGGCAAAGTTATGAGGGTCGGAAGTTTTTGAGTAAGGGTCAATGGGCAACTCAAGGGAAAGTACAATTAACATGGTCTCTCATATGGGGAAAAAATCAAATTTCTTAAATGAATAATATTTTGATGCAGAATCAAAGTAGAGGCCAAATAATGATCAAATTGACATTTCGCTTGGAAATCGGTCAAGTTTTGGCAAAGTTATGAGGGTCGGAAGTTTTTGAGTAAGTGTTAATGGGCAACTCAAGGAAAAGTACAATAGACATAGACTCTCATATGGGGAAAAAAAATCAAATTTCTTAAATGAATAATATTTTGATCCAGAATCAAAGTAGAGGCCAAATAATGATAAAATTGACATTTCGCTTGGAAGTCGGTCAAGTTTTGGCAAAGTTATGAGGGTCGAGGGTGGTTATGAGGGTGGGGAACTCAAGGAAAAGTACAATTGACATAGACTCTCATATGGGGAAAAAATCAAATTTCTTAAATGAATAATATTTTGATGCATAATCAAAGTAGAGGCCAAATAATGAGCAAATTGACATTCCGCTTGGAAATCGGTCAAGTTTCGGCAAAGTTATGAGGGTCGGAAGTTTTTGAGTAAGTGTCAATGGGCAACTCAAGGGAAAGTACAATTAACATGGTCTCTCATATGGGGAAAAAATCAAATTTCTTAAATGAATAATATTTTGATCCAGAATCAAAGTAGAGGCCAAAAGATGATCAAATTGACATTTCGCTTGGAAATCGGTCAAGTTTTGGCAAAGTTATGAGGGTCGGAAGTTTTTGAGTAAGTGTCAATGGGAAACTCAAGGAAAAGTACAATTGACATGGACTCTCAAATGGTGAAAAAATCAGATTTCTTAAATGAATAATATTTCGATGCAGACTCAAGTAGAGGCCAAATAATAAGCAAATTGACATTCCGCTTGGAAATCGGTCAAGTTTCGGCAAAGTTATGAGGGTCGGAAGTTTTTGAGTAAGTGTCAATGGGCAACTCAAGAGAAAGTACAATAACATGGTCTCTCATATGGGGAAAAAATCAAATTTCTTAAATGAATAATATTTTGATGCAGAATCAAAGTAGAGGCCAAATAATGATCAAATTGACATTTCGCTTGGAAATCGGTCAAGTTTTGGCAAAGTTATGAGGGTCGGAAGTTTTTGAGTAAGTGTTAATGGGCAACTCAAGGAAAAGTACAATAGACATAGACTCTCATATGGGGAAAAAAAAATTAAATTTCTTAAATGAATAATATTTTGATCCAGAATCAAAGTAGAGGCCAAATAATGATCAAATTGACATTTCGCTTGGAAATCGATCATGTTTTGGCAAAGTTATGGGGGTCGGAAGTTTTTGAGTAAGTGTCAATGGGCAACTCAAGGAAAAGTACAATTGACATAGACTCTCATATGGGGAAAAAATCAAATTTCTTAAATGAATAATATTTTGATCCAGAATCAAAGTAGAGGCCAAATAATGATCAAATTGACATTTCGCTTGGAAGTCGGTCAAGTTTTGGCAAAGTTATGAGGGTCGGAAGTTTTTGAGTAAGTCTCAATGGGCAACTCAAGGAAAAGTACAATTGACATAGACTCTCATATGGGGAAAAAATCAAATTTCTTAAATGAATAATATTTTGATGCAGAATCAAAGTAGAGGCCAAATAATGATCAAATTAACATTTCGCTTGGAAATCGGTAAAGTTTTGGCAAAGTTATGAGGGTCGGAAGTTTTTGAGTAAGTGTTAATGGGCAACTCAAGGAAAAGTACAATTGACAGAGACTCTCATATGGGCAAAAAAATCAAATTTCTTAAATGAATAATATTTTGATGCAGAATCAAAGTAGAGGCCAAATAATGATCAAATTGACATTTCGCTTGGAAATCGGTAAAGTTTTGGCAAAGTTATGAGGGTCGGAAGTTTTTGAGTAAGTGTTAATGGGCAACTCAAGGAAAAGTACAATTGACAGAGACTCTCATATGGGCAAAAAAATCAAATTTCTTAAATGAATAATATTTTGATCCAGAATCAAAGTAGAGGCCAAAAAATGATCAAATTGACATTTCGCTTGGAAATCGGTCAAGTTTTGGCAAAGTTATGAGGGTCGGAAGTTTTTGAGTAAGTGTCAATGGGCAACTCAAGGAAAAGTACAATTGACATGGACTCTCAAATGGGGAAAAAATCAGATTTCTTAAATGAATAATATTTCGATGCAGAATCAAGTAGAAGCCAAATGTCGCAGCTTAAATGAAACACATGCATGACGAGTGCGTGCGATGACTGATCGTGTATTGATAGTGCGATATACGATCAATCGATAATTAATGATAGTTTATTTAGTATTTTATAATTATGTATTTTGTACCGAAAATGAATCTGGTCACTCTCTCTTACTAAGCGAATTGGAAGGAACGCACACGAACATTGTGAAATAAACTTTAATTTAAAATAAAACAAAAAGCTGCCTCAAAATATAATTAACATAGTGGTCCTTCGAGCCGGATCGCTTAGTTAGCAGCCAACACTATAGATTACAGTCCACAAACAAAAGTACACGAGATCAAAAATGTGGCAGTGGAGCGAGTCACAAATTAGCCGCATTGATTCGTGGAAATCGCAATCACTGCGAGACGTTTATTTTGCAATATACCGAAAATTTGTGACAGAAACATTGATTAAGCGACAACTTCGCACATTTGAAGGCTTAAAATATACCAACGCTGCAAAACGAGAACACGAGCAGACAATTTCAAAGGAATTGGGCGAAAACGCATTATTGCGCGTCTGTGAATTCCTTGACATCGGCGTCGGCGAATACGCGGCAAAAAATGAAATGGCGGCAAAAATTGTAAACGCTATATCATTTGTCGGATCCGAAAACTCTGATGGGTCAAATGCAACAATCTTGGAAAAGCAACTGGTAATTCTGGAACAAATAGAAAAAGTGGATGAAGCAAATGTAGACGTCAAGCGAAAAGTGTGCGAACAGGAGGCAAAGCTTTTAAACATGAAACGGATTCTGTCTGAGACGGAAAACAACGCAACTGCAACCACAGAGGCAGACATGGCAATGATGCGCGACGACATTGGTATGGCACACAAAGAATTGGATCTGCTAAAGGCAGAAGAAGAAGCACTTATTAGTAAGAAAAATGTTCTTAAAACTAAAGCTGCACTAACAGAGAGTTCTGCTTGCTCTGAACGATCAAGAAATTCTGTGCGGCATATCGACAATCAGACTCAGCGCACGTCAGAGTGGGTCCGCAACCAACGACAGAAAAATTCCGTAAATGATGCACAAGAAATCGACGATTCAAGTGGTGCAACAATGACGATGGCCAAAATGCTAGCAAGACAAAATTTCAACGGCAAACATCTGGAGTTTGATGGTACATCTGCATTAAACTGGAGACATTTCATCAGCGAGTTCAAGGCAACAAGTGCACAGTGTGGATTTTCTAAAGAGGAAAACGTTCGACGTCTTTCAAAAGCACTCAAGGGAGCTGCGAGAGATAAAGTGTCACTGCTCTTGATCTCCGCAAAGGATCCTGATAAAATTATATCAATTTTAGACAAGGCTTATGGTGGACCAGAAAATGTAGCTCTGGAGTTGATGTCAAAGGCAAGCGAGGTGAAATCAGTCAAACAACTGGCTGATTTTGAGGAGTATAACTACAGTGTCCAGAATATAAGCTCTGCGTTGGAATACACTGACAACATGCTGATTGACACACAGAGGTTGTTAGCTACGATGATCGGCAAACTGTCTGAAAACTATCTTCGAGAATGGGGCGCATTTCTAAAAGCCGAAAACGTGGTGGCATCTTTTTGTACATTCGAGAAACTGGCAGAATGGTCACAGCAACAAGCTGACTTAATTCAAGATGTCTCATTTTTCAAAAAGGTAATGACGATCAACCAACAGTCATCAGTTGCGGAACAACCAAATGCAATCCAGCTACACAATCAAGAAGATGAGGCGGCAAATCAACCAAAGCCCAAACTCAAGTCAACCTGTTCGATTTGTAGTGAAGAGAAACATTCTCTGAGCAAATGCAATACATTCCTAAAAGCAGATGTTAAGAAGAGATGGGACTTAGCCAATCGCCACAAAGCATGCTACTGTTGCTTGAAATTTCACAAAGGTCAATGCAACGAAAGACAAGTGTGCAAAATTGACAACTGTGAGAAATTTCATAATTCTCTACTACACAAGCGTCTCATACAGCCAAATATCGCACCACCTTCAAACTTCAGCGGATGCGTATCAGAGACTAAAACCAAATCTTTGCTGAAATTGGTACCAATCATAGTACACGGCGAAAAAGGGTCCAAAGAAATTGTCGCATTCCTAGACGAAGGGAGCACATCTACAATCATGGATATGAGTTTGGCACGAGAAGTAGGCATTCAAGGAGATGTAAAACCCTTCTGCTTCAGCTGGACAGGTGGAGTCTACAGATATGAAGCAGATGCGGAATCAGCGAAGATCTGTCTTAGTGGCAAAAACGGCATGAAGCATGATCTTAACGATGTATGGCTTATAAACGACTTAAGCTTACCATCACAACAATTCGACTACAACAGGCTGACGGAACTTGTTCCAAAAAATCTGGTAGACATCAAGAAGCTGCAGGATAAGAAGCCAATGCTGTTGATCGGACAACGGCATGCAAATCTTATTACCACTCGTGCTGTCATTAACGGAGATGAACATCGCCCGATGTTATCCAAAACCAAGCTAGGTTGGGTAATACACGGTCCAGTTCAAACAGATCTAGAAGCAGCACATTTTACTTGTTGCCAAGTAAGCGATGAAAATCTACAACAGATGATCAAACATCAGTTCAGCATTGAGAACTTTGGTGTTTGCACAGTAAAAGTCGACAAAACACAATCATTGGAAGATCAGATGGCAATATATAAGGCGGAATCATCAATTATCCAAAAGGGTAATCATTACGAGGTGAACTTACCATGGAAAGCAGATGACGTCAAACTACCAGACAGCAAACCAATGGCCATTCAACGACTCAAGTGTCTGGAAAGGAAGCTACTACGGGACAACGATACGGCACAGGCGTATCAGAACGAAATTCAGAAACTTTTGGATAAAGGCTACGCAGTCCAGCTAGCAGACATGGACGTTCTGAAATCTCCAAAGCTGTGGTATTTGCCACATTTCGCCGTCATCAACCCAAGTAAGCCGGGAAAAGTTCGATTGGTCTTCGACGCAGCGGCTGAGTGCAACGGCACATCTCTCAATAAGAACCTGCTCACTGGGCCAGATTGGTCAACGTCCATAGTCGGAATTCTAATAAGATTTCGGCTATACAAGGTAGCAGTTGTTGCAGATATTCGCGAAATGTTCAACCAAGTACACATTGCGGATAACGACACTGCAGCCCAGAGTTTCCTATGGAGGAATCTAGACCAGAAACGGGAGCCAACAGTATTCCAAATGAAGGCTATGTTGTTTGGAACTACATCGTCACCATTCTTAGCTCAATTCGTGAAGAACTACAACGCTGTAAAATATGAAGAAGAGCACCCCGCTGCAGTGAAAGCTATACTGGAAAATCACTATGTTGACGACTACTTGGATTCCAAACCCAGTGCTGACGAAGTCATCAAGCTGATAACAACAATAATACAAATACATTCTAAAGCTGGATTTGAACTGCGTCAATTCATATCAAACAGTGAGGATGTGATGCACAGCATTCCCGAAAATCTAAGGGCATCCAATGTGGTAGCCATGATCGGGGATAAAACTGACGTACAACAAAAGGTGCTGGGTATGATGTGGGACGCAAAAGGCGACTTCTTCACATACTCAACAGCAACGATGCATAAACTTGCTGGAGATCTTCTAGACGGCAATATTACACCAACAAAAAGAAATGTATTGTCGGCTGTCAACTCGTTATATGATCCTTTGGGTCTCATGACTCCAGTAACCATCAAAGGTAGAATTCTCATGCGAGATGTATGGGAATCTGGAATCGGCTGGGACGATACAATCAAAGGCGACCTTGTAACCAAATGGCAGAATTGGAGGAAGATTTTGAATTCAATCGAAGACACGAAAATTCCAAGATGCTACAGCGGCAATCTACCAAAGGCGGATCGTGTCGAGATTCACATTTTCAATGATGCAAGCGCTAAGGCGTATTCTTCGGCGGCGTACATAAGATGCTGCTACAGATCAGGCGACCAATGGCAGTATGATGTGGCTTTAGTTGCATCAAAGGCAAGAGTATCACCAATTAAACACGTAACCATTCCAAAGTTGGAAACGATGGCAGCGGTATTGGGATGTCGTCTAGCTGAAATGGTCCAAAAAGAACTACAGATCAAACTTGATCAACGATACTTTTGGACAGACTCCCGAACTGTACTTGCTTGGATAAATAGCGACAAACGCATGGAAGTTTTCGTGGCAAACCGAATAGGTGAAATCTGCGAAAAATCTACCAGAGCTGAGTGGCGATGGCTTTCAACAAACGAAAACATTGCTGACATCATAACCCGTGATAATATACCAACACACAAGCTACAGTGGTGGATGACGGGTCCCGAATTTCTGAAGAAGCCAGAGTCTACATGGGAAAATCCAAAGTCAACGGCAGAGTACGGCGATCAAACTGAGATCGTAATGATACTCCAACAAGCGGAGCACCCATTAAACGTATTACTGCAAAGAATCTCGAGTTATAATAAATTGATTCGAAGTACAGCCTGGATTCAGAGATTCATCGTTAATTCGTCAAAACGCACTTCGAGCCAACGTAAGACAGGCGAATTGAACGTGGATGAAATCGAATGGGCAGAGAAGATGTGGTGCAAGGTGGTACAGCAGCAATCCTTTTCAGATGACCTGATCAAGCTGCAAACTGGAAGACCGTCTTCAAAACTACGCCTCTCAAAGTATTGCATCTATCTAGACGCAGACAATATATTGCGTGTGGATAGTAGAATCGAACGTGCGAAAGACATATCGGCATGCACCAAAAAACCAATTGTTTTGGATGGCAAACATACCTACACACGCCTGCTGATTAACAAAATGCACGTGGAAGCACAACACATTGGAACACAAGTAGTGGTACATCGATTCAAGACGTCATATTGGATGCCAAAGCTGAATCGAATCATCAAGACTACACTCAACGCTTGCGTTTGGTGCAAACGCAAAAAAGCAAAGCCACAAGCACCGAAAATGGGCCTACTACCCGAGGAGAGATTCTTGACCCATAAAAAACCGTTTACAGCAACAGGCGTAGACTATTTTGGGCCATTTTATACCAAGGACGGCAGAGGAACCCGAGCGTCAAAGAACTTTCGCAAACGATATGGAGTGATCTTCACGTGCTTAACTACTCGAGCGATTAATGTGGAGATAGCACACTCATTGGATACAGATTCCTGCATATTGGCGATCCGCCGGATGATGGCACGACGTGGTCCAGTTAAAATCATTTGGTCGGACAATGGCACAAACTTTCGAGGTGCAGCGCGGGAGTTGCAAGAAGCCTTGGAAGAGCTCGACGAAAGCTATATAAAAACATATTTAGCAAATAACAAAATAACTTGGAATTTCATTCCAGCTAATGCGCCTAATTTTGGCGGCTGTTGGGAGCGGCTCGTCGGCTGTTTTAAAAGAGCAATCGAAGCAGTCTTGTCAGCAAACGCAAGTCCCAACGATGAAACACTACGAACCATATTCATGGAAGCCGAATATCTTGTCAACAGCAGACCATACATACTGGAGTCGGATGATGCTGATGACGAAATTGGTCTGTGCCCAAATGATATTTGCGTTCCACAAAGTTGCGCAATTCATAGTCCGGGGAAATTCCTTGGCATCACTGGTGAGAAGCGCGTATGGAGAGTATCGCAATATCTGGTAGACGCATTCTGGAAACGCTTCATCAAAGAATATCTGCCAACACTAATACATCGTTCAAAATGGCGTCAAGATGTGGACAACTTTAAAGTCGGCGAAATAGTCGTGATGAAAGATAATACCCCACGCGGTGAATGGCCGCTAGGCCGTGTAATGAAAGTATACCCTGGAGAAGATGGAGTTGTACGTGTAGTT
Source organism: Drosophila phalerata (assembly GCA_951394115.2). Classification (NCBI taxonomy): domain Eukaryota; kingdom Metazoa; phylum Arthropoda; class Insecta; order Diptera; family Drosophilidae; genus Drosophila; species Drosophila phalerata. Next base: position 11,970,131 of record OX596004.2, read on the forward strand.
GAATTGAAAACGGCAAAAAACACGTATCGTCGCCCGGTTAACCGCCTATGCAGGATCGGAGTTGAGCGCTACGACAAAGATGATCGTGCTGAGACATGGACTCAACACTAGGGGCCGCTGTATGTCGCAGCTTAAATGAAACACATGCATGACGAGTGCGTGCGATGACTGATCGTGTATTGATAGTGCGATATACGATCAATCGATAATTAATGATAGTTTATTTAGTATTTTATAATTATGTATTTTGTACCGAAAATGAATCTGGTCACTCTCTCTTACTAAGCGAATTGGAAGGAACGCACACGAACATTGTGAAATAAACTTTAATTTAAAATAAAACAAAAAGCTGCCTCAAAATATAATTAACACCAAATAATGAGCAAATTGACATTCCGCTTGGAAATCGGTCAAGTTTCGGCAAAGTTATGAGGGTCGGAAGTTTTTGAGTAAGTGTCAATGGGCAACTCAAGGGAAAGTACAATTAACATGGTCTCTCATATGGGGAAAAAATCAAATTTCTTAAATGAATAATATTTTGATCCAGAATCAAAGTAGAGGCCAAATATGAGCAAATTGACATTCCGCTTGGAAATCGGTCAAGTTTCGGCAAAGTTATGAGGGTCGGAAGTTTTTGAGTAAGTGTCAATGGGCAACTCAAGGAAAAGTACAATTGACATAGACTCTCATATGGGAAAAAATCAAATTTTAATGCAGCATTAAAGTAGAGGCCAAATAATGATCAAATTGACATTTCGCTTGGAAATCGGTCAAGTTTTGGCAAAGTTATGAGGGTCGGAAGTTTTTGAGTAATTCTCAATGGGCAACTCAAAGAAAAGTACAATTGACATAGACTCTCATATGGGGAAAAAAATCAAATTTCTTAAATGAATAATATTTTGATCCAGAATCAAAGTAGAGGCCAAATAATGATCAAATTGTCATTTCGCTTGGAAATCGGTTAAGTTTTGGCAAAGTTATGATGGTCGAGGGTGGTTATGAGGGTGGGGAACTCAAGGAAAAGTACAATTGACATAGACTCTCATATGGGGAAAAAATCAAATTTCTTAAATGAATAATATGTTGATGCATAATCAAAGTAGAGGCCAAATATGACCAAATTGACATTCCGCTTGGAAATCGGTCAAGTTTCGGCAAAGTTATGAGGGTCGGAAGTTTTTGAGTAAGTGTCAATGGGCAACTCAAGGGAAAGTACAATTAACATGGTCTCTCATATGGGGAAAAAATCAAATTTCTTAAATGAATAATATTTTGATCCAGAATCAAAGTAGAGGCCAAAAGATGATCAAATTGACATTTCGCTTGGAAATCGGTCAAGTTTTGGCAAAGTTATGAGGGTCGGAAGTTTTTGAGTAAGTGTCAATGGGCAACTCAAGGAAAAGTACAATTGACATGGACTCTCAAATGGGGAAAAAATCAGATTTCTTAAATGAATAATATTTCGATGCAGAATCAAGTAGAGGCCAAATAATAAGCAAATTGACATTCCGCTTGGAAATCGGTCAAGTTTCGGCAAAGTTATGAGGGTCGGAAGTTTTTGAGTAAGGGTCAATGGGCAACTCAAGGGAAAGTACAATTAACATGGTCTCTCATATGGGGAAAAAATCAAATTTCTTAAATGAATAATATTTTGATGCAGAATCAAAGTAGAGGCCAAATAATGATCAAATTGACATTTCGCTTGGAAATCGGTCAAGTTTTGGCAAAGTTATGAGGGTCGGAAGTTTTTGAGTAAGTGTTAATGGGCAACTCAAGGAAAAGTACAATAGACATAGACTCTCATATGGGGAAAAAAAATCAAATTTCTTAAATGAATAATATTTTGATCCAGAATCAAAGTAGAGGCCAAATAATGATAAAATTGACATTTCGCTTGGAAGTCGGTCAAGTTTTGGCAAAGTTATGAGGGTCGAGGGTGGTTATGAGGGTGGGGAACTCAAGGAAAAGTACAATTGACATAGACTCTCATATGGGGAAAAAATCAAATTTCTTAAATGAATAATATTTTGATGCATAATCAAAGTAGAGGCCAAATAATGAGCAAATTGACATTCCGCTTGGAAATCGGTCAAGTTTCGGCAAAGTTATGAGGGTCGGAAGTTTTTGAGTAAGTGTCAATGGGCAACTCAAGGGAAAGTACAATTAACATGGTCTCTCATATGGGGAAAAAATCAAATTTCTTAAATGAATAATATTTTGATCCAGAATCAAAGTAGAGGCCAAAAGATGATCAAATTGACATTTCGCTTGGAAATCGGTCAAGTTTTGGCAAAGTTATGAGGGTCGGAAGTTTTTGAGTAAGTGTCAATGGGAAACTCAAGGAAAAGTACAATTGACATGGACTCTCAAATGGTGAAAAAATCAGATTTCTTAAATGAATAATATTTCGATGCAGACTCAAGTAGAGGCCAAATAATAAGCAAATTGACATTCCGCTTGGAAATCGGTCAAGTTTCGGCAAAGTTATGAGGGTCGGAAGTTTTTGAGTAAGTGTCAATGGGCAACTCAAGAGAAAGTACAATAACATGGTCTCTCATATGGGGAAAAAATCAAATTTCTTAAATGAATAATATTTTGATGCAGAATCAAAGTAGAGGCCAAATAATGATCAAATTGACATTTCGCTTGGAAATCGGTCAAGTTTTGGCAAAGTTATGAGGGTCGGAAGTTTTTGAGTAAGTGTTAATGGGCAACTCAAGGAAAAGTACAATAGACATAGACTCTCATATGGGGAAAAAAAATCAAATTTCTTAAATTAATAATATTTTGATCCAGAATCAAAGTAGAGGCCAAATAATGATCAAATTGACATTTCGCTTGGAAATCGATCATGTTTTGGCAAAGTTATGGGGGTCGGAAGTTTTTGAGTAAGTGTCAATGGGCAACTCAAGGAAAAGTACAATTGACATAGACTCTCATATGGGGAAAAAATCAAATTTCTTAAATGAATAATATTTTGATCCAGAATCAAAGTAGAGGCCAAATAATGATCAAATTGACATTTCGCTTGGAAGTCGGTCAAGTTTTCGCAAAGTTATGAGGGTCGGAAGTTTTTGAGTAAGTCTCAATGGGCAACTCAAGGAAAAGTACAATTGACATAGACTCTCATATGGGGAAAAAATCAAATTTCTTAAATGAATAATATTTTGATGCAGAATCAAAGTAGAGGCCAAATAATGATCAAATTAACATTTCGCTTGGAAATCGGTAAAGTTTTGGCAAAGTTATGAGGGTCGGAAGTTTTTGAGTAAGTGTTAATGGGCAACTCAAGGAAAAGTACAATTGACAGAGACTCTCATATGGGCAAAAAAATCAAATTTCTTAAATGAATAATATTTTGATGCAGAATCAAAGTAGAGGCCAAATAATGATCAAATTAACATTTCGCTTGGAAATCGGTAAAGTTTTGGCAAAGTTATGAGGGTCGGAAGTTTTTGAGTAAGTGTTAATGGGCAACTCAAGGAAAAGTACAATTGACAGAGACTCTCATATGGGCAAAAAAATCAAATTTCTTAAATGAATAATATTTTGATCCAGAATCAAAGTAGAGGCCAAAAAATGATCAAATTGACATATCGCTTGGAAATCGGTCAAGTTTTGGCAAAGTTATGAGGGTCGGAAGTTTTTGAGTAAGTGTCAATGGGCAACTCAAGGAAAAGTACAATTGACATGGACTCTCAAATGGGGAAAAAATCAGATTTCTTAAATGAATAATATTTCGATGCAGAATCAAGTAGAAGCCAAATAATGAGCAAATTGACATTCCGCTTGGAAATCGGTCAAGTTTCGGCAAAGTTATGAGGGTCGGAAGTTTTTGAGTAAGTGTCAATGGGCAACTCAAGGGAAAGTACAATTAACATGGTCTCTCAAATGGGGAAAAAATCATATTTCTTAAATGAATAATATTTTGATGCAGAATCAAAGTAGAGGCCAAATAATGATCAAATTGTCATTTCGCTTGGAAATCGGTTAAGTTTTGGCAATGTTATGATGGTCGAGGGTGGTTATGAGGGTGGGGAACTCAAGGAAAAGTACAATTGACATAGACTCTCATATGGGGAAAAAATCAAATTTCTTAAATGAATAATATTTTGATGCATAATCAAAGTAGAGGCCAAATAATGAGCAAATTGACATTCCGCTTGGAAATCGGTCAAGTTTCGGCAAAGTTATGAGGGTCGGAAGTTTTTGAGTAAGTGTCAATGGGCAACTCAAGGGAAAGTACAATTAACATGGTCTCTCATATGGGGAAAAAATCAAATTTCTTAAATGAATAATATTTTGATCCAGGATCAAAGTAGAGGCCAAAAAATGATCAAATTGACATTTCGCTTGGAAATCGGTCAAGTTTTGGCAAAGTTATGAGGGTCGGAAGTTTTTGAGTAAGTGTCAATGGGCAACAAAGGAAAAGTACAATTGACATGGACTCTCAAATGGGGAAAAAATCAGATTTCATAAATGAATAATATTTCGATGCAGAATCAAGTAGAGGCCAAATAATGATCAAATTGACATTTCGCTTGGAAATCGGTCATGTTTTGGCAAAGTTATGAGGGTCGGAAGTTTTTGAGTAAGTGTCAATGGGCAACTCAAGGAAAAGTACAATTGACATAGACTCTCATATGGGGAAAAAATCAAATTTCTTAAATGAATAATATTTTGATGCAGAATCAAAGTAGAGGCCAAATAATGATCAAATTAACATTTCGCTTGGAAATCGGTCAAGTTTTGGCAAAGTTATGAGGGTCGGAAGTTTTTGAGTAAGTGTTAATGGGCAACTCAAGGAAAAGTACAATTGACAGAGACTCTCATATGGGCAAAAAAATCAAATTTCTAAAATGAATAATATTTTGATCCAGAATCAAAGTAGAGGACAAATTATGATCAAATTGACATTTCGCTTGGAAATCGGTCATGTTTTGGCAAAGTTATGAGGGTCGGAAGTTTTTGAGTAAGTGTCAATGGGCAACTCAAGGAAAAGTACAATTGACATAGACTCTCATATGGGGAAAAAATCAAATTTCTTAAATGAATAATATTTTGATCCAGAATCAAAGTAGAGGCCAAAAAATGATCAAATTGACATTTCGCTTGGAAATCGGTCAAGTTTTGGCAAAGTTATGAGGGTCGGAAGTTTTTGAGTAAGTGTCAATGGGCAACTCAAGGAAAAGTACAACTGACATGGACTCTCAAATGGGGAAAAAATCAGATTTCTTAAATGAATAATATTTCGATGCAGAATCAAGTAGAAGCCAAATAATGAGCAAATTGACATTCCGCTTGGAAATCGGTCAAGTTTCGGCAAAGTTATGAGGGTCGGAAGTTTTTGAGTAAGTGTCAATGGGCAACTCAAGGGAAAGTACAATTAACATGGTCTCTCAAATGGGGAAAAAATCATATTTCTTAAATGAATAATATTTTGATGCAGAATCAAAGTAGAGGCCAAATAATGATCAAATTGTCATTTCGCTTGGAAATCGGTTAAGTTTTGGCAATGTTATGATGGTCGAGGGTGGTTATGAGGGTGGGGAACTCAAGGAAAAGTACTATTGACATAGACTCTCATATGGGGAAAAAATCAAATTTCTTAAATGAATAATATTTTGATGCATAATCAAAGTAGAGGCCAAATAATGAGCAAATTGACATTCCGCTTGGAAATCGGTCAAGTTTCGGCAAAGTTATGAGGGTCGGAAGTTTTTGAGTAAGTGTCAATGGGCAACTCAAGGGAAAGTACAATTAACATGGTCTCTCATATGGGGAAAAAATCAAATTTCTTAAATGAATAATATTTTGATCCAGAATCAAAGTAGAGGCCAAAAAATGATCAAATTGACATTTCGCTTGGAAATCGGTCATGTTTTGGCAAAGTTATGAGGGTCGGAAGTTTTTGAGTAAGTGTCAATGGGCAACTCAAGGAAAAGTACAATTGACATGGACTCTCAAATGGGGAAAAAATCAGATTTCATAAATGAATAATATTTCGATGCAGAATCAAGTAGAGGCCAAATAATGATCAAATTGACATTTCGCTTGGAAATCGGTCAAGTTTTGGCAAAGTTATGAGGGTCGGAAGTTTTTGAGTAAGTGTTAATGGGCAACTCAAAGAAAAGTACAATTGACAGAGATTCTCATATGGGCAAAAAATCAAATTTCTTAAATGAATAATATTTTGATCCAGAATCAAAGTAGAGGCCAAAAAATGATCAAGTTGACATTTCGCTTGGAAATCGGTCAAGTTTTGTCAAAGTTATGAGGGTCGGAAGTTTTTGAGTAAGTGTCAATGGGCAACTCAAGGAAAAGTACAATTGACGTGAACTCTCAAATGGGGAAAAAATCAGATTTCTTAAATGAATAATATTACGATACAGAATCAAGTAGAGGCCAAATAATGAGCAAATTGACATTTCGCTTGGAAATCGGTCAAGTTTTGGCAACGTTATGAGGGTCGGAAGTTTTTGAGTATGTGTCAATGGGCAACTTAAGGGAAAGTACAATTAACATGGTCTCTCAAATGGGGAAAAAATCATATTTCTTAAATGAATAATATTTTGATGCAGAATCAAAGTAGAGGCCAAATAATGATCAAATTGACATTCCGCTTGGAAATCGGTTAAGTTTTGGCAAAGTTATGAGTGTCAAGGGTGGTTATGAGGGTGGGGAACTCAAGGGAAAGAACAATTGACATAGACTCTCATATGGGGAAAAAATCAAATTTCTTAAATGAATAATATTTTGATGCATAATCAAAGTAGAGGCCAAATAATGATCAAATTGACATTCCGCTTGGAAATCGGTCAAGATACGGCAAAGTTATGAGGGTCGGAAGTTTTTGAGTAAGTGTCAATGGGCAACTCAAGGGAAAGTACAATAGACATAGACTCTCAAATGGGGAAAAAAATCATATTTCTTAAATGAATAATATTTTGATCCAGAATCAAAGTAGAGGCAAAATAATGATCAAATTGACATTTCGCTTGGAAATCGGTCAAGTTTTGGCAAAGTAATGAGGGTCGGAAGATTTTGAGTAAGTGTTAATGGGCAACTCAAGGGAAAGTACAATTAACATGGACTCTCAAATGGGGAAAAGATCAAATTTCTTAAATGAATAATATTTTGATGCAGAATCAAAGTAGAGGCCAAATAATTATCAAATTGACATTTCGCTTGGAAATCGGTCATGTTTTGGCAAAGTTATTGGGGTCGGAAATTTTTGAGTATGTGTCAATGGGCAACTCAAGGAAAAGTACAACTGACATAGACTCTCATATGGGAAAAAAATCAAATTTCTTAAATGAATAATATTTTAAAGCAGAACCAAAGTAGAGGCCAAATAATGAGCAAATTAACATTTCGCTTGGAAATCGGTCAAGTTTTGGCAAAGTTATGAGGGTCGGAAGTTTTTGGGTAAGTGTCAATGGGCAGCTCAAGGAAAAGTACAATTGACATAGACTCTCATATGGGGAAAAAATCAAATTTCTTAAATGAATAATATTTTGATCCAGAATCAAAGTAGAGGCCAATAATGATCAATTTGACATTTCGCTTGGAAATCGGTCAAGTTTTGGCAAAGTTATGAGGGTCGGAAGTTTTTGAGTAAGTGTCAATGGGCAACTTAAGGAAAAGTACAATAGACATAGACTCTCATATGGGGAAAAAAATCGAATTTCTTAAATGAATAATATTTTGATCCAGAATCAAAGTAGAGGCCAAATAATGAGCAAATTGACATTCCGCTTGGAAATCGGTCAAGATTCGGCAAAGTTATGAGGGTCGAAAGTTTTTGAGTAAGTGTCAATGGGCAACTCAAGGGAAAGTACAATTAACATGGTCTCTCATATGGGGAAAAAATCAAATCTCTTAAATGAATAATATTTTGATCCAGAATCAAAGTAGCGGCCAAATAATGATCAAATTGACATTTCGCTTGGAAATCGGTCAAGTTTTGGCAAAGTTATGAGGGTCGGAAGTTTTTGAGTAAGTCTCAATGGGCAACTCAAGGAAAAGTACAATTGACATAGACTCTCAAATGGGGAAAAAATCAGATTTCTTAAATGAATAATATTTCGATGCAGAATCAAGTAGACGCCAAATAATGAGCAAATTGACATTCCGCTTGGAAATCGGTCAAGTTTTGGCAAAGTTATGAGGGTCGGAAGTTTTTGAGTAAGTGTTAATGGGCAACTCAAGGAAAAGTACAATAGACATAGACTCTCATATGGGGAAAAAAATCAAATTTCTTAAATGAATAATATTTTGATCCAGAATCAAAGTAGAGGCCAAATAATGATCAAATTGACATTTCGCTTGGAAATCGATCATGTTTTGGCAAAGTTATGAGGGTCGGAAGTTTTTGAGTAAGTGTCAATGGGCAACTCAAGGAAAAGTACAATTGACATAGACTCTCATATGGGAAAAAATCAAATTTCTTAAATGAATAATATTTTGATCCAGAATCAAAGTAGAGGCCAAATAATGATCAAATTGACATTTCGCTTGGAAATCGGTCAAGTTTTGGCAAAGTTATGAGGGTCGGAAGTTTTTGAGTAAGTCTCAATGGGCAACTCAAGGAAAAGTACAATTTTCATAGACTCTCATATGGGGAAAAAAATCAAATTTCTTAAATGATTAATATTTTGATCCAGAATCAAAGTAGAGGCAAAATAATGATCAAATTGACATTTCGCTTGGAAGTCGGTCAAGTTTTGGCAAAGTTATGAGGGTCGGAAGTTTTTGAGTAAGTGTCAATGGGCAACTTAAGGAAAAGTACAATTGACATAGACTCTCAAATGGGAAAAAATCATATTTCTTAAATGAATAATATTTTGATGCAGAATCAAAGTAGAGGCCAAATAATGCTCAAATTGACATTTCGCTTGGAAATCGGTCAAGTTTTGGCAAAGTTATGAGGGTCGGAAGTTTTTGAGTAAGTCTCAATGGGCAACTCAAGGAAAAGTACAATTGACATAGACTCTCATATGGGGAAAAACTCAAATTTCTTAAATGAATAATATTTTGATCCAGAATCAAAGTAGAGGCCAAAAGATGATCAAATTGACATTTCGCTTGGAAATCGGTCAAGTTTTGGCAAAGTTATGAGGGTCGGAAGTTTTTGAGTAAGTGTCAATGGGCAACTCAAGGAAAAGTACAATTGACATGGACTCTCAAATGGGGAAAAAATCATATTTCTTAAATGAATAATATTTTGATGCAGAATCAAAGTAGAGGCCAAATAATGATCAAATTGACATTTCGCTTGGAAATCGGTCAAGTTTTGGCAAAGTTATGAGGGTCGGAAGTTTTTGAGTAAGTCTCAATGGGCAACTCAAGGAAAAGTACAATTGACATAGACTCTCATATGGGGAAAAACTCAAATTTCTTAAATGAAAAATATTGTGATCCAGAATCAAAGTAGAGGCCAAAAGATGATCAAATTGACATTTCGCTTGGAAATCGGTCAAGTTTTGGCAAAGTTATGAGGGTCGGAAGTTTTTGAGTAAGTGTCAATGGGCAACTTAAGGAAAAGTACAATAGACATAGACTCTCATATGGGGAAAAAAATCGAATTTCTTAAATGAATAATATTTTGATCCAGAATCAAAGTAGAGGCCAAATAATGATCAAATTGACATTTCGCTTGGAAATCGGTTAAGTTTTGGCAAAGTTATGATGGTCGAGGGTGGTTATGAGGGTGGGGAACTCAAGGAAAAGTACAATTGACATAGACTCTCATATGGGGAAAAAATCAAATTTCTTAAATGAATAATATTTTGATGCCTAATCAAAGTAGAGGCCAAATATGAGCAAATTGACATTCCGCTTGGAAATCGGTCAAGTTTCGGCAAAGTTATGAGGGTCGGAAGTTTTTGAGTAAGTGTCAATGGGCAACTCAAGGGAAAGTACAATTAACATGGTCTCTCATATGGGGAAAAAATCAAATTTCTTAAATGAATAATATTTTGATCCAGAATCAAAGTAGAGGCCAAAAGATGATCAAATTGACATTTCGCTTGGAAATCGGTCAAGTTTTGGCAAAGTTATGAGGGTCGGAAGTTTTTGAGTAAGTGTCAATGGGCAACTCAAGGAAAAGTACAATTGACATGGACTCTCAAATGGGGAAAAAATCAGATTTCTTAAATGAATAATATTTCGATGCAGAATCAAGTAGAGGCCAAATAATAAGCAAATTGACATTCCGCTTGGAAATCGGTCAAGTTTCGGCAAAGTTATGAGGGTCGGAAGTTTTTGAGTAAGTGTCAATAGGCAACTCAAGGGAAAGTACAATTAACATGGTCTCTCATATGGGGAAAAAATCAAATTTCTTAAATGAATAATATTTTGATGCAGAATCAAAGTAGAGGCCAAATAATGATCAAATTGACATTTCGCTTGGAAATCGGTCAAGTTTTGGCAAAGTTATGAGGGTCGGAAGTTTTTGAGTAAGTGTTAATGGGCAACTCAAGAAAAAGTACAATAGACATAGACTCTCATATGGGGAAAAAAATCAAATTTCTTAAATGAATAATATTTTGATCAAGAATCAAAGTAGAGGCCAAATAATGATCAAATTGACATTTCGCTTGGAAATCGATCATGTTTTGGCAAAGTTATGAGGGTCGGAAGTTTTTGAGTAAGTGTCAATGGGCAACTCAAGGAAAAGTACAATTGACATAGACTCTCATATGGGGAAAAAAATCAGATTTCTTAAATGAATAATATTTTGATCCAGAATCAAAGTAGAGGCCAAATAATGAGCAAATTGACATTCCGCTTGGAAATCGGTCAAGATTCGGCAAAGTTATGAGGGTCGAAAGTTTTTGAGTAAGTGTCAATGGGCAACTCAAGGGAAAGTACAATTAACATGGTCTCTCATATGGGGAAAAAATCAAATCTCTTAAATGAATAATATTTTGATCCAGAATCAAAGTAGCGGCCAAATAATGATCAAATTGACATTTCGCTTGGAAATCGGTAAAGTTTTGGCAAAGTTATGAGGGTCGGAAGTTTTTGAGTAAGTCTCAATGGGCAACTCAAGGAAAAGTACAATTGACATAGACTCTCAAATGGGGAAAAAATCAGATTTCTTAAATGAATAATATTTCGATGCAGAATCAAGTAGACGCCAAATAATGAGCAAATTGACATTCCGCTTGGAAATCGGTCAAGTTTTGGCAAAGTTATGAGGGTCGGAAGTTTTTGAGTAAGTGTTAATGGGCAACTCAAGGAAAAGTACAATAGACATAGACTCTCATATGGGGAAAAAAATCAAATTTCTTAAATGAATAATATTTTGATCCAGAATCAAAGTAGAGGCCAAATAATGATCAAATTGACATTTCGCTTGGAAATCGATCATGTTTTGGCAAAGTTATGAGGGTCGGAAGTTTTTGAGTAAGTGTCAATGGGCAACTCAAGGAAAAGTACAATTGACATAGACTCTCATATGGGAAAAAATCAAATTTCTTAAATGAATAATATTTTGATCCAGAATCAAAGTAGAGGCCAAATAATGATCAAATTGACATTTCGCTTGGAAATCGGTCAAGTTTTGGCAAAGTTATGAGGGTCGGAAGTTTTTGAGTAAGTCTCAATGGGCAACTCAAGGAAAAGTACAATTGACATAGACTCTCATATGGGGAAAAAAATCAAATTTCTTAAATGATTAATATTTTGATCCAGAATCAAAGTAGAGGCAAAATAATGATCAAATTGACATTTCGCTTGGAAGTCGGTCAAGTTTTGGCAAAGTTATGAGGGTCGGAAGTTTTTGAGTAAGTGTCAATGGGCAACTTAAGGAAAAGTACAATTGACATAGACTCTCAAATGGGAAAAAATCATATTTCTTAAATGAATAATATTTTGATGCAGAATCAAAGTAGAGGCCAAATAATGCTCAAATTGACATTTCGCTTGGAAATCGGTCAAGTTTTGGCAAAGTTATGAGGGTCGGAAGTTTTTGAGTAAGTCTCAATGGGCAACTCAAGGAAAAGTACAATTGACATAGACTCTCATATGGGGAAAAACTCAAATTTCTTAAATGAATAATATTTTGATCCAGAATCAAAGTAGAGGCCAAAAGATGATCAAATTGACATTTCGCTTGGAAATCGGTCAAGTTTTGGCAAAGTTATGAGGGTCGGAAGTTTTTGAGTAAGTGTCAATGGGCAACTCAAGGATAAGTACAATTGACATGGACTCTCAAATGGGGAAAAAATCATATTTCTTAAATGAATAATATTTTGATGCATAATCAAAGTAGAGGCCAAATAATGATCAAATTGACATTTCGCTTGGAAATCGGTCAAGTTTTGGCAAAGTTATGAGGGTCGGAAGTTTTTGAGTAAGTCTCAATGGGCAACTCAAGGAAAAGTACAATTGACATAGACTCTCATATGGGGAAAAACTCAAATTTCTTAAATGAAAAATATTGTGATCCAGAATCAAAGTAGAGGCCAAAAGATGATCAAATTGACATTTCGCTTGGAAATCGGTCAAGTTTTGGCAAAGTTATGAGGGTCGGAAGTTTTTGAGTAAGTGTCAATGGGCAACTTAAGGAAAAGTACAATAGACATAGACTCTCATATGGGGAAAAAAATCAAATTTCTTAAATGAATAATATTTTGATCCAGAATCAAAGTAGAGGCCAAATAATGATCAAATTGACATTTCGCTTGGAAATCGATCATGTTTTGGCAAAGTTATGAGGGTCGGAAGTTTTTGAGTAAGTGTCAATGGGCAACTCAAGGAAAAGTACAATTGACATAGACTCTCATATGGGAAAAAATCAAATTTCTTAAATGAATAATATTTTGATCCAGAATCAAAGTAGAGGCCAAATAATGATCAAATTGACATTTCGCTTGGAAATCGGTCAAGTTTTGGCAAAGTTATGAGGGTCGGAAGTTTTTGAGTAAGTCTCAATGGCCAACTCAAGGAAAAGTACAATTGACATAGACTCTCATATGGGGAAAAAAATCAAATTTCTTAAATGAATAATATTTTGATCCAGAATCAAAGTAGAGGCAAAATAATGATCAAATTGACATTTCGCTTGGAAGTCGGTCAAGTTTTGGCAAAGTTATGAGGGTCGGAAGTTTTTGAGTAAGTGTCAATGGGCAACTTAAGGAAAAGTACAATTGACATAGACTTTCAAATGGGAAAAAATCATATTTCTTAAATGCATAATATTTTGATGCAGAATCAAAGTAGAGGCCAAATAATGATCAAATTGACATTTCGCTTGGAAATCGGTCAAGTTTTGGCAAAGTTATGAGGGTCGGAAGTTTTTGATTAAGTGTTAATGGGCAACTCAAGGAAAAGTACAATTGACATAGACTCTCATATGGGGAAAAAAATCAAATTTCTTAAATGAATAATATTTTGATCCAGAATCAAAGTAGAGGCCAAATAATGATCAAATTGTCATTTCGCTTGGAAATCGGTTAAGTTTTGGCAAAGTTATGATGGTCGAGGGTGGTTATGAGGGTGGGGAACTCAAGGAAAAGTACAATTGACATAGACTCTCATATGGGGAAAAAATCAAATTTCTTAAATGAATAATATTTTGATGCATAATCAAAGTAGAGGCCAAATATGAGCAAATTGACATTCCGCTTGGAAATCGGTCAAGTTTCGGCAAAGTTATGAGGGTCGGAAGTTTTTGAGTAAGTGTCAATGGGCAACTCAAGGGAAAGTACAATTAACATGGTCTCTCATATGGGGAAAAAATCAAATTTCTTAAATGAATAATATTTTGATCCAGAATCAAAGTAGAGGCCAAAAGATGATCAAATTGACATTTCGCTTGGAAATCGGTCAAGTTTTGGCAAAGTTATGAGGGTCGGAAGTTTTTGAGTAAGTGTCAATGGGCAACTCAAGGAAAAGTACAACTGACATGGACTCTCAAATGGGGAAAAAATCAGATTTCTTAAATGAATAATATTTCGATGCAGAATCAAGTAGAGGCCAAATAATAAGCAAATTGACATTCCGCTTGGAAATCGGTCAAGTTTCGGCAAAGTTATGAGGGTCGGAAGTTTTTGAGTAAGTGTCAATGGGCAACTCAAGGGAAAGTACAATTAACATGGTCTCTCATATGGGGAAAAAATCAAATTTCTTAAATGAATAATATTTTGATGCAGAATCAAAGTAGAGGCCAAATAATGATCAAATTGACATTTCGCTTGGAAATCGGTCAAGTTTTGGCAAAGTTATGAGGGTCGGAAGTTTTTGAGTAAGTGTTAATGGGCAACTCAAGGAAAAGTACAATAGACATAGACTCTCATATGGGGAAAAAAATCAAATTTCTTAAATGAATAATATTTTGATCAAGAATCAAAGTAGAGGCCAAATAATGATCAAATTGACATTTCGCTTGGAAATCGATCATGTTTTGGCAAAGTTATGAGGGTCGGAAGTTTTTGAGTAAGTGTCAATGGGCAACTCAAGGAAAAGTACAATTGACATAGACTCTCATATGGGAAAAAATCAAATTTCTTAAATGAATAATATTTTGATCCAGAATCAAAGTAGAGGCCAAATAATGATCAAATTGACATTTCGCTTGGAAATCGGTCAAGTTTTGGCAAAGTTATGAGGGTCGGAAGTTTTTGAGTAAGTCTCAATGGGCAACTCAAGGAAAAGTACAATTGACATAGACTCTCATATGGGGAAAAAAATCAAATTTCTTAAATGATTAATATTTTGATCCAGAATCAAAGTAGAGGCAAAATAATGATCAAATTGACATTTCGCTTGGAAGTCGGTCAAGTTTTGGCAAAGTTATGAGGGTCGGAAGTTTTTGAGTAAGTGTCAATGGGCAACTTAAGGAAAAGTACAATTGACATAGACTCTCAAATGGGAAAAAATCATATTTCTTAAATGAATAATATTTTGATGCAGAATCAAAGTAGAGGCCAAATAATGCTCAAATTGACATTTCGCTTGGAAATCGGTCAAGTTTTGGCAAAGTTATGAGGGTCGGAAGTTTTTGAGTAAGTCTCAATGGGCAACTCAAGGAAAAGTACAATTGACATAGACTCTCATATGGGGAAAAACTAAAATTTCTTAAATGAATAATATTTTGATCCAGAATCAAAGTAGAGGCCAAAAGATGATCAAATTGACATTTCGCTTGGAAATCGGTCAAGTTTTGGCAAAGTTATGAGGGTCGGAAGTTTTTGAGTAAGTGTCAATGGGCAACTCAAGGAAAAGTACAATTGACATGGACTCTCAAATGGGGAAAAAATCATATTTCTTAAATGAATAATATTTTGATGCAGAATCAAAGTAGAGGCCAAATAATGATCAAATTGACATTTCGCTTGGAAATCGGTCAAGTTTTGGCAAAGTTATGAGGGTCGGAAGTTTTTGAGTAAGTCTCAATGGGCAACTCAAGGAAAAGTACAATTGACATAGACTCTCATATGGGGAAAAACTCAAATTTCTTAAATGAAAAATATTGTGATCCAGAATCAAAGTAGAGGCCAAAAGATGATCAAATTGACATTTCGCTTGGAAATCGGTCAAGTTTTGGCAAAGTTATGAGGGTCGGAAGTTTTTGAGTAAGTGTCAATGGGCAACTTAAGGAAAAGTACAATAGACATAGACTCTCATATGGGGAAAAAAATCAAATTTCTTAAATGAATAATATTTTGATCCAGAATCAAAGTAGAGGCCAAATAATGATCAAATTGACATTTCGCTTGGAAATCGATCATGTTTTGGCAAAGTTATGAGGGTCGGAAGTTTTTGAGTAAGTGTCAATGGGCAACTCAAGGAAAAGTACAATTGACATAGACTCTCATATGGGAAAAAATCAAATTTCTTAAATGAATAATATTTTGATCCAGAATCAAAGTAGAGGCCAAATAATGATCAAATTGACATTTCGCTTGGAAATCGGTCAAGTTTTGGCAAAGTTATGAGGGTCGGAAGTTTTTGAGTAAGTCTCAATGGCCAACTCAAGGAAAAGTACAATTGACATAGACTCTCATATGGGGAAAAAAATCAAATTTCTTAAATGAATAATATTTTGATCCAGAATCAAAGTAGAGGCAAAATAATGATCAAATTGACATTTCGCTTGGAAGTCGGTCAAGTTTTGGCAAAGTTATGAGGGTCGGAAGTTTTTGAGTAAGTGTCAATGGGCAACTTAAGGAAAAGTACAATTGACATAGACTCTCAAATGGGAAAAAATCATATTTCTTAAATGAATAATATTTTGATGCAGAATCAAAGTAGAGGCCAAATAATGATCAAATTGACATTTCGCTTGGAAATCGGTCAAGTTTTGGCAAAGTTATGAGGGTCGGAAGTTTTTGATTAAGTGTTAATGGGCAACTCAAGGAAAAGTACAATTGACATAGACTCTCATATGGGGAAAAAAATCAAATTTCTTAAATGAATAATATTTTGATCCAGAATCAAAGTAGAGGCCAAATAATGATCAAATTGTCATTTCGCTTGGAAATCGGTTAAGTTTTGGCAAAGTTATGATGGTCGAGGGTGGTTATGAGGGTGGGGAACTCAAGGAAAAGTACAATTGACATAGACTCTCATATGGGGAAAAAATCAAATTTCTTAAATGAATAATATTTTGATGCATAATCAAAGTAGAGGCCAAATATGAGCAAATTGACATTCCGCTTGGAAATCGGTCAAGTTTCGGCAAAGTTATGAGGGTCGGAAGTTTTTGAGTAAGTGTCAATGGGCAACTCAAAGGAAAGTACAATTAACATGGTCTCTCATATGGGGAAAAAATCAAATTTCTTAAATGAATAATATTTTGATCCAGAATCAAAGTAGAGGCCAAAAGATGATCAAATTGACATTTCGCTTGGAAATCGGTCAAGTTTTGGCAAAGTTATGAGGGTCGGAAGTTTTTGAGTAAGTGTCAATGGGCAACTCAAGGAAAAGTACAACTGACATGGACTCTCAAATGGGGAAAAAATCAGATTTCTTAAATGAATAATATTTCGATGCAGAATCAAGTAGAGGCCAAATAATAAGCAAATTGACATTCCGCTTGGAAATCGGTCAAGTTTCGGCAAAGTTATGAGGGTCGGAAGTTTTTGAGTAAGTGTCAATGGGCAACTCAAGGGAAAGTACAATTAACATGGTCTCTCATATGGGGAAAAAATCTTATTTCTTAAATGAATAATATTTTGATGCAGAATCAAAGTAGAGGCCAAATAATGATCAAATTGACATTTCGCTTGGAAATCGGTCAAGTTTTGGCAAAGTTATGAGGGTCGGAAGTTTTTGAGTAAGTGTTAATGGGCAACTCAAGGAAAAGTACAATAGACATAGACTCTCATATGGGGAAAAAATCAAATTTCTTAAATGAATAATATTTTGATCACGAATCAAAGTAGAGGCCAAATAATGATCAAATTGACATTTCGCTTGGAAATCGATCATGTTTTGGCAAAGTTATGAGGGTCGGAAGTTTTTGAGTAAGTCTCAATGGGCAACTCAAGGAAAAGTACAATTGACATAGACTCTCAAATGGGGAAAAAATCAGATTTCTTAAATGAATAATATTTCGATGCAGAATCAAGTAGAGGCCAAATAATGAGCAAATTGACATTCCGCTTGGAAGTCGGTCAAGTTTCGGCAAAGTTATGAGGGTCGGAAGTTTTTGAGTAAGTGTCAATGGGCAACTCAAGGGAAAGTACAATTAACATGGTCTCTCATATGGAGAAAAAATCAAATTTCTTAAATGAATAATATTTTGATGCAGAATCAAAGTAGAGGCCAAATAATGATCAAATTGACATTTCGCTTGGAAATCGGTCAAGTTTTGGCAAAGTTATGAGGGTCGGAAGTTTTTGAGTAAGTGTTAATGGGCAACTCAAGGAAAAGTACAATAGACATAGACTCTCATATGGGGAAAAAAATCAAATTTCTTAAATGAATAATATTTTGATCCAGAATCAAAGTAGAGGCCAAATAATGATTAAATTGACATTTCGCTTGGAAATCGATCATGTTTTGGCAAAGTTATGAGGGTCGGAAGTTTTTGAGTAAGTGTCAATGGGCAACTCAAGGAAAAGTACAATTGACATAGACTCTCATATGGGAAAAAATCAAATTTCTTAAATGAATAATATTTTGATCCAGAATCAAAGTAGAGGCCAAATAATGATCAAATTGACATTTCGCTTGGAAATCGATCATGTTTTGGCAAAGTTATGAGGGTCGGAAGTTTTTGAGTAAGTCTCAATGGGCAACTCAAGGAAAAGTACAATTGACATAGACTCTCAAATGGGGAAAAAATCAGATTTCTTAAATGAATAATATTTCGATGCAGAATCAAGTAGAGGCCAAATAATGAGCAAATTGACATTCCGCTTGGAAGTCGGTCAAGTTTCGGCAAAGTTATGAGGGTCGGAAGTTTTTGAGTAAGTGTCAATGGGCAACTCAAGGGAAAGTACAATTAACATGGTCTCTCATATGGGGAAAAAATCAAATTTCTTAAATGAATAATATTTTGATGCAGAATCAAAGTAGAGGCCAAATAATGATCAAATTGACATTTCGCTTGGAAATCGGTCAAGTTTTGGCAAAGTTATGAGGGTCGGAAGTTTTTGAGTAAGTGTTAATGGGCAACTCAAGGAAAAGTACAATAGACATAGACTCTCATATGGGGAAAAAAATCAAATTTCTTAAATGAATAATATTTTGATCCAGAATCAAAGTAGAGGCCAAATAATGATTAAATTGACATTTCGCTTGGAAATCGATCATGTTTTGGCAAAGTTATGAGGGTCGGAAGTTTTTGAGTAAGTGTCAATGGGCAACTCAAGGAAAAGTACAATTGACATAGACTCTCATATGGGAAAAAATCAAATTTCTTAAATGAATAATATTTTGATCCAGAATCAAAGTAGAGGCCAAATAATGATCAAATTGACATTTCGCTTGGAAATCGGTCAAGTTTTGGCAAAGTTATGAGGGTCGGAAGTTTTTGAGTAAGTCTCAATGGGCAACTCAAGGAAAAGTACAATTGACATAGACTCTCATATGGGGAAAAAAATCAAATTTCTTAAATGAATAATATTTTGATCCAGAATCAAAGTAGAGGCAAAATAATGATCAAATTGACATTTCGCGTGGAAGTCGGTCAAGTTTTGGCAAAGTTATGAGGGTCGGAAGTTTTTGAGTAAGTGTCAATGGGCAACTTAAGGAAAAGTACAATTGACATAGACTCTCAAATGGGAAAAAATCATATTTCTTAAATGAATAATATTTTGATGCAGAATCAAAGTAGAGGCCAAATAATGATCAAATTGACATTTCGTTTGGAAATCGGTCAAGTTTTGGCAAAGTTATGAGGGTCGGAAGATTTTGAGTAAGTCTCAATGGGCAACTCAAGGAAAAGTACAATTGACATAGACTCTCATATGGGGAAAAACTCAAATTTCTTAAATGAATAATATTTTGATCCAGAATCAAAGTAGAGGCCAAATAATGATCAAATTGACATTTCGCTTGGAAATCGGTCAAGTTTTGGCAAAGTTATGAGGGTCGGAAGTTTTTGAGTAAGTGTCAATGGGCAACTCAAGGAAAAGTACAATTGACATGGACTCTCAAATGGGGAAAAAATCAGATTTCTTAAATGAATAATATTTAGATGCAGAATCAAGTAGAGGCCAAATAATAAGCAAATTGACATTCCGCTTGGAAATCGGTCAAGTTTCGGCAAAGTTATGAGGGTCGGAAGTTTTTGAGTAAGTGTCAATGGGCAACTCAAGGAAAAGTACAATTGACATAGACTCTCATATGGGAAAAAATCAAATTTCTTAAATGAATAATATTTTGATCCAGAATCAAAGTAGAGGCCAAATAATGATCAAATTGACATTTCGCTTGGAAATCGGTCAAGTTTTGGCAAAGTTATGAGGGTCGGAAGTTTTTGAGTAAGTGTCAATGGGCAACTCAAGGAAAAGTACAATTGACATAGACTCTCATATGGGAAAAAATCAAATTTCTTAAATGAATAATATTTTGATCCAGAATCAAAGTAGAGGCCAAATAATGATCAAATTGACATTTCGCTTGGAAATCGGTCAAGTTTTGGCAAAGTTATGAGGGTCGGAAGTTTTTGAGTAAGTCTCAATGGGCAAATCAAGGAAAAGTACAATTGACATAGACTCTCAAATGGGAAAAAATCATATTTCTTAAATGAATAATATTTTGATGCAGAATCAAAGTAGAGGCCAAATAATGATCAAATTGACATTTCGTTTGGAAATCGGTCAAGTTTTGGCAAAGTTATGAGGGTCGGAAGTTTTTGAGTAAGTCTCAATGGGCAACTCAAGGAAAAGTACAATTGACATAGACTCTCATATGGGGAAAAACTCAAATTTCTTAAATGAATAATATTTTGATCCAGAATCAAAGTAGAGGCCAAAAGATGATCAAATTGACATTTCGCTTGGAAATCAGTCAAGTTTTGGCAAAGTTATGAGGGTCGGAAGTTTTTGAGTAAGTGTCAATGGGCAACTCAAGGAAAAGTACAATTGACATGGACTCTCAAATGGGGAAAAAATCAGATTTCTTAAATGAATAATATTTCGATGCAGAATCAAGTAGAGGCCAAATAATAAGCAAATTGACATTCCGCTTGGAAATCGGTCAAGTTTCGGCAAAGTTATGAGGGTCGGAAGTTTTTGAGTAAGTGTCAATGGGCAACTCAAGGAAAAGTACAATTGACATAGACTCTCATATGGGAAAAAATCAAATTTCTTAAATGAATAATATTTTGATCCAGAATCAAAGTAGAGGCCAAATAATGATCAAATTGACATTTCGCTTGGAAATCGGTCAAGTTTTGGCAAAGTTATGAGGGTCGGAAGTTTTTGAGTAAGTCTCAATGGGCAAATCAAGGAAAAGTACAATTGACATAGACTCTCATATGGGGAAAAAAATCAAATTTCTTAAATGAATAATATTTTGATCCAGAATCAAAGTAGAGGCAAAATAATGATCAAATTGACATTTCGCTTGGAAGTCGGTCAAGTTTTGGCAAAGTTATGAGGGTCGGAAGTTTTTGAGTAAGTGTCAATGGGCAACTTAAAGAAAAGTACAATTGACATAGACTCTCAAATGGGAAAAAATCATATTTCTTAAATGAATAATATTTTGATGCAGAATCAAAGTAGAGGCCAAATAATGATCAAATTGACATTTCGCTTGGAAATCGGTCAAGTTTTGGCAAAGTTATGAGGGTCGGAAGTTTTTGAGTAAGTGTTAATGGGCAACTCAAGGAAAAGTACAATAGACATAGACTCTCATATGGGGAAAAAAATCAAATTTCTTAAATGAATAATATTTTGATCCAGAATCAAAGTAGAGGCCAAATAATGATCAAATTGACATTTCGCTTGGAAATCGATCATGTTTTGGCAAAGTTATGAGGGTCGGAAGTTTTTGAGTAAGTGTCAATGGGCAACTCAAGGAAAAGTACAATTGACATAGACTCTCATATGGGAAAAAATCAAATTTCTTAAATGAATAATATTTTGATCCAGAATCAAAGTAGAGGCCAAATAATGATCAAATTGACATTTCGCTTGGAAATCGGTCAAGTTTTGGCAAAGTTATGAGGGTCGGAAGTTTTTGAGTAAGTCTCAATGGGCAACTCAAGGAAAAGTACAATTGACATAGACTCTCATATGGGGAAAAAAATCAAATTTCTTAAATGAATAATATTTTGATCCAGAATCAAAGTAGAGGCAAAATAATGATCAAATTGACATTTCGCTTGGAAGTCGGTCAAGTTTTGGCAAAGTTATGAGGGTCGGAAGTTTTTGAGTAAGTGTCAATGGGCAACTTAAGGAAAAGTACAATTGACATAGACTCTCAAATGGGAAAAAATCATATTTCTTAAATGAATAATATTTTGATGCAGAATCAAAGTAGAGGCCAAATAATGATCAAATTGACATTTCGTTTGGAAATCGGTCAAGTTTTGGCAAAGTTATGAGGGTCGGAAGTTTTTGAGTAAGTCTCAATGGGCAACTCAAGGAAAAGTACAATTGACATAGACTCTCATATGGGGAAAAACTCAAATTTCTTAAATGAATAATATTTTGATCCAGAATCAAAGTAGAGGCCAAAAGATGATCAAATTGACATTTCGCTTGGAAATCGGTCAAGTTTTGGCAAAGTTATGAGGGTCGGAAGTTTTTGAGTAAGTGTCAATGGGCAACTCAAGGAAAAGTACAATTGACATGGACTCTCAAATGGGGAAAAAATCAGATTTCTTAAATGAATAATATTTCGATGCAGAATCAAGTAGAGGCCAAATAATGATCAAATTGACATTTCGCTTGGAAGTCGGTCAAGTTTTGGCAAAGTTATGAGGGTCGGAAGTTTTTGAGTAAGTGTCAATGGGCAACTTAAAGAAAAGTACAATTGACATAGACTCTCAAATGGGGAAAAAATCATATTTCTTAAATGAATAATATTTTGATGCAGAATCAAAGTAGAGGCCAAATAATGATCAAATTGACATTTCGCTTGGAAATCGGTCAAGTTTTGGCAAAGTTATGAGGGTCGGAAGTTTTTGAGTAAGTGTCAATGGGCAACTCAAGGAAAAGTACAATTGACATAGACTCTCATATGGGAAAAAATCAAATTTCTTAAATGAATAATATTTTGATCCAGAATCAAAGTAGAGGCCAAATAATGATCAAATTGACATTTCGCTTGGAAATCGGTCAAGTTTTGGCAAAGTTATGAGGGTCGGAAGTTTTTGAGTAAGTCTCAATGGGCAACTCAAGGAAAAGTACAATTGACATAGACTCTCATATGGGGAAAAAAATCAAATTTCTTAAATGAATAATATTTTGATCCAGAATCAAAGTAGAGGCAAAATAATGATCAAATTGACATTTCGCTTGGAAGTCGGTCAAGTTTTGGCAAAGTTATGAGGGTCGGAAGTTTTTGAGTAAGTGTCAATGGGCAACTTAAGGAAAAGTACAATTGACATAGACTCTCAAATGGGAAAAAATCATATTTCTTAAATGAATAATATTTTGATGCAGAATCAAAGTAGAGGCCAAATAATGATCAAATTGACATTTCGTTTGGAAATCGGTCAAGTTTTGGCAAAGTTATGAGGGTCGGAAGTTTTTGAGTAAGTCTCAATGGGCAACTCAAGGAAAAGTACAATTGACATAGACTCTCATATGGGGAAAAACTCAAATTTCTTAAATGAATAATATTTTGATCCAGAATCAAAGTAGAGGCCAAAAGATGATCAAATTGACATTTCGCTTGGAAATCGGTCAAGTTTTGGCAAAGTTATGAGGGTCGGAAGTTTTTGAGTAAGTCTCAATGGGCAACTCAAGGAAAAGTACAATTGACATAGACTCTCATATGGGGAAAAACTCAAATTTCTTAAATGAATAATATTTTGATCCAGAATCAAAGTAGAGGCCAAAAGATGATCAAATTGACATTTCGCTTGGAAATCAGTCAAGTTTTGGCAAAGTTATGAGGGTCGGAAGTTTTTGAGTAAGTGTCAATGGGCAACTCAAGGAAAAGTACAATTGACATGGACTCTCAAATGGGGAAAAAATCAGATTTCTTAAATGAATAATATTTCGATGCAGAATCAAGTAGAGGCCAAATAATAAGCAAATTGACATTCCGCTTGGAAATCGGTCAAGTTTCGGCAAAGTTATGAGGGTCGGAAGTTTTTGAGTAAGTGTCAATGGGCAACTCAAGGAAAAGTACAATTGACATAGACTCTCATATGGGAAAAAATCAAATTTCTTAAATGAATAATATTTTGATCCAGAATCAAAGTAGAGGCCAAATAATGATCAAATTGACATTTCGCTTGGAAATCGGTCAAGTTTTGGCAAAGTTATGAGGGTCGGAAGTTTTTGAGTAAGTCTCAATGGGCAAATCAAGGAAAAGTACAATTGACATAGACTCTCATATGGGGAAAAAAATCAAATTTCTTAAATGAATAATATTTTGATCCAGAATCAAAGTAGAGGCAAAATAATGATCAAATTGACATTTCGCTTGGAAGTCGGTCAAGTTTTGGCAAAGTTATGAGGGTCGGAAGTTTTTGAGTAAGTGTCAATGGGCAACTTAAAGAAAAGTACAATTGACATAGACTCTCAAATGGGAAAAAATCATATTTCTTAAATGAATAATATTTTGATGCAGAATCAAAGTAGAGGCCAAATAATGATCAAATTGACATTTCGCTTGGAAATCGGTCAAGTTTTGGCAAAGTTATGAGGGTCGGAAGTTTTTGAGTAAGTGTTAATGGGCAACTCAAGGAAAAGTACAATAGACATAGACTCTCATATGGGGAAAAAAATCAAATTTCTTAAATGAATAATATTTTGATCCAGAATCAAAGTAGAGGCCAAATAATGATCAAATTGACATTTCGCTTGGAAATCGATCATGTTTTGGCAAAGTTATGAGGGTCGGAAGTTTTTGAGTAAGTGTCAATGGGCAACTCAAGGAAAAGTACAATTGACATAGACTCTCATATGGGAAAAAATCAAATTTCTTAAATGAATAATATTTTGATCCAGAATCAAAGTAGAGGCCAAATAATGATCAAATTGACATTTCGCTTGGAAATCGGTCAAGTTTTGGCAAAGTTATGAGGGTCGGAAGTTTTTGAGTAAGTCTCAATGGGCAACTCAAGGAAAAGTACAATTGACATAGACTCTCATATGGGGAAAAAAATCAAATTTCTTAAATGAATAATATTTTGATCCAGAATCAAAGTAGAGGCAAAATAATGATCAAATTGACATTTCGCTTGGAAGTCGGTCAAGTTTTGGCAAAGTTATGAGGGTCGGAAGTTTTTGAGTAAGTGTCAATGGGCAACTTAAGGAAAAGTACAATTGACATAGACTCTCAAATGGGAAAAAATCATATTTCTTAAATGAATAATATTTTGATGCAGAATCAAAGTAGAGGCCAAATGATGATCAAATTGACATTTCGTTTGGAAATCGGTCAAGTTTTGG
Source organism: Drosophila phalerata (assembly GCA_951394115.2). NCBI lineage: Eukaryota > Metazoa > Arthropoda > Insecta > Diptera > Drosophilidae > Drosophila > Drosophila phalerata. The sequence goes on from OX596004.2 coordinate 11,995,168, forward strand.
CAAAGTTATGAGGGTCGGAAGTTTTTGAGTAAGTCTCAATGGGCAACTCAAGGAAAAGTACAATTGACATAGACTCTCATATGGGGAAAAACTCAAATTTCTTAAATGAATAATATTTTGATCCAGAATCAAAGTAGAGGCCAAAAGATGATCAAATTGACATTTCGCTTGGAAATCGGTCAAGTTTTGGCAAAGTTATGAGGGTCGGAAGTTTTTGAGTAAGTGTCAATGGGCAACTCAAGGAAAAGTACAATTGACATGGACTCTCAAATGGGGAAAAAATCAGATTTCTTAAATGAATAATATTTCGATGCAGAATCAAGTAGAGGCCAAATAATGATCAAATTGACATTTCGCTTGGAAGTCGGTCAAGTTTTGGCAAAGTTATGAGGGTCGGAAGTTTTTGAGTAAGTGTCAATGGGCAACTTAAAGAAAAGTACAATTGACATAGACTCTCAAATGGGGAAAAAATCATATTTCTTAAATGAATAATATTTTGATGCAGAATCAAAGTAGAGGCCAAATAATGATCAAATTGACATTTCGCTTGGAAATCGGTCAAGTTTTGGCAAAGTTATGAGGGTCGGAAGTTTTTGAGTAAGTGTTAATGAGCAACTCAAGGAAAAGTACAATAGACATAGACTCTCATATGGGCGAAAAAATCAAATTTCTTAAATGAATAATATTTTGATCCAGAATCAAAGTAGAGGCCAAATAATGATCAAATTGACATTTCGCTTGGAAATCGATCATGTTTTGGCAAAGTTATGAGGGTCGGAAGTTTTTGAGTAAGTGTCAATGGGCAACTCAAGGAAAAGTACAATTGACATAGACTCTCATATGGGGAAAAAAATCAGATTTCTTAAATGAATAATATTTTGATCCAGAATCAAAGTAGAGGCCAAATAATGAGCAAATTGACATTCCGCTTGGAAATCGGTCAAGATTCGGCAAAGTTATGAGGGTCGGAAGTTTTTGAGTAAGTGTCAATGGGCAACTCAAGGGAAAGTACAATTAACATGGTCTCTCATATGGGGAAAAAATCAAATCTCTTAAATGAATAATATTTTGATCCAGAATCAAAGTAGCGGCCAAATAATGATCAAATTGACATTCCGCTTGGAAATCGGTCATGTTTTGGCAAAGTTATGAGGGTCGGAAGTTTTTGAGTAAGTGTTAATGGGCAACTCAAGGGAAAGTACAATTAACATGGACTCTCAAATGGGGAAAATATCAGATTTCTTAAATGAATAATATTTCGATGCAGAATCAAGTAGAGGCCAAATAATGAGCAAATTGACATTCCGCTTGGAAATCGGTCAAGTTTTGGCAAAGTTATGAGGGTCGGAAGTTTTTGGGTAAGTGTCAATGGGCAACTCAAGGAAAAGTACAATTGACATAGACTCTCAAATGGGAAAAAATCATATTTCTTAAATGAATAATATTTTGATGCAGAATCAAAGTAGAGGCCAAATAATGATCAAATTGACATTTCGCTTGGAAATCGGTCAAGTTTTGGCAAAGTTATGAGGGTCGGAAGTTTTTGAGTAAGTCTCAATGGGCAACTCAAGGAAAAGTACAATTGACATAGACTCTCATATGGGGAAAAACTCAAATTTCTTAAATGAATAATATTTTGATCCAGAATCAAAGTAGAGGCCAAAAGATGATCAAATTGACATTTCGCTTGGAAATCGGTCAAGTTTTGGCAAAGTTATGAGGGTCGGAAGTTTTTGAGTAAGTGTCAATGGGCAACTCAAGGAAAAGTACAATTGACATGGACTCTCAAATGGGGAAAAAATCAGATTTCTTAAATGAATAATATTTCGATGCAGAATCAAGTAGAGGCCAAATAATAAGCAAATTGACATTCCGCTTGGAAATCGGTCAAGTTTCGGCAAAGTTATGAGGGTCGGAAGTTTTTGAGTAAGTGTCAATGGGCAACTCAAGGAAAAGTACAATTGACATAGACTCTCATATGGGAAAAAATCAAATTTCTTAAATGAATAATATTTTGATCCAGAATCAAAGTAGAGGCCAAATAATGATCAAATTGACATTTCGCTTGGAAATCGGTCAAGTTTTGGCAAAGTTATGAGGGTCGGAAGTTTTTGAGTAAGTCTCAATGGGCAACTCAAGGAAAAGTACAATTGACATAGACTCTCATATGGGGAAAAAAATCAAATTTCTTAAATGAATAATATTTTGATCCAGAATCAAAGTAGAGGCAAAATAATGATCAAATTGACATTTCGCTTGGAAGTCGGTCAAGTTTTGGCAAAGTTATGAGGGTCGGAAGTTTTTGAGTAAGTGTCAATGGGCAACTTAAGGAAAAGTACAATTGACATAGACTCTCAAATGGGAAAAAATCATATTTCTTAAATGAATAATATTTTGATGCAGAATCAAAGTAGAGGCCAAATAATGATCAAATTGACATTTCGCTTGGAAGTCGGTCAAGTTTTGGCAAAGTTATGAGGGTCGGAAGTTTTTGAGTAAGTGTCAATGGGCAACTCAAGGAAAAGTACAATTGACATGGACTCTCAAATGGGGAAAAAATCAGATTTCTTAAATGAATAATATTTCGATGCAGAATCAAGTAGAGGCCAAATAATAAGCAAATTGACATTCCGCTTGGAAATCGGTCAAGTTTCGGCAAAGTTATGAGGGTCGGAAGTTTTTGAGTAAGTGTCAATGGGCAACTTAAGGAAAAGTACAATTGACATAGACTCTCAAATGGGAAAAAATCATATTTCTTAAATGAATAATATTTTGATGCAGAATCAAAGTAGAGGCCAAATAATGATCAAATTGACATTTCGCTTGGAAATCGGTCAAGTTTTGGCAAAGTTATGAGGGTCGGAAGTTTTTGAGTAAGTCTCAATGGGCAACTCAAGGAAAAGTACAATTGACATAGACTCTCATATGGGGAAAAACTCAAATTTCTTTAATTAATAATATTTTGATCCAGAATCAAAGTAGAGGCCAAAAGATGATCAAATTGACATTTCGCTTGGAAATCGGTCAAGTTTTGGCAAAGTTATGAGGGTCGGAAGTTTTTGAGTAAGTGTCAATGGGCAACTCAAGGAAAAGTACAATTGACATGGACTCTCAAATGGGGAAAAAATCAGATTTCTTAAATGAATAATATTTCGATGCAGAATCAAGTAGAGGCCAAATAATAAGCAAATTGACATTCCGCTTGGAAATCGGTCAAGTTTCGGCAAAGTTATGAGGGTCGGAAGTTTTTGAGTAAGTGTCAATGGGCAACTCAAGGAAAAGTACAATTGACATAGACTCTCATATGGGAAAAAATCAAATTTCTTAAATGAATAATATTTTGATCCAGAATCAAAGTAGAGGCCAAATAATGATCAAATTGAAATTTCGCTTGGAAATCGGTCAAGTTTCGGCAAAGTTATGAGGGTCGGAAGTTTTTGAGTAAGTGTCAATGGGCAACTCAAGGAAAAGTACAATTGACATAGACTCTCATATGGGGAAAAAAATCAAATTTCTTAAATGAATAATATTTTGATCCAGAATCAAAGTAGAGGCCAAATAATGATCAAATTGACATTTCGCTTGGAAATCGGTCAAGTTTTGGCAAAGTTATGAGGGTCGGAAGTTTTTGAGTAAGTGTTAATGGGCAACTCAAGGAAAAGTACAATAGACATAGACTCTCATATGGGGAAAAAAATCAAATTTCTTAAATGAATAATATTTTGATCCAGAATCAAAGTAGAGGCCAAATAATGATCAAATTGACATTTCGCTTGGAAATCGGTCAAGTTTTGGCAAAGTTATGAGGGTCGGAAGTTTTTGAGTAAGTGTCAATGGGCAACTCAAGGAAAAGTACAATTGACAGAGACTCCCATATGGGGAAAAAAATCAGATTTCTTAAATAAATAATATTTTGATCCAGAATCAAAGTAGAGGCCAAATAATGAGCAAATTGACATTCCGCTTGGAAATCGGTCAAGATTCGGCAAAGGTATGAGGGTCGGAAGTTTTTGAGTAAGTGTCAATGGGCAACTCAAGGGAAAGTACAATTAACATGGTCTCTCATATGGGGAAAAAATCAAATCTCTTAAATGAATAATATTTTGATCCAGAATCAAAGTAGCGGCCAAATAATGATCAAATTGACATTCCGCTTGGAAATCGGTCAAGTTTCGGCAAAGTTATGAGGGTCGGAAGTTTTTGAGTAAGTGTCAATGTCAACTCAAGGGAAAGTACAATTAACATGGACTCTCAAATGGGGAAAATATCAGATTTCTTAAATGAATAATATTTCGATGCAGAATCAAGTAGAGGCCAAATAATGAGCAAATTGACATTTCGCTTGGATATCGGTCAAGTTTTGGCAAAGTTATGAGGGTCGGAAGTTTTTGAGTAAGTGTCAATGGGCAACTTAAGGAAAAGTACAATTGACAGAGACTCTCATATGGGCAAAAAAATCAAATTTCTTAAATAAATAATATTTTGATCCAGAATCAAAGTAGAGGACAAATTATGAACAAATTGACATTTCGCTTGGAAATCGATCATGTTTTGGCAAAGTTATGAGGATCGGAAGTTTTTGAGTAAGTGTCAATGGGCAACTCAAGGAAAAGTACAATTGACATAGACTCTCATATGGGGAAAAAATCAAATTTCTTAAATGAATAATATTTTGATCCAGAATCAAAGTAGAGGCCAAATAATGATCAAATTGACATTTCGCTTGGAAATCGGTCATGTTTTGGCAAAGTTATGAGGGTCGGAAGTTTTTGAGTAAGTGTCAATGGGCAACTTAAGGAAAAGAACAATTACCATAGACTCTCATATGGGGAAAAAGTCAAATTTCTTAAATGAATAATATTTTGATCCAGAATCAAAGTAGAGGCCAAATAATGATCAATTTGACATTTCGCTTGGAAGTCGGTCAAGTTTTGGCAAAGTTATGAGGGTCGGAAGTTTTTGAGTAAGTGTTAATGGGCAACTCAAGGAAAAGTACAATAGACATAGACTCTCATATGGGGAAAAAAATCAAATTTCTTAAATGAATAATATTTTGATCCAGAATCAAAGTAGAGGCCAAATAATGATCAAATTGACATTTCGCTTGGAAGTCGGTCAAGTTTTGGCAAAGTTATGAGGGTCGGAAGTTTTTGAGTAAGTGTCAATGGGCAACTTAAGGAAAAGTACAATTGACATAGACTCTCAAATGGGAAAAAATCATATTTCTTAAATGAATAATATTTTGATGCAGAATCAAAGTAGAGGCCAAATAATGATCAAATTGACATTTCGCTTGGAAGTCGGTCAAGTTTTGGCAAAGTTATGAGGGTCGGAAGTTTTTGAGTAAGTGTCAATGGGCAACTTAAGGAAAAGTACAATTGACATAGACTCTCAAATGGGAAAAAATCATATTTCTTAAATGAATAATATTTTGATGCAGAATCAAAGTAGAGGCCAAATAATGATCAAATTGACATTTCGCTTGGAAATCGGTCAAGTTTTGGCAAAGTTATGAGGGTCGGAAGTTTTTGAGTAAGTCTCAATGGGCAACTCAAGGAAAAGTACAATTGACATAGACTCTCATATGGGGAAAAACTCAAATTTCTTAAATGAATAATATTTTGATCCAGAATCAAAGTAGAGGCCAAAAGATGATCAAATTGACATTTCGCTTGGAAATCGGTCAAGTTTTGGCAAAGTTATGAGGGTCGGAAGTTTTTGAGTAAGTGTCAATGGGCAACTCAAGGAAAAGTACAATTGACATGGACTCTCAAATGGGGAAAAAATCAGATTTCTTAAATGAATAATATTTCGATGCAGAATCAAGTAGAGGCCAAATAATAAGCAAATTGACATTCCGTTTGGAAATCGGTCAAGTTTCGGCAAAGTTATGAGGGTCGGAAGTTTTTGAGTAAGTGTCAATGGGCAACTCAAGGAAAAGTACAATTGACATAGACTCTCATATGGGAAAAAATCAAATTTCTTAAATGAATAATATTTTGATCCAGAATCAAAGTAGAGGCCAAATAATGATCAAATTGAAATTTCGCTTGGAAATCGGTCAAGTTTCGGCAAAGTTATGAGGGTCGGAAGTTTTTGAGTAAGTGTCAATGGGCAACTCAAGGAAAAGTACAATTGACATAGACTCTCATATGGGGAAAAAAATCAAATTTCTTAAATGAATAATATTTTGATCCAGAATCAAAGTAGAGGCAAAATAATGATCAAATTGACATTTCGCTTGGAAGTCGGTCAAGTTTTGGCAAAGTTATGAGGGTCGGAAGTTTTTGAGTAAGTGTCAATGGGCAACTTAAGGAAAAGTACAATTGACATAGACTCTCAAATGGGAAAAAATCATATTTCTTAAATGAATAATATTTTGATGCAGAATCAAAGTAGAGGCCAAATAATGATCAAATTGACATTTCGCTTGGAAATCGGTCAAGTTTTGGCAAAGTTATGAGGGTCGGAAGTTTTTGAGTAAGTGTTAATGGGCAACTCAAGGAAAAGTACAATAGACATAGACTCTCATATGGGGAAAAAAATCAAATTTCTTAAATGAATAATATTTTGATCCAGAATCAAAGTAGAGGCCAAATAATGATCAAATTGACATTTCGCTTGGAAATCGTTCATGTTTTGGCAAAGTTATGAGGGTCGGAAGTTTTTGAGTAAGTGTCAATGGGCAACTCAAGGAAAAGTACAATTGACATAGACTCTCATATGGGGAAAAAAATCAGATTTCTTAAATAAATAATATTTTGATCCAGAATCAAAGTAGAGGCCAAATAATGAGCAAATTGACATTCCGCTTGGAAATCGGTCAAGATTCGGCAAAGGTATGAGGGTCGGAAGTTTTTGAGTAAGTGTCAATGGGCAACTCAAGGGAAAGTACAATTAACATGGTCTCTCATATGGGGAAAAAATCAAATCTCTTAAATGAATAATATTTTGATCCAGAATCAAAGTAGCGGCCAAATAATGATCAAATTGACATTCCGCTTGGAAATCGGTCAAGTTTTGGCAAAGTTATGAGGGTCGGAAGTTTTTGAGTAAGTGTCAATGGGCAACTCAAGGAAAAGTACAATTGACAGAGACTCCCATATGGGAAAAAATCATATTTCTTAAATGAATAATATTTTGATCCAGAATCAAAGTAGAGGCCAAATAATGAGCAAATTGACATTCCGCTTGGAAATCGGTCAAGTTTCGGCAAAGTTATGAGGGTCGGAAGTTTTTGAGTAAGTGTCAATGTCAACTCAAGGGAAAGTACAATTAACATGGACTCTCAAATGGGGAAAATATCAGATTTCTTAAATGAATAATATTTCGATGCAGAATCAAGTAGAGGCCAAATAATGAGCAAATTGACATTTCGCTTGGATATCGGTCAAGTTTTGGCAAAGTTATGAGGGTCGGAAGTTTTTGAGTAAGTGTCAATGGGCAACTTAAGGAAAAGTACAATTGACAGAGACTCTCATATGGGCAAAAAAATCAAATTTCTTAAATAAATAATATTTTGATCCAGAATCAAAGTAGAGGACAAATTATGAACAAATTGACATTTCGCTTGGAAATCGATCATGTTTTGGCAAAGTTATGAGGATCGGAAGTTTTTGAGTAAGTGTCAATGGGCAACTCAAGGAAAAGTACAATTGACATAGACTCTCATATGGGGAAAAAATCAAATTTCTTAAATGAATAATATTTTGATCCAGAATCAAAGTAGAGGCCAAATAATGATCAAATTGACATTTCGCTTGGAAATCGGTCAAGTTTTGGCAAAGTTATGAGGGTCGGAAGTTTTTGAGTAAGTGTCAATGGGCAACTCAAGGAAAAGTACAATTGACAGAGACTCCCATATGGGAAAAAATCATATTTCTTAAATGAATAATATTTTGATGCAGAATCAAAGTAGAGGCCAAATTATGATCAAATTGACATTTCGCTTGGAAATCGGTCATGTTTTGGCAAAGTTATGAGGGTCGGAAGTTTTTGAGTAAGTGTCAATGGGCATCTTAAGGAAAAGTACAATTACCATAGACTCTCATATGGGGAAAAAGTCAAATTTCTTAAATGAATAATATTTTGATCCAGAATCAAAGTAGAGGCCAAATAATGATCAATTTGACATTTCGCTTGGAAGTCGGTCAAGTTTTGGCAAAGTTATGAGGGTCGGAAGTTTTTGAGTAAGTGTTAATGGGCAACTCAAGGAAAAGTACAATTGACATAGACTCTCATATGGGAAAAAATCAAATTTCTTAAATGAATAATATTTTGATCCAGAATCAAAGTAGAGGCCAAATAATGATCAAATTGACATTTCGCTTGGAAATCGGTCAAGTTTCGGCAAAGTTATGAGGGTCGGAAGTTTTTGAGTAAGTGTCAATGGGCAACTCAAGGAAAAGTACAATTGACATAGACTCTCATATGGGGAAAAAAATCAAATTTCTTAAATGAATAATATTTTGATCCAGAATCAAAGTAGAGGCAAAATAATGATCAAATTGACATTTCGCTTGGAAGTCGGTCAAGTTTTGGCAAAGTTATGAGGGTCGGAAGTTTTTGACTAAATGTCAATGGGCAACTTAAGGAAAAGTACAATTGACATAGACTCTCAAATGGGAAAAAATCATATTTCTTAAATGAATAATATTTTGATGCAGAATCAAAGTAGAGGCCAAATAATGATCAAATTGACATTTCGCTTGGAAATCGGTCAAGTTTTGGCAAAGTTATGAGGGTCGGAAGTTTTTGAGTAAGTGTTAATGGGCAACTCAAGGAAAAGTACAATAGACATAGACTCTCATATGGGGAAAAAAATCAAATTTCTTAAATGAATAATATTTTGATCCAGAATCAAAGTAGAGGCCAAATAATGATCAAATTGACATTTCGCTTGGAAATCGTTCATGTTTTGGCAAAGTTATGAGGGTCGGAAGTTTTTGAGTAAGTGTCAATGGGCAACTCAAGGAAAAGTACAATTGACATAGACTCTCATATGGGGAAAAAAATCAGATTTCTTAAATAAATAATATTTTGATCCAGAATCAAAGTAGAGGCCAAATAATGAGCAAATTGACATTCCGCTTGGAAATCGGTCAAGATTCGGCAAAGGTATGAGGGTCGGAAGTTTTTGAGTAAGTGTCAATGGGCAACTCAAGGGAAAGTACAATTAACATGGTCTCTCATATGGGGAAAAAATCAAATCTCTTAAATGAATAATATTTTGATCCAGAATCAAAGTAGCGGCCAAATAATGATCAAATTGACATTCCGCTTGGAAATCGGTCAAGTTTCGGCAAAGTTATGAGGGTCGGAAGTTTTTGAGTAAGTGTCAATGTCAACTCAAGGGAAAGTACAATTAACATGGACTCTCAAATGGGGAAAATATCAGATTTCTTAAATGAATAATATTTCGATGCAGAATCAAGTAGAGGCCAAATAATGAGCAAATTGACATTTCGCTTGGATATCGGTCAAGTTTTGGCAAAGTTATGAGGGTCGGAAGTTTTTGAGTAAGTGTCAATGGGCAACTTAAGGAAAAGTACAATTGACAGAGACTCTCATATGGGCAAAAAAATCAAATTTCTTAAATAAATAATATTTTGATCCAGAATCAAAGTAGAGGACAAATTATGAACAAATTGACATTTCGCTTGGAAATCGATCATGTTTTGGCAAAGTTATGAGGATCGGAAGTTTTTGAGTAAGTGTCAATGGGCAACTCAAGGAAAAGTACAATTGACATAGACTCTCATATGGGGAAAAAATCAAATTTCTTAAATGAATAATATTTTGATCCAGAATCAAAGTAGAGGCCAAATAATGATCAAATTGACATTTCGCTTGGAAATCGGTCAAGTTTTGGCAAAGTTATGAGGGTCGGAAGTTTTTGAGTAAGTGTCAATGGGCAACTCAAGGAAAAGTACAATTGACAGAGACTCCCATATGGGAAAAAATCATATTTCTTAAATGAATAATATTTTGATGCAGAATCAAAGTAGAGGCCAAATTATGATCAAATTGACATTTCGCTTGGAAATCGGTCATGTTTTGGCAAAGTTATGAGGGTCGGTAGTTTTTGAGTAAGTGTCAATGGGCAACTTAAGGAAAAGTACAATTACCATAGACTCTCATATGGGGAAAAAGTCAAATTTCTTAAATGAATAATATTTTGATCCAGAATCAAAGTAGAGGCCAAATAATGATCAATTTGACATTTCGCTTGGAAGTCGGTCAAGTTTTGGCAAAGTTATGAGGGTCGGAAGTTTTTGAGTAAGTGTTAATGGGCAACTCAAGGAAAAGTACAATTACCATAGACTCTCATATGGGGAAAAATCAAATTTCTTAAATGAATAATATTTTGATCCAGAATCAAAGTAGAGGCCAAATTATGATCAAATTGACATTTCGCTTGGAAATCGGTCATGTTTTGGCAAAGTTATGAGGGTCGGAAGTTTTTGAATAAGTGTCAATGGGCAACTCAAGGAAAAGTACAATTGACATAGACTTTCATATGGGGAAAAAATCTAATTTCTTAAATGAATAATATTTTGATCCAGAATCAAATTAGAGGCCAAATGATGATCAAATTGACATTTCGCTTGGAAATCGGTCAAGTTTTGGCAAAGTTATGAGGGTCGGAAGTTTTTGAGTAAGTGTTAATGGGCAACTCAAGGAAAAGTACAATTGACATAGACTCTCATATGGGCAAAAAAATCAAATTTCTTAAATGAATAATATTTTGAACCAGAATCAAAGTAGAGGCCAAATTATGATCAAATTGACATTTCGCTTGGAAATCGGTCAAGTTTTGGCAAAGTTATGAGGGTCGGAAGTTTTTGAGTAAGTGTTAATAAGCAACTCAAGGAAAAGTACAATTGACATTGACTCTCAAATGGGCAAAAAAATCAAATTTCTTAAATGAATAATATTTTGAACCAGAATCAAAGTAGAGGCCAAATTATGATCAAATTGACATTTCGCTTGGTAATCGGTCAAGTTTTGGCAAAATTATGAGGGTCGGAAGTTTTTGAGTAAGTGTCAATGGGCAACTCAAGGAAAAGTACAATTGACATAGACTCTCATATGGGCAAAAAAATCAAATTTCTTAAATAAATAATATTTTGATGCAGAATCAAAGTAGAGGCCAAATAATGATCAAATTGACATTTCGCTTGGAAATCGGTCAAGTTTTGGCAAAGTTATGAGGGTCGGAAGTTTTTGAGTAAGTGTCAATGGGCAACTCAAGGAAAAGTACAATTGACATGGACTCTCAAATGGGGAAAAAATCAGATTTCTTAAATGAATAATATTTCGATGCAGAATCAAGTAGAGGCCAAATAATAAGCAAATTGACATTCCGCTTGGAAATCGGTCAAGTTTCGGCAAAGTTATGAGGGTCGGAAGTTTTTGAGTAAGTGTCAATGGGCAACTCAAGGAAAAGTACAATTGACATAGACTCTCATATGGGAAAAAATCAAATTTCTTAAATGAATAATATTTTGATCCAGAATCAAAGTAGAGGCCAAATAATGATCAAATTGAAATTTCGCTTGGAAATCGGTCAAGTTTCGGCAAAGTTATGAGGGTCGGAAGTTTTTGAGTAAGTGTCAATGGGCAACTCAAGGAAAAGTACAATTGACATAGACTCTCATATGGGGAAAAAAATCAAATTTCTTAAATGAATAATATTTTGATCCAGAATCAAAGTAGAGGCAAAATAATGATCAAATTGACATTTCGCTTGGAAGTCGGTCAAGTTTTGGCAAAGTTATGAGGGTCGGAAGTTTTTGAGTAAGTGTCAATGGGCAACTTAAGGAAAAGTACAATTGACATAGACTCTCAAATGGGAAAAAATCATATTTCTTAAATGAATAATATTTTGATGCAGAATCAAAGTAGAGGCCAAATAATGATCAAATTGACATTTCGCTTGGAAATCGGTCAAGTTTTGGCAAAGTTATGAGGGTCGGAAGTTTTTGAGTAAGTGTTAATGGGCAACTCAAGGAAAAGTACAATAGACATAGACTCTCATATGGGGAAAAAAATCAAATTTCTTAAATGAATAATATTTTGATCCAGAATCAAAGTAGAGGCCAAATAATGATCAAATTGACATTTCGCTTGGAAATCGGTCAAGTTTTGGCAAAGTTATGAGGGTCGGAAGTTTTTGAGTAAGTGTCAATGGGCAACTCAAGGAAAAGTACAATTGACAGAGACTCCCATATGGGGAAAAAAATCAGATTTCTTAAATAAATAATATTTTGATCCAGAATCAAAGTAGAGGCCAAATAATGAGCAAATTGACATTCCGCTTGGAAATCGGTCAAGATTCGGCAAAGGTATGAGGGTCGGAAGTTTTTGAGTAAGTGTCAATGGGCAACTCAAGGGAAAGTACAATTAACATGGTCTCTCATATGGGGAAAAAATCAAATCTCTTAAATGAATAATATTTTGATCCAGAATCAAAGTAGCGGCCAAATAATGATCAAATTGACATTCCGCTTGGAAATCGGTCAAGTTTCGGCAAAGTTATGAGGGTCGGAAGTTTTTGAGTAAGTGTCAATGTCAACTCAAGGGAAAGTACAATTAACATGGACTCTCAAATGGGGAAAATATCAGATTTCTTAAATGAATAATATTTCGATGCAGAATCAAGTAGAGGCCAAATAATGAGCAAATTGACATTTCGCTTGGATATCGGTCAAGTTTTGGCAAAGTTATGAGGGTCGGAAGTTTTTGAGTAAGTGTCAATGGGCAACTTAAGGAAAAGTACAATTGACAGAGACTCTCATATGGGCAAAAAAATCAAATTTCTTAAATAAATAATATTTTGATCCAGAATCAAAGTAGAGGACAAATTATGAACAAATTGACATTTCGCTTGGAAATCGGTCAAGTTTCGGCAAAGTTATGAGGGTCGGAAGTTTTTGAGTAAGTGTCAATGGGCAACTCAAGGAAAAGTACAATTGACATAGACTCTCATATGGGGAAAAAAATCAAATTTCTTAAATGAATAATATTTTGATCCAGAATCAAAGTAGAGGCAAAATAATGATCAAATTGACATTTCGCTTGGAAGTCGGTCAAGTTTTGGCAAAGTTATGAGGGTCGGAAGTTTTTGACTAAATGTCAATGGGCAACTTAAGGAAAAGTACAATTGACATAGACTCTCAAATGGGAAAAAATCATATTTCTTAAATGAATAATATTTTGATGCAGAATCAAAGTAGAGGCCAAATAATGATCAAATTGACATTTCGCTTGGAAATCGGTCAAGTTTTGGCAAAGTTATGAGGGTCGGAAGTTTTTGAGTAAGTGTTAATGGGCAACTCAAGGAAAAGTACAATAGACATAGACTCTCATATGGGGAAAAAAATCAAATTTCTTAAATGAATAATATTTTGATCCAGAATCAAAGTAGAGGCCAAATAATGATCAAATTGACATTTCGATTGGAAATCGTTCATGTTTTGGCAAAGTTATGAGGGTCGGAAGTTTTTGAGTAAGTGTCAATGGGCAACTCAAGGAAAAGTACAATTGACATAGACTCTCATATGGGGAAAAAAATCAGATTTCTTAAATAAATAATATTTTGATCCAGAATCAAAGTAGAGGCCAAATAATGAGCAAATTGACATTCCGCTTGGAAATCGGTCAAGATTCGGCAAAGGTATGAGGGTCGGAAGTTTTTGAGTAAGTGTCAATGGGCAACTCAAGGGAAAGTACAATTAACATGGTCTCTCATATGGGGAAAAAATCAAATCTCTTAAATGAATAATATTTTGATCCAGAATCAAAGTAGCGGCCAAATAATGATCAAATTGACATTCCGCTTGGAAATCGGTCAAGTTTCGGCAAAGTTATGAGGGTCGGAAGTTTTTGAGTAAGTGTCAATGTCAACTCAAGGGAAAGTACAATTAACATGGACTCTCAAATGGGGAAAATATCAGATTTCTTAAATGAATAATATTTCGATGCAGAATCAAGTAGAGGCCAAATAATGAGCAAATTGACATTTCGCTTGGATATCGGTCAAGTTTTGGCAAAGTTATGAGGGTCGGAAGTTTTTGAGTAAGTGTCAATGGGCAACTTAAGGAAAAGTACAATTGACAGAGACTCTCATATGGGCAAAAAAATCAAATTTCTTAAATAAATAATATTTTGATCCAGAATCAAAGTAGAGGACAAATTATGAACAAATTGACATTTCGCTTGGAAATCGATCATGTTTTGGCAAAGTTATGAGGATCGGAAGTTTTTGAGTAAGTGTCAATGGGCAACTCAAGGAAAAGTACAATTGACATAGACTCTCATATGGGGAAAAAATCAAATTTCTTAAATGAATAATATTTTGATCCAGAATCAAAGTAGAGGCCAAATAATGATCAAATTGACATTTCGCTTGGAAATCGGTCAAGTTTTGGCAAAGTTATGAGGGTCGGAAGTTTTTGAGTAAGTGTCAATGGGCAACTCAAGGAAAAGTACAATTGACAGAGACTCCCATATGGGAAAAAATCATATTTCTTAAATGAATAATATTTTGATGCAGAATCAAAGTAGAGGCCAAATTATGATCAAATTGACATTTCGCTTGGAAATCGGTCATGTTTTGGCAAAGTTATGAGGGTCGGTAGTTTTTGAGTAAGTGTCAATGGGCAACTTAAGGAAAAGTACAATTACCATAGACTCTCATATGGGGAAAAAGTCAAATTTCTTAAATGAATAATATTTTGATCCAGAATCAAAGTAGAGGCCAAATAATGATCAATTTGACATTTCGCTTGGAAGTCGGTCAAGTTTTGGCAAAGTTATGAGGGTCGGAAGTTTTTGAGTAAGTGTTAATGGGCAACTCAAGGAAAAGTACAATTACCATAGACTCTCATATGGGGAAAAATCAAATTTCTTAAATGAATAATATTTTGATCCAGAATCAAAGTAGAGGCCAAATTATGATCAAATTGACATTTCGCTTGGAAATCGGTCATGTTTTGGCAAAGTTATGAGGGTCGGAAGTTTTTGAATAAGTGTCAATGGGCAACTCAAGGAAAAGTACAATTGACATAGACTTTCATATGGGGAAAAAATCTAATTTCTTAAATGAATAATATTTTGATCCAGAATCAAATTAGAGGCCAAATGATGATCAAATTGACATTTCGCTTGGAAATCGGTCAAGTTTTGGCAAAGTTATGAGGGTCGGAAGTTTTTGAGTAAGTGTTAATGGGCAACTCAAGGAAAAGTACAATTGACATAGACTCTCATATGGGCAAAAAAATCAAATTTCTTAAATGAATAATATTTTGAACCAGAATCAAAGTAGAGGCCAAATTATGATCAAATTGACATTTCGCTTGGAAATCGGTCAAGTTTTGGCAAAGTTATGAGGGTCGGAAGTTTTTGAGTAAGTGTTAATAAGCAACTCAAGGAAAAGTACAATTGACATTGACTCTCAAATGGGCAAAAAAATCAAATTTCTTAAATGAATAATATTTTGAACCAGAATCAAAGTAGAGGCCAAATTATGATCAAATTGACATTTCGCTTGGTAATCGGTCAAGTTTTGGCAAAATTATGAGGGTCGGAAGTTTTTGAGTAAGTGTCAATGGGCAACTCAAGGAAAAGTACAATTGACATAGACTTTCATATGGGGAAAAAATCAAATTTCTTAAATGAATAATATTTTGATCCAGAATCAAAGTAGAGGCAAATGATGATCAAATTGGCATTTCGCTTGGAAATCGGTCAAGTTTTGGCAAAATTATGAGGGTCGGAAGTTTTTGAGTAAGTGTTAATGGGCAACTCAAGGAAAAGTACAATTGACATAGACTCTCATATGGGCAAAAAAATCAAATTTCTTAAATGAATAATATTTTGAACCAGAATCAAAGTAGAGGTCAAATTATGATCAAATTGACATTTCGCTTGGAAATCGGTCAAGTTTCGGCAAAGTTATAAGGGTCGGAAGTTTTTGAGTAAGTGGCAAAGTCAACTCAAGGAAGAGTACAATTAACATGGACTCTCAAATGGACAAAAAATCAGATTTCTTAAATGAATAATATTTCGATGCAGAATCAAAGTAGAGGCCAAATAATGAGCAAATTGACATTCCACTTGGAAATCCGTCAAGTTTCGGCAAAGTTATGAGGGTCGGCAGTTTTTGAGTAAGTGTCAATGGGCAACTCAAGGGAAAGTACATTTGACATAGACTCTCATATGGGGAAAAAATCAAATTTCTCGAATGAATAATATTTTGATGCAGAATCAAAGTAGAGTCCAAATAATGATTAAACTGACATTTCGCTTGAAGATCGGTCAAGTTTTTTCAAAGTTATGAGGGTCGGAAGTTTTTGAGTAAGTGTCAATGGGCAACTCAAGGGAAAGTGAATTGAAATAGACTCTCATATGGGGAAAAAATCAAATTTCTTAAATGAATAATATTTTGAACCAGAATCAAAGTAGAGGCCAAATTATGATCAAATTGACATTCCGCTTGGAAATCGGTCAAGTTTCGGCAAAGTTATGAGGGTCGGAAGTTTTGAGTAAGTGTCAATGTCAACTCAAGGGAAAGTGTGAGAGACATTTTTTTTAAACTAAAATAATAATAAGTAAAATAATAAAAATTTAAAAAGGAAGTTATTTTTGTTAATGATGAAGAAAATTTATAAATAATTTAAGGGAAATTCAATATTTAAAAATAATACAAAAAATTTTTGATTCGTTTTGATTTTCAAAGTTTTATTTTTGATTGCATTTATATTTAATGTTCATATTATTTACTAATTTTGGCGCTAAAATGTTAACTTATCATGAGGAGTTAACATAATAACACTACTAATTAGGTTCTATAGTATAAATACTAGATAAATACTAGATACTATCAGCTGACCTTGGGTTGCATTTAAGCCGAGCTTAAAAAAGGTAGCAATACTGTCCTATGACAGCAGCTTGGAATCGACTCCGATTTCCGGGATTAAGTCTTTCCGATTAAGCAGCCGACCAGAGCAGACGTGGATTGATTCCACTGGTAAGATAAAAAAAAAAAAAAAAAACATTCTTCCTTACATGTGATCATGTAAAAATAAAATATCTTTTTTTATCTTAGCCATCCAGTACTGGAACACTAAGCTAATTAATTAATTAGTTTTAGAGAAGGCGGTGCTGTACGCACACATAAATATTTCGCTACCCAACTGGCATATTTCTGGAGAGGAATACCTCCCCCCAAAGTAACCTGCGGCTGGCTCAGCTTGAGAGCGGCAAGATTTTTCTTTTGCGTTGTGTCTTCCGGAGCACCGTTTCCATTAGTGTCACCAATTGCCACCGAAGCCTCTCCTGCAACCACAGCTGTCGCTAGAAGTCTCCTGGGAACACATATTGGCCACAAGAGCGCCACTTTCGAGTGTTTGGCAGGTTGGAAATCTATGTTGAGCGCTTTTGTCCACAGGAGCACCACATTGGCCACATTTGCCCTCAGAAGCACCACATTGGCCACATTTTACCTAAGGAGCACCCGTCAGCAGCAGTTGCTCTTAGGAGCACCCAGAGCTAGTGAATGTGGCAAAATAGTGTCTGTGTACCAAAGTGTCAGTGCAGTTCTAGGCCGGCTTGATAAGTGGTTTAAATTCTTTTTTTTTTTGTTGGTTTAAGGCCAAGTTCGATTTATTTGCTTAGGAGTGTGCGCAGAAATTTATAATTAACTAGGGGGCTCCGCCCCCTGCTCGCTTCGCTCACCAACCCCCGGCTCGCTTCGCTCGCGGAATAGAAGCGTAAAAGAGCGAAGCACTTCTTATATTTGTCTTGAATTAATTTTTTATCTATAAAAATAATCTGTTGCCCAGGCA
The DNA here is from genome assembly GCA_951394115.2 of Drosophila phalerata. NCBI lineage: Eukaryota > Metazoa > Arthropoda > Insecta > Diptera > Drosophilidae > Drosophila > Drosophila phalerata. Next base: position 12,013,017 of record OX596004.2, read on the forward strand.
CCATACAAATCTGTTGAGTCTGAAATCCGATCACATTAACGTGTTTGCGTGTAGAAAAAAGAATAAAAGTAGCAAAAATATGTGCAAGAGAAGGCATTAAAACTAAAGTTTCTGTCATTTTATAGGAAAGGGTCGTCTCTCTAACATTGGGTTTATTTAATCAGATTTTTTAATCAGTAATCTCTCTTTAATTCTGATGGATCAGTTATCAGTACTTGCTAAATGACATGATACCTTCTTATACATATTAGACTACCACGTTTTTTCACCGTTCGTACAAAGCAATTATTATCAGTAATCAGGTTTTAGAGAAGAATTAAAAATTTGTTGTTGTTGGAAATTCCCTTCTGAATGTTATAAGTAGCAATAAAATTATATAATATAACAATTTAAGTAAAAGAATCGAACAATTGTATGCACGCTGCTAGATTTGACAGAAAAGTTAGAAATTTGGCGTGCAAAAGCAAATCTGTGAGTTTTGTTAAGAAATTGCAAAAATTAAAAATATTTTTCATATTAAAGGTTATTTTGAAACCGACGTTCATATGTCATCTATATTATAACTCATCCGACTTAGACCAAATTTGAACAGGGTTTAACATTTAGTAAATAAAGTGTTTGGTTGAGATAGCTCAAAACGAAAATAATTTTCATAGTAAAAGTTAATTTCCATCCAATTGTTCCAATGGCAGCTATATGATATAGTTACTCGATAATGACCAAATTTGGTCAGGGTGTAGCCATATTGTACTGTAACCCGATTTTCACCAAATTGTAAAATATTATTGAATTTAAAAAATAACTTAAGAAAAAGTAAATTCTTGCCTTTGCTGGGGTGTGATCGTGCGCCGGCGAACGCCTCGGTCTAACACACCATCCTCTGCACTACCAACTCACTTATGTTAGTCCTCCGCCTCACCAAACGCTGCTATATATAAATCAAAGTAACATTTAAAAAAGAAAAGAAACGAATAATTATATTCACGCTGCCCGCTGCCACTGAGATAGCTGAAGAAACAAAAAAGTTTTTCATACTGAAGATTAATGTGAGCCCGATGTAGCTATACTATATAGTAACCCGACTTTTATCAATTTGTAAAATATCGTTAAATTAAAAAAAGGATAAAAAAAAATTTAAAAAAAGTTCTTGCCCTTGCTGGGATTTGAACCAGTGCCTGCACGCACCTGGGTCTAACACACTATCCTCTGCACTACCTAACCATTTCGCCTGCCGGCTGACCAAACGCTGTTATATATAAATCAAAGTAAAATTTTTTTTTTATGAGAAACATAATTATATTCACGCTGCCCGCTGCCACTGAGATAGCTGAAGAAACAAAAAAGTTTTTCATACTGAAGATTAATGTGAGCGCGATGTAGCTACACTATATAGTAACCCGACTTTTATTAAATTGTAAAATATCGTAAAACTAAAAAAAGTATTAAAAAAAATAAATTCAAAAAGAAAAATTAAAAAAAAATTCTTGCCCTTGCTGGGGTTTGAACCAGTGCCTGCACGCTCCTGGGTCTAACACACCATCCTCTGCACTACCTAACCATTTCGCCTGACGGCTGACCAAACGCTGCTATATATAAATCAAAATACACGCGAACTTTGACCTCGATTTTGACGCACTTCCACTTACAATATTACAAAATGGCGTCTTAAACGCCGATGAAATTATCTTAAGTTTATTTTGGCCAAGTTTCAGACTTGTATCTTTAGCCATTTGGCCTGTGCAATGCTAAGTCAGTGAATGAATGAGGTCAAGCAATTTTATATATATAGATATATATATATATTTTTTTTTTTAAATTTAAATGCATGTGGTTTCTCAAAAGAAAGAGCTAAAAATAAAATAATGACATAAATTACCAAAAAGAAAAAAAAAGTCAAGGGGCATGTGCATGTGAGCAAGTGTTAAAAATCTAAAAAGAAAAATTAAATTTTAGAAGAATTCCCCCCCCCCCCCATCCTATTGTGCAAAATAAATAAAAGTGAAAAATAATAAACAGTCAAGATTAAAGCTGTTAAATAACAGCTCAACAGCAACAAAAACAACAGATACACCGAGATATCGAGAAGGCCTTCAACGTATTCAAAGTGGTGAGTTTGATTTGTAAATTTGAGTGGAATTTTTATTTATTTTTGCATAACCTTAGTTAAGTCTATCTAAAGATAGTGCAATTGTGTGGTGAACAGTGCAAGTGTGTTGAGCGAGAAGTTTCACTCAGCTGATTGGAACTCCCGCGCAATTCGTTTACACATACTAGTTCATGGATAGCACACACATTAGTGCTCTCTTCATATGGACTTGCTTTCCTCATATTTCCCTTCTAATTCAAATTTTGGCTGATCTTTATAAAGAGTAACGTAAGAGCTGAAGCTCAGTTTAATTTAGTTTGTTTGTTATTGTCCTCTCTTTTTGTCCTGCACTTTCGTTTGCAGTCTACATATATGCACTTTGCTCTCGCGCAAGATAAGCTCTCACGCTGATAAAGCGCGCATGGCTCTGCGGTGAAAGAGAAGAGAAAGATAAGAGATAACACACAAGATAGACTCCAGTCACGCTCTCCGCTCTTTTGATATTCTCATGCATGTTAAGATCGAAACAAAAGCAAAACAAATGAAAACACCTGTTTGTAATTTACATTATAATGATCGAACGCGCTGCATACTTTTGGGCATATCTCTTAATAATTACACAAAGTAATGCAATCAAAAACAAAAACAATACAAAATCGAAACAATAAAGATAAATAGTAAACATGATAGGGTTGAAATTAAATTGGAAAACCTAATGTTACAGTATATTATATCTTTAAGTATATGATGAAAAACTTATAAGAAAAGATCTTATGTAAACTATAACTAATTATTATGAATTATTTTTTTTTTTAATATTTTTCTGCGCCATGTTTATAAGATTTAAAACACAATATAAATTTATTATGCTTATTTGCATTATATTATTGTCAATTTTTCATTTTTTTTTTTAATCAATAAACAAAATAATAATGGATTTTGTTAACTAAATAGTAATTTTTTTCTGGATCATATGTGAGTGGGGTGACTAAGAGGTCGTATACAATTTTGGGATTTTCTTTTAAATAATTTCGCATATGGAAAATCTGGTTGGGAGGGTATAGAGCGAGGCTACATCGACACCAGTAGTCACGAGATGGTGTTTAAATAATATTTTCTTTTTCTTTCTATTTTTTTCTATCGTTTTTTTTTTTCTTTCAGTTATCATTCCTTCTTTTCTATCGTTTCCAGTTTTCACCTGTGCTAGGTATTTTCAGTTATGAGAGCACAAGGGACTCTTTTATGTTTGTTTGTGATACGAGTGTACTATCTGGATTCTGTCAACGTACCCCCCCACAGGCTGTTTCGCTAGCTGACTGCCAAGTCCCTTAACCGATAGTTTTCGGTAGTATACCTTTTTGGAGCTCGTAGTCGACAGCTTTCGATTTTTAATTTAGAACATTGAAATGCTGCCACACTCGATAGAAGCTTTCAGGCATTGGCATGCATCTTTTTAAAAATGAATATTCGTCTTTTGAAGATTAAAGTAAATGCTTGTTTGTTCTTCAATTGTGAGTGTGCAATATAATATCTCTAATACTATTGCTATACTCAGATACTTTTGTAACTCAGATATGGCCACGGTATGAATGATATTCATATTGTGTTTGTACATAACAAATTTGGCGCCCAACGTGGGGCAGATTATTGCAGTAAATTGTGACAATCAGTTCCTCAAAAAAAAAAAAAAAAAGAAAAATCTTAAGAGAACCTAAACTTATGACGCGTATCTTGTTCAACTCTCTTACTTAGTTTTTCTTTTCTTTTTTTTTAGTAGATATTTTTGTGGTTATAATTTACATGTTTTGGAATTCCAGTTTTTGGCACAGACCAAAAGCCTGACCGTTCGTGTATGATAACTTTAAATAGATGCTAATAAACCTTTTCTTATTGAACTGAAGCGGTTTGGAATAATAATTTTTGGCGAAGATCGAAAATTTTTCCAAATGCGGTTGTTCGGTTGGAGAATTGGTGTATCACTGGAATTAAGTATTATTCATTTGGTTTTCGGAATTACGACTCTTGGCTAGTCCGAGAAATCGGCCACAACCAAACGAATAGTATTATTATTTCAGTCTACTATTGTATTTCTTATAGTTTGCAAGTATTTTGACTAGAACAGAATTTGCAATATGGTGGCGTATGGCCGGCAAATCGACTGTCGAGTATAACAATGCTTTACAAACTATTTTAGTTTTTTTTCTCTTCAATTAATCTTTCTCGTATAATATTATTTACACCCTTCATCTTTTTTCACCCCCTCACTCATGATTCAGGGAAACAAACGTTATGAACAGAACACAAACAATTTTTTTTTTAATTTCTATTGAATTTATCAGGAAATTCTACAATAATATTTCTGTTTAGTTTTTTTTGTTAAAGCAAAATAACTAACATGAATGTATACCGAAGTAAAGAAAACCTGTCTACATTAAATGTAGAGGACCAGATAGAAAAATGTGCTATTTGCTCTCAAGACTTGCTTTATACTCAGGAAAAAACATTAACAAAATGTAGCCACGTATTCCATAGAATTTGCATTACCACCTATGTACAGTCCACTAAAGAATGTCCAATATGTAAGACACTCATGCTTGTTAAGGATTTACAAATTACAAGAGAGGAAGGGGCTAGTTCAGAGCAGCTGCAAGGGGCAACACAGGGACATATGACGAGGAGTAAGTCTCAAGCAGCAAGAGACGCTGTTGCCATAACAGATGAGGCTTCAAAGGAAATCGAAAACCCGGTGGGCTCTAAACGCAAAGGGCAGACAGCAAAAACACGGCATCAGCAAGACCGATCCACGCATAAGTATCCAGGCGCACAACGGCGACATTCTTTCGCTAGAGAATCTCCACTATTCTCTATAGATTTCGATAGGATATTTGATAGACTTGAAACACTTATCACTGAGAAATTTCAGAGCATGACTTTGCAACATCAAGCTTCTAATGAACCGATTCGGCAATCTCGCCTCTCGTCAGCACAGCAGGTTAGCAATAATTCCTCACCGAGAATGTCATCACAAGGACCTTCTCTGAGGCCAGAAAAAGCAACGCAGTTGATTCAAGCATGGGGCCTTAAATATGATGGCCTCGCTTCAAGCATGCCAGTGCAAGAATTTTTATACAGGGTAAAGTCTCTTACCGCAGATAGCCTGCAAAGTGATTTTTCTATTCTTTGTAAGAATCTGCGTATTCTGCTTATAGGTAGAGCCAGAGATTGGTATTGGCGATATCGGAAGGAAAATCCGTTCGTAGACTGGGAAGACTTTTGCGAGGCGATTAAGAGCCAATATGCTGACTACAAGGACGATGATCTGATCTATGACAATATACGTGCAAGAAAGCAAAAGAAAGGTGAATCCCTTGATGTTTTTTATGAGAACATTATGCAGTTAGCTTGTCGTTTAACTATCCCGATGGAAGAATATGGCGTAGTTAAACAATTACAACGTAACATGCTGCCAGAAATTCGCGAAGCACTGTTGCATATAAACATCACTTCAGTCGCACACCTACGTCAGTTAGTACAAAAGCGAGAGCATTTACTTGGGGAGGATAGTCTTAAGACGGCTGAAAAATCGAATGTTAATGCATTTAGACGCAAAGTAGCTGCCGTAGAAGAGGAAACTCAGCAGGTTACAATCGAGCCTGAAATAAACGCGGTTCAACGGGTTCCCAAATCCCTCGTTTTCTGGAACTGTGATAAAGCAGGACATGCGTGGGACATGTGCCTGCAGAAGAGGAATATTTTCTGTTATGGCTGTGGAGCCAAGAAAGTATATAAGCCCAACTGCCAAGTGTGTCTTCAACGAGCGGGAAACTTGCAACAGGGACCTCCGATGGCCAACAATCGGATGGTCCCGAAATAAAATTTCTAATTAAAAAAAATTCTCCGTTGACTCACGAGTCAACGCAGTTAGCATCTTCTGAATTAAAGATAGAAGCTAGCAAAAACTTTCACGGCTTTGACAATTTAATAGACACAGATATAACACAGCCAGTCTCGATCAAACCATATCACGAACGATTCGATAATTATCTCAAGGTTCGGAAAAAAATTTTTGGTAAGGAAGTGGCATCAATAAGTGGAAAACGGATACGCTCGACAAAGCGTATTAAAGACTTTTGGAATCGGGTTAAAGTCACCAGAAAACTACTTGTATCTTCAGTGATCAATTCGACAGTAGACGGCCGCATCTATGCAATTATTTCGTTTTTAGAGATGACAGAAGAAGGTCTACTAGATTCTGGCGCAAACATAAGTTGCATTGGAGCAGATTTAGCAAGTATCGATTGGACTAAGTATACAGGGTATTGCAAAGCAACATCCTCTGTTAAGACAGCAGATGGCAAAGGTCATCCTGTCATAGGTTCGATTCGCACAGCAGTTGATTATAAAGGGACAAAAAAGGAAATAACGTTTTTTATAATTCCATCACTAGATAAGCGAATTATTCTTGGAATCGACTTTTGGAAAGCATTTCAATTAGCACCGTGTTTAATTTCAGCAATAGAATCATCCATCGACGATGCCAAAATAGATTCTGTTCCTGATGAAAATAAAGTATTGTTGACAGTCGATCAGCAACGACGTCTTGACGCGGTTATTAGTTTGTTTCCAAATTTTGATACGCAGGGTTTTGGCAAAACCTCTTTGATTAAACACGATATAGATATTGGAGACGCATCCCCAGCAGTGGAAAACCTTATGTTCAAAGAAATTGATAGGATGATTGACTTAGGGGTAATAGAAAAATCTAGCAGTGCGTGGAGTTCACCTATGAGATTAGTTATCAAACCTGGAAAAGTGCGTTTGTGTTTGGATGCCCGAAAAATAAATGAAGTCACTAAGAAAGACGCTTATCCGCTTCCTAATATAGACGGGATTTTCGCAAGACTGCCTAAGGCCAATATAATAACAAAGATTGACCTCAAGGACGCATATTGGCAAATAGAACTGACAGATAGATCTAAAGCTATTACTGCTTTCACTGTTCCAGGTCGACCTCTATATCAGTTTTCGAAAATGCCATTCGGTCTTTGCAATGCTGCTCAAACCATGTGTCGGCTAGTAGATGAACTGATTCCAGCTGAGCTCAAATATTCAGTGTTTGGCTATTTAGATGATCTAATCGTTATTTCTGAAGATTTTGACACACACCTTTCGACTCTTATGAAATTATCTGAACAGTTTCGGAAAGCAAATTTAACAATAAACATTTCCAAAACTAAATTTTGTGTCACAGAAGTTCCATACCTTGGTTATATAATCGGAAGAGGTATGATCTCTACGGATCCTAATAAAGTTAATTCTTTGCTTGCCTGGCCGACTCCGAAAACGCTAAGGCAGGCACGAGGTTTTATGGGAGTAGTCAGTTGGTACCGAAGATTTATTAGTAATTTTTCAGATGTAACATTCCCCATAACAGAGCTCCTTTCTACGAAGAAAAAATTCGTTTGGACAGAGGAAGCACAGGTAGCATTTGAAAAACTTAAAGCGCTGCTGACATCAGCTCCAGTTTTACAAAACCCAAACTTTGAAAAGAAATTCTACGTGCATTGTGATGCTAGCGATTTTGGCATAGGGGCAGTGCTGGTTCAAGTTTCAGATGATGGCATCGAGAAACCGGTGGCTTATATGTCGAGAAAATTAAATACGGCTCAGCGTAATTACAGCGTCACCGAACGCGAGTGCTTAGCAGCTCTAGAAGCTATCGAAAAATTTCGTTGTTATTTAGAACTACAAGAATTTGAACTGATCACTGATCACGCAAGTTTATTATGGCTGATGGGGCAACCAAACCTTAAGGGCAGGCTTGACAGATGGGAAATGAAACTACAAGGATACAAATTTTCCGTTAGCCACCGACGTGGCAAAGACAATGTGGTTCCAGACGCCTTATCGCGCATGTTCGAAAACGAAGTCGTATCGTTAGAGCAGATTGACCCAGTAGTGAATTTAGACTCATCTCACTTCGACGATAAACAATACACTGATTTAAAAAAAAAATTTATTGAACAAACTGAACAATATCCTGACATAAAGATCGTTGAAAAGTACCTTTATATTCGAAGACAGCATGACGATGGAACAGAGTCTTGCAAGCAGACTATGTGGAAATTGTGGATTCCAAAGAGCTTAACTGAAGATGTAATCCGTAGATCTCATGAAGATGTGCTCGCAGCACACGGGGGTATGGCGAAAACTTTAGAACGCATTCGTAGAGATTTTTACTGGCCAGGCATGGTTTCTCAAGTGCGTGATTTTGTAAGAGACTGCGAAGTCTGTAAGACAACAAAAGCTCCAAACCAAGTTTTAAAACCTCCAATGGGAACAGCTGCGGTGTCAACCAGACCATTTCAACGTTTGTACATAGATATACTAGGCCCTTATCTACGCAGTAAGTTAGGTCACATAGGCTTGCTTATTGTGGTTGACCATTTATCTAAATATCACTGGCTGTGTCCTTTAAAAAAATTCACAGCTTCAGTTATTAAGCAATATTTGCAAGACCATGTATTTTTCCGGTATGGAGTCCCAGAAACCTTAGTAAGTGACAACGGATCTCAATTTAAAGCAGTAGATTTTAACGCTTGGTTGACCTCTTTGGGTGTCAGACACGTATATACCGCTTTGTACTCTCCTCAGGCAAATGCTTCGGAAAGAGTCAATAGATCTATTATCTCAGCAATTCGAGCGTATCTCAAAAAAGATCATAGAGAATGGGATACCCATATACAGGCAATAAGTTGTGCTTTGAGAAATTCTCATCACCAGAGTATAGGGTGTTCCCCCTTCCATGCGTTATTCGGGTTTGACATGGCTACTCACGGTTCACAGTTTGCACTATGGGATAAATTAAATTTATTAGGAGAACCGATAAATGTGCTGCCTCGAGACGATCAGTTGCAACTGCTGCGAAAAAACTTAAGGCAAAATATTGCACAAGCGGCCGAAAAAGCAGCTGGCCAATATAATTTGCGGACTCGTGTGGTGAATTTTAAAATAGGTCAAGAAGTCTTCCGAAGAAACTTTAGCCAAAGTAATTTTGCCCAACAGAAGAATGCTAAGTTTAATCCACAATGGATCAAAGCTAGGGTTAGGGAGAAACAAGGAAACTGTTATTATATTCTTGAAGATTTACAGGGACGATTACAGGGAACATATCATGCAAAGGACATTAAAGCCTAAACAATTTAGTTTTCAGGTTAATTCCCCGAGTCAAGACTCTAGAATTATCCTGTGGTTGTGAGAGACATTTTTTTAAACTAAAATAATAATAAGTAAAATAATAAAAATTTAAAACAGGAGTTTTTTTTGTTAATGATGAAGAAAATTCATAAATAATTTAAGGGAAATTCAATATTTAAAAATAATACAAAAAATTTTTGATTTGTTTTGATTTTCAAAGTTTTATTTTTGATTGCATTTATATTTAATGTTCATATTATTTACTAATTTTGGCGCTAAAATGTTAACTTATCATGAGGAGTTAACATAATAACACTACTAATTAGGTCCTATAGTATAAATACTAGATAAATACTAGATACTATCAGCTGACCTTGGGTTGCATTTAAGCCGAGCTTAAAAAAGGTGGCAACACTGTCCTATGACAGCAGCTTGGAATCGACTCCGATTTCCGGGATTAAGTCTTTCCGATTAAGCAGCCGACCAGAGCAGACGTGGATTGATTCCACTGGTAAGATAAAAAAAAAAAAAAAAACATTCTTCCTTACATGTGATCATGTAAAAATAAAATATCTTTTTTTATCTTAGCCATCCAGTACTGGAACACTAAGCTAATTAATTAATTAGTTTTAGAGAAGGCGGTGCTGTACGCACACATAAATATTTCGCTACCCAACTGGCATATTTCTGGAGAGGAATACCTCCCCCCAAAGTAACCTGCGGCTGGCTCAGCTTGAGAGCGGCAAGATTTTTCTTTTGCGTTGTGTCTTCCGGAGCACCGTTTCCATTAGTGGCACCAATTGCCACCGAAGCCTCTCCTGCAACCACAGCTGTCGCTAGAAGTCTCCTGGGAACACATATTGGCCACAAGAGCGCCACTTTCGAGTGTTTGGCAGGTTGGAAATCTATGTTGAGCGCTTTTGTCCACAGGAGCACCACATTGGCCACATTTGCCCTCAGAAGCACCACATTGGCCACATTTGACCTAAGGAGCACCCGTCAGCAGCAGTTGCTCTTAGGAGCACCCAGAGCTAGTGAATGTGGCAAAATAGTGTCTGTGTACCAAAGGGTCAGTGCAGTTCTAGGCCTTGATAAGTGGTTTAAATTCTTTTTTTTTTTGTTGGTTTAAGGCCAAGTTCGATTTATTTGCTTAGGAGTGTGCGTAGAAATTTATAATTAATATATATATATATATATTTTTTTTTTTTAATTTAAATGCATGTGGTTTCTCAAAAGAAAGAGCTAAAAATAAAATAATGACATAAATTACCAAAAAGAAAAAAAAAGTCAAGGGGCATGTGCATGTGAGCAAGTGTTAAAAATCTAAAAAGAAAAATTAAATTTTAGAAGAATTCCCCCCCCCCCCCCCATCCTATTGTGCAAAATAAATAAAAGTGAAAAATAATAAACAGTCAAGATTAAAGCTGTTAAATAACAGCTCAACAGCAACAAAAACAACAGATACACCGAGATATCGAGAAGGCCTTCAACGTATTCAAAGTGGTGAGTTTGATTTGTAAATTTGAGTGGAATTTTTATTTATTTTTGCATAACCTTAGTTAAGTCTATCTAAAGATAGTGCAATTGTGTGGTGAACAGTGCAAGTGTGTTGAGCGAGAAGTTTCACTCAGCTGATTGGAACTCCCGCGCAATTCGTTTACACATACTAGTTCATGGATAGCACACACATTAGTGCTCTCTTCATATGGACTTGCTTTCCTCATATTTCCCTTCTAATTCAAATTTTGGCTGATCTTTATAGAGAGTAACGTAAGAGCTGAAGCTCAGTTTAATTTAGTTTGTTTGTTATTGTCCTCTCTTTTTGTCCTGCACTTTCGTTTGCAGTCTACATATATGCACTTTGCTCTCGCGCAAGATAAGCTCTCACGCTGATAAAGCGTGCATGGCTCTGCGGTGAAAGAGAAGAGAAAGATAAGAGATAACACACAAGATAGACTCCAGTCATAAACGCTCTCCGCTCTTTTGATATTCTCATGCATGTTAAGATCGAAACAAAAGCAAAACAAATGAAAACACCTGTTTGTAATTTACATTATAATGATCGAACGCGCTGCATACTTTTGTGCATATCTCTTAATAATTACACAAAGTAATGCAATCCAAAACAAAAACAATACAAAATCGAAACAATAAAGATAAATAGTAAACATGATAGGGTTGGAATTAAATTGGAAAACCTAATGTTACAGTATATTATATCTTTAAGTATATGATGAAAACCTTATAAGAAAAGATCTTATGTAAACTATAACTAATTATTATGAATTATTTTTTTTTTTAATATTTTTCTGCGTTATGTTTATAAGATTTAAAACACAATATAAATTTATTATGCTTATTTGCATTATATTATTGTCAATTTTTCATTTTTTTTTTGAATCAATAAACAAAATAATAATGGATTTTGTTAACTAAATAGTAATTTTTTTCTGGATCATATGTGAGTGGGGTGACTAAGAGGTCGTATACAATTTTGGGATTTTCTTTTAAATAATTTCGCATATGGAAAATCTGGTTGGGAGGGTATAGAGCGAGGCTACATCGACACCAGTAGTCACGAGATGGTGTTTAAATAATATTTTCTTTTTCTTTCTATTTTTTTTCTATCGTTTTTTTTTTCTTTCAGTTATCATTCCTTCTTTTCTATCGTTTCCAGTTTTCACCTGTGCTAGGTATTTTCAGTTATGAGAGCACAAGGGACTCTTTTATGTTTGTTTGTGATACGAGTGTACTATCTGGATTCTGTCAACGTACCCCCCCACAGGCTGTTTCGCTAGCTGACTGCCAAGTCCCTTAACCGATAGTTTTCGGTAGTATACCTTTTTGGAGCTCGTAGTCGACAGCTTTCGATTTTTAATTTAGAACATTGAAATGCTGCCACACTCGATAGAAGCTTTCAGGCATTGGCATGCATCTTTTTAAAAATGAATATTCGTCTTTTGAAGATTAAAGTAAATGCTTGTTTGTTCTTCAATTGTGAGTGTGCAATATAATATCTCTAATACCATTGCTATACTCAGATACTTTTGTAACTCAGATATGGCCACGGTATGAATGATATTCATATTGTGTTTGTACATAACAAAAGTACAATTAACATGGACTCTCAAATGGGGAAAATATCAGATTTCTTAAATGAATAATATTTCGATGCAGAATCAAGTAGAGGCCAAATAATGAGCAAATTGACATTCCGCTTGGAAATCGGTCAAGTCTTGGCAAAGTTATGAGGGTCGGAAGTTTTTGGGTAAGTGTCAATGGGCAACTCAAGGAAAAGTACAATTGACATAGACTCTCATATGGGGAAAAAATCAAATTTCTTAAATGAATAATATTTTGATCCAGAATCAATGTAGAGGCCAAATAATGATCAAATTGACATTTCGCCTGGAAATCGGTCAAGTTTTGGCAAAGTTATGAGGGTCGGAAGTTTTTGAGTAAGTGTTAATGGGCAACTCAAGGAAAAGTACAACTGACATAGACTCTCATATGGGAAAAAAATCAAATTTCTTAAATGAATAATATTTTAAAGCAGAACCAAAGTAGAGGACAAATTATGATCAAATTGACATTTCGCTTGGAAATCGGTCATGTTTTGGCAAAGTTATGAGGGTCGGAAGTTTTTGAGTAAGTGTCAATGGGCAACTTAAGGAAAAGTACAATTACCATAGACTCTCATATGGGGAAAAAGTCAAATTTCTTAAATGAATAATATTTTGATCCAGAATCAAAGTAGAGGCCAAATAATGATCAAATTGACATTCCGCTTGGAAATCGGTCAAGTTTTTGAGTAAGTGTCAATGTCAACTCAAGGGAAAGTACAATTAACATGGCCTCTCAAATGGGGAAAATATCAGATTTCTTAAATGAATAATATTTCGATGCAGAATCAAGTAGAGGCCAAATAATGAGCAAATTGACATTCCGCTTGGAAATCGGTCAAGTCTTGGCAAAGTTATGAGGGTCGGAAGCTTTTGGGTAAGTGTCAATGGGCAACTCAAGGAAAAGTACAATCGACATAGACTCTCATATGGGAAAAAAATCAAATTTCTTAAATGAATAATATTTTGAACCAGAATCAAAGTAGAGGCCAAATTATGATCAAATTGATATTTTGCTTGGAAATCGGTCAAGTTTTGGCAAAGTAATGAGGGTCGTAAGTTTTTGAGTAAGTGTTAATGGACAACTCAAGGAAAAGTACAATTGACATTGACTCTCAAATGGGCAAAAAAATCAAATTTCTTAAATGAATAATATTTTGAACCAGAATCAAAGTAGAGGCCAAATTATGATCAAATTGACATATCGCTTGGAAATCGGTCATGTTTTGGCAAAGTTATGAGGGTCGGAAGTTTTTGAGAAAGTGTCAATGTCAACTCAAGGGAAAGTACAATTAACATCGACTCTCAAATGGGGAAAATATCAGATTTCTTAAATGAATAATATTTCGATGCAGAATCAAGTAGAGGCCAAATAATGATCAAATTGACATTTCGCTTGGAAATCGGTCATGTTTTGGCAAAGTTATGAGGGTCGGAAGTTTTTGGGTAAGTGTCAATGGGCAACTCAAGGAAAAGTACAATTGACATAGACTTTCATATGAGGAAAAAATCAAATTTCTTAAATGAATAATATTTTGATCCAGAATCAAAGTAGAGGCCAAATGATGATCAAATTGACATTCCGCTTGGAAATCGGTCAAGTTTCGGCAAAGTTATGAGGGTCGGAAGTTTTTGAGTAAGTGTCAATGTCAACTCAAGGGAAAGTACAATTAACATCGACTCTCAAATGGGGAAAATATCAGATTTCTTAAATGAATAATATTTCGATGCAGAATCAAGTAGAGGCCAAATTATGATCAAATTGACATTTCGCTTGGAAATCGGTCATGTTTTGGCAAAGTTATGAGGGTCGGAAGTTTTTGGGTAAGTGTCAATGGGCAACTCAAGGAAAAGTACAATTGACATAGACTTTCATATGAGGAAAAAATCAAATTTCTTAAATGAATAATATTTTGATCCAGAATCAAAGTAGAGGCCAAATTATGATCAAATTGACATTTCGCTTGGAAATCGGTCAAGTTTCGGCAAAGTTATAAGGGTCGGAAGTTTTTGAGTAAGTGTTAATGGGCAAATCAAGGAAAAGTAAAATTGACATAGACTCTCATATGGGCAAAAAAATCAAATTTCTTAAATGAATAATATTTTGAACCAGAATCAAAGTAGAGGCCAAATTATGATCAAATTGACATTTCGCTTGGAAATCGGTCAAGTTTTGGCAAAGTTATAAGGGTCGGAAGTTTTTGAGTAAGTGTCAAAGTCAACTAAAGGAAGAGTACAATTAACATGGACTCTCAAATGGACAAAAAATCAGATTTCTTAAATGAATAATATTTTAAAGCAGAACCAAAGTAGAGGACAAATTATGATCAAATTGACATTTCGCTTGGAAATCGGTCATGTTTTGGCAAAGTTATGAGGGTCGGAAGATTTTGAGTAAGTGTCAATGGGCAACTTAAGGAAAAGTACAATTACCATAGACTCTCATATGGGGAAAAAGTCAAATTTCTTAAATGAATAATATTTTGATCCAGAATCAAAGTAGAGGCCAAATAATGATCAAATTGACATTCCGCTTGGAAATCATTCAAGTTTCGGCAAAGTTATGAGGGTCGGAAGTTTTTGAGTAAGTGTCAATGTCAACTCAAGGGAAAGTACAATTAACATCGACTCTCAAATGGGGAAAATATCAGATTTCTTAAATGAATAATATTTCGATGCAGAATCAAGTAGAGGCCAAATAATGAGCAAATTGACATTCCGCTTGGAAATCGGTCAAGTCTTGGCAAAGTTATGAGGGTCGGAAGTTTTTGGGTAAGTGTCAATGGGCAACTCAAGGAAAAGTACAATTGACATAGACTCTCATATGGGGAAAAAATCAAATTTCTTAAATGAATAATATTTTGATCCAGAATCAAAGTAGAGGCCAAATGATGATCAAATTGACATTTCGCTTGGAAATCGGTCAAGTTTTGGCAAAATTATGAGGGTCGGAAGTTTTTGAGTAAGTGTTAATGGGCAACTCAAGGAAAAGTACAATTGACAAAGACTCTCATATGGGCAAAAAAATCAAATTTCTTAAATGAATAATATTTTGAACCAGAATCAAAGTAGAGGCCAAATTATGATCAAATTGACATTTCGCTTGGAAATCGGTCATGTTTTGGCAAAGTTATTAGGGTCGGAAGTTTTTGAGTATGTGTCAATGGGCAACTCAAGGAAAAGTACAACTGACATAGACTCTCATATGGGAAAAAAACCAAATTTCTTAAATGAATAATATTTTAAAGCAGAACCAAAGTAGAGGACAAATTATGATCAAATTGACATTTCGCTTGGAAATCGGTCATGTTTTGGCAAAGTTATGAGGGTCGGAAGTTTTTGAGTAAGTGTCAATGGGCAACTTAAGGAAATGTACAATTACCATAGACTCTCATATGGGGAAAAAGTCAAATTTCTTAAATGAATAATATTTTGATCCAGAATCAAAGTAGAGGTTAAATAATGATCAAATTGACATTCCGCTTGGAAATCGGTCAAGTTTCGGCAAAGTTATGAGGGTCGGAAGTTTTTGAGTAAGTGTCAATGTCAACTCAAGGGAAAGTAAAATTAACATGGACTCTCAAATGGGGAAAATTTCAGATTTCTTAAATGAATAATATTTCGATGCAGAATCAAGTAGAGGCCAAATAATGAGCAAATTGACATTCCGCTTGGAAATCGGTCAAGTCTTGGCAAAGTTATGAGGGTCGGAAGTTTTTGGGTAAGTGTCAATGAGCAACTCAAGGAAAAGTACAATTGACATAGACTCTCATATGGGGAAAAAATCAAATTTCTTAAATGAATAATATTTTGAACCAGAATCAAAGTAGAGGCCAAATTATGATCAAATTGATATTTTGCTTGGAAATCGGTCAAGTTTTGGCAAAGTTATGAGGGTCGTAAGTTTTTGAGTAAGTGTTAATGGGCAACTCAAGGAAAAGTACAATTGACATTGACTCTCAAATGGGCAAAAAAATCAAATTTCTTAAATGAATAATATTTTGAACCAGAATCAAAGTAGAGGCCAAATTATGATCAAATTGACATTTCGCTTGGAAATCGGTCATGTTTTGGCAAAGTTATGAGAGTCGGAAGTTTTTGAGTAAGTGTCAATGGGCAACTCAAGGAAAATTAAATTGACATAGACTTTCATATGAGGAAAAAATCAAATTTCTTAAATGAATAATATTTTGATCCAGAATCAAAGTAGAGGCCAAATGATGATCAAATTGACATTTTGCTTGGAAATCGGTCAAGTTTTGGCAAAATTATGAGGGTCGGAAGTTTTTGAGTAAGTGTTAATGGGCAACTCAAGGAAAAGTACAATTGACATAGACTCTCATATGGGGAAAAAATCAAATTTCTTAAATGAATAATATTTTGATCCAGAATCAAAGTAGAGGCCAAATAATTATCAAATTGACACTTCGCTTGGAAATCGGTCATGTTTTGGCAAAGTTATGAGGGTCGGAAGTTTTTGAGTAAGTGTTAATAGGCAACTCAAGGAAAAGTTCAATTGACATAGACTCTCATATGGGAAAAAAATCAAATTTCTTAAATGAATAATATTTTGATCCAGAATCAAAGTAGAGGTCAAATAATTATCAAATTGACACTTCGCTTGGAAATCGGTCATGTTTTGGCAAAGTTATGAGGGTCGGAAGTTTTTGGGTAAGTGTCAATGGGCAACTCAAGGAAAAGTACAATTGACATAGACTCTCATATGGGGAAAAAATCAAATTTCTTAAATGAATAATATTTTGATCCAGAATCAATGTAGAGGCCAAATAATGATCACATTGACATTTCGCCTGGAAATCGGTCAAGTTTTGGCAAAGTTATGAGGGTCGGAAGTTTTTGAGTAAGTGTTAATGGGCAACTCAAGGAAAAGTACAACTGACATAGACTCTCATATGGGAAAAAAATCAAATTTCTTAAATGAATAATATTTTAAAGCAGAACCAAAGTAGAGGACAAATTATGATCAAATTGACATTTCGCTTGGAAATCGGTCATGTTTTGGCAAAGTTATGAGGGTCGGAAGTTTTTGAGTAAGTGTCAATGGGCAACTTAAGGAAAAGTACAATTACCATAGACTCTCATATGGGGAAAAAGTCAAATTTCTTAAATGAATAATATTTTGATCCAGAATCAAAGTAGAGGCCAAATAATGATCAAATTGACATTCCGCTTGGAAATCGGTCAAGTTTCGGCAAAGTTATGAGGGTCGGAAGTTTTTGAGTAAGTGTCAATGTCAACTCAAGGGAAAGTACAATTAACATGGCCTCTCAAATGGGGAAAATATCAGATTTCTTAAATGAATAATATTTCGATGCAGAATCAAGTAGAGGCCAAATAATGAGCAAATTGACATTCCGCTTGGAAATCGGTCAAGTCTTGGCAAAGTTATGAGGGTCGGAAGTTTTTGAGTAAGTGTCAAAGTCAACTCAAGGAAGAGTACAATTGACATAGACTCTCATATGGGGAAAAAATCAAATTTCTTAAATGAATAATATTTTGATCCAGAATCAAAGTAGAGGCCAAATAATGATCAAATTGACATTCCGCTTGGAAATCGGTCAAGTTTTGGCAAAGTTATGAGGGTCGTAAGTTTTTGAGTAAGTGTTAATGGGCAACTCAAGGAAAAGTACAATTGACATTGACTCTCAAATGGGCAAAAAAATCAAATTTCTTAAATGAATAATATTTTGAACCAGAATCAAAGTAGAGGCCAAATTATGATCAAATTGACATTTCGCTTGGAAATCGGTCAAGTTTTGGCAAAGTTATAAGGGTCGGAAGTTTTTGAGTAAGTGTCAAAGTCAACTAAAGGAAGAGTACAATTAACATGGACTCTCAAATGGACAAAAAATCAGATTTCTTAAATGAATAATATTTTAAAGCAGAACCAAAGTAGAGGCCAAATGATGATCAAATTGACATTTCGCTTGGAAATCGGTCAAGTTTTGGCAAAATTATGAGGGTCGGAAGTTTTTGAGTAAGTGTTAATGGGCAACTCAAGGAAAAGTACAATTGACATAGACTCTCATATGGGGAAAAAATCAAATTTCTTAAATGAATAATATTTTGATCCAGAATCAAAGTAGAGGCCAAATAATTATCAAATTGACACTTCGCTTGGAAATCGGTCATGTTTTGGCAAAGTTATGAGGGTCGGAAGTTTTTGAGTAAGTGTTAATAGGCAACTCAAGGAAAAGTTCAATTGACATAGACTCTCATATGGGAAAAAAATCAAATTTCTTAAATGAATAATATTTTGATCCAGAATCAAAGTAGAGGTCAAATAATTATCAAATTGACACTTCGCTTGGAAATCGGTCATGTTTTGGCAAAGTTATGAGGGTCGGAAGTTTTTGGGTAAGTGTCAATGGGCAACTCAAGGAAAAGTACAATTGACATAGACTCTCATATGGGGAAAAAATCAAATTTCTTAAATGAATAATATTTTGATCCAGAATCAATGTAGAGGCCAAATAATGATCACATTGACATTTCGCCTGGAAATCGGTCAAGTTTTGGCAAAGTTATGAGGGTCGGAAGTTTTTGAGTAAGTGTTAATGGGCAACTCAAGGAAAAGTACAACTGACATAGACTCTCATATGGGAAAAAAATCAAATTTCTTAAATGAATAATATTTTAAAGCAGAACCAAAGTAGAGGACAAATTATGATCAAATTGACATTTCGCTTGGAAATCGGTCATGTTTTGGCAAAGTTATGAGGGTCGGAAGTTTTTGAGTAAGTGTCAATGGGCAACTTAAGGAAAAGTACAATTACCATAGACTCTCATATGGGGAAAAAGTCAAATTTCTTAAATGAATAATATTTTGATCCAGAATCAAAGTAGAGGCCAAATAATGATCAAATTGACATTCCGCTTGGAAATCGGTCAAGTTTCGGCAAAGTTATGAGGGTCGGAAGTTTTTGAGTAAGTGTCAATGTCAACTCAAGGGAAAGTACAATTAACATGGCCTCTCAAATGGGGAAAATATCAGATTTCTTAAATGAATAATATTTCGATGCAGAATCAAGTAGAGGCCAAATAATGAGCAAATTGACATTCCGCTTGGAAATCGGTCAAGTCTTGGCAAAGTTATGAGGGTCGGAAGTTTTTGAGTAAGTGTCAAAGTCAACTCAAGGAAGAGTACAATTGACATAGACTCTCATATGGGGAAAAAATCAAATTTCTTAAATGAATAATATTTTGATCCAGAATCAAAGTAGAGGCCAAATAATGATCAAATTGACATTCCGCTTGGAAATCGGTCAAGTTTTGGCAAAGTTATGAGGGTCGTAAGTTTTTGAGTAAGTGTTAATGGGCAACTCAAGGAAAAGTACAATTGACATTGACTCTCAAATGGGCAAAAAAATCAAATTTCTTAAATGAATAATATTTTGAACCAGAATCAAAGTAGAGGCCAAATTATGATCAAATTGACATTTCGCTTGGAAATCGGTCAAGTTTTGGCAAAGTTATAAGGGTCGGAAGTTTTTGAGTAAGTGTCAAAGTCAACTCAAGGAAGAGTACAATTGACATAGACTCTCATATGGGGAAAAAATCAAATTTCTTAAATGAATAATATTTTGATCCAGAATCAAAGTAGAGGCCAAATAATGATCAAATTGACATTCCGCTTGGAAATCGGTCAAGTTTCGGCAAAGTTATGAGGGTCGGAAGTTTTTGAGTAAGTGTCAATGTCAACTCAAGGGAAAGTACAATTAACATTGACTCTCAAATGGGCAAAAAAATCAAATTTCTTAAATGAATAATATTTTGAACCAGAATCAAAGTAGAGGCCAAATTATGATCAAATTGACATTTCGCTTGGAAATCGGTCAAGTTTCGGCAAAGTTATAAGGGTCGGAAGTTTTTGAGTAAGTGTTAATGGGCAAATCAAGGAAAAGTACAATTGACATAGACTCTCATATGGGCAAAAAAATCAAATTTCTTAAATGAATAATATTTTGAACCAGAATCAAAGTAGAGGCCAAATTATGATCAAATTGACATTTCGCTTGGAAATCGGTCAAGTTTTGGCAAAGTTATAAGGGTCGGAAGTTTTTGAGTAAGTGTCAAAGTCAACTCAAGGAAGAGTACAATTGACATAGACTCTCATATGGGGAAAAAATCAAATTTCTTAAATGAATAATATTTTGATCCAGAATCAAAGTAGAGGCCAAATAATGATCAAATTGACATTCCGCTTGGAAATCGGTCAAGTTTCGGCAAAGTTATGATGGTCGTAAGTTTTTGAGTAAGTGTTAATGGGCAACTCAAGGAAAAGTACAATTGACATTGACTCTCAAATGGGCAAAAAAATCAAATTTCTTGAATGAATAATATTTTGAACCAGAATCAAAGTAGAGGCCAAATTATGATCAAATTGACATTTCGCTTGGAAATCGGTCAAGTTTCGGCAAAGTTATAAGGGTCGGAAGTTTTTGAGTAAGTGTTAATGGGGAACTCAAGGAAAAGTACAACTGACATAGACTCTCATATGGGAAAAAAATCAAATTTCTTAAATGAATAATATTTTAAAGCAGAACCAAAGTAGAGGACAAATTATGATCAAATTGACATTTCGCTTGGAAATCGGTCATGTTTTGGCAAAGTTATGAGGGTCGGAAGTTTTTGAGTAAGTGTCAATGGGCAACTTAAGGAAAAGTACAATTACCATAGACTCTCATATGGGGAAAAAGTCAAATTTCTTAAATGAATAATATTTTGATCCAGAATCAAAGTAGAGGCCAAATAATGATCAAATTGACATTCCGCTTGGAAATCGGTCAAGTTTCGGCAAAGTTATGAGGGTCGGAAGTTTTTGAGTAAGTGTCAATGTCAACTCAAGGGAAAGTACAATTAACATGGCCTCTCAAATGGGGAAAATATCAGATTTCTTAAATGAATAATATTTCGATGCAGAATCAAGTAGAGGCCAAATAATGAGCAAATTGACATTCCGCTTGGAAATCGGTCAAGTCTTGGCAAAGTTATGAGGGTCGGAAGTTTTTGGGTAAGTGTCAATGGGCAACTCAAGGAAAAGTACAATTGACGTAGACTCTCATATGGGGAAAAAATCAAATTTCTTAAATGAATAATATTTTGAACCAGAATCAAAGTAGAGGCCAAATTATGATCAAATTGATATTTTGCTTGGAAATCGGTCAAGTTTTGGCAAAGTTATGAGGGTCGTAAGTTTTTGAGTAAGTGTTAATGGGCAACTCAAGGAAAAGTACAATTGACATTGACTCTCAAATGGGCAAAAAAATCAAATTTCTTAAATGAATAATATTTTGAACCAGAATCAAAGTAGAGGCCAAATTATGATCAAATTGACATTCCGCTTTGAAATCGGTCAAGTTTCGGCAAAGTTATGAGGGTCGGAAGTTTTTGAGTAAGTGTCAATGTCAACTCAAGGGAAAGTACAATTAACATAGACTCTCATATGGGGAAAAAATCAAATTTCTTAAATGAATAATATTTTGATCCAGAATCAAAGTAGAGGCCAAATAATGATCAAATTGACATTCCGCTTGGAAATCGGTCAAGTTTCGGCAAAGTTATGAGGGTCGGAAGTTTTTGAGTAAGTGTCAATGTCAACTCAAGGGAAAGTACAATTAACATTGACTCTCAAATGGGCAAAAAAATCAAATTTCTTAAATGAATAATATTTTGAACCAGAATCAAAGTAGAGGCCAAATTATGATCAAATTGACATTTCGCTTGGAAATCGGTCAAGTTTCGGCAAAGTTATAAGGGTCGGAAGTTTTTGAGTAAGTGTTAATGGGCAAATCAAGGAAAAGTACAATTGACATAGACTCTCATATGGGCAAAAAAATCAAATTTCTTAAATGAATACTATTTTGAACCAGAATCAAAGTAGAGGCCAAATTATGATCAAATTGACATTTCGCTTGGAAATCGGTCAAGTTTTGGCAAAGTTATAAGGGTCGGAAGTTTTTGAGTAAGTGTCAAAGTCAACTCAAGGAAGAGTACAATTGACATAGACTCTCATATGGGGAAAAAATCAAATTTCTTAAATGAATAATATTTTGATCCAGAATCAAAGTAGAGGCCAAATAATGATCAAATTGACATTCCGCTTGGAAATCGGTCAAGTTTCGGCAAAGTTATGAGGGTCGTAAGTTTTTGAGTAAGTGTTAATGGGCAACTCAAGGAAAAGTACAATTGACATTGACTCTCAATTGGGCAAAAAAATCAAATTTCTTAAATGAATAATATTTTGAACCAGAATCAAAGTAGAGGCCAAATTATGATCAAATTGACATTTCGCTTGGAAATCGGTCAAGTTTCGGCAAAGTTATAAGGGTCGGAAGTTTTTGAGTAAGTGTTAATGGGCAACTCAAGGAAAAGTACAACTGACATAGACTCTCATATGGGAAAAAAATCAAATTTCTTAAATGAATAATATTTTAAAGCAGAACCAAAGTAGAGGACAAATTATGATCAAATTGACATTTCGCTTGGAAATCGGTCATGTTTTGGCAAAGTTATGAGGGTCGGAAGTTTTTGAGTAAGTGTCAATGGGCAACTTAAGGAAAAGTACAATTACCATAGACTCTCATATGGGGAAAAAGTCAAATTTCTTAAATGAATAATATTTTGATCCAGAATCAAAGTAGAGGCCAAATAATGATCAAATTGACATTCCGCTTGGAAATCGGTCAAGTTTCGGCAACGTTATGAGGGTCGGAAGTTTTTGAGTAACAGTCAATGTCAACTCAAGGGAAAGTACAATTAACATGGCCTCTCAAATGGGGAAAATATCAGATTTCTTAAATGAATAATATTTCGATGCAGAATCAAGTAGAGGCCAAATAATGAGCAAATTGACATTCCGCTTGGAAATCGGTCAAGTCTTGGCAAAGTTATGAGGGTCGGAAGTTTTTGGGTAAGTGTCAATGGGCAACTCAAGGAAAAGTACAATTGACATAGACTCTCATATGGGGAAAAAATCAAATTTCTTAAATGAATGATATTTTGAACCAGAATCAAAGTAGAGGCCAAATTATGATCAAATTGATATTTTGCTTGGAAATCGGTCAAGTTTTGGCAAAGTTATGAGGGTCGTAAGTTTTTGAGTAAGTGTTAATGGGCAACTCAAGGAAAAGTACAATTGACATTGACTCTCAAATGGGAAAAAAAATCAAATTTCTTAAATGAATAATATTTTGAACCAGAATCAAAGTAGAGGCCAAATTATGATCAAATTGACATTCCGCTTGGAAATCGGTCAAGTTTCGGCAAAGTTATGAGGGTCGGAAGTTTTTGAGTAAGTGTCAATGTCAACTCAAGGGAAAGTACAATTAACATCGACTCTCAAATGGGGAAAATATCAGATTTCTTAAATGAATAATATTTCGATGCAGAATCAAGTAGAGGCCAAATAATGAGCAAATTGACATTCCGCTTGGAAATCGGTCAAGTTTCGGCAAAATTATGAGGGTCGGAAGTTTTTGAGTAAGTGTCAATGTCAACTCAAGGGAAAGTACAATTGACATTGACTCTCAAATGGGCAAAAAAATCAAATTTCTTAAATGAATAATATTTTGAACCAGAATCAAAGTAGAGGCCAAATTATGATCAAATTGACATTTCGCTTGGAAATCGGTCAAGTTTCGGCAAAGTTATAAGGGTCGGAAGTTTTTGGGTAAGTGTTAATGGGCAACTCAAGGAAAAGTACAACTGACATAGACTCTCATATGGGAAAAAAATCAAATTTCTTAAATGAATAATATTTTAAAGCAGAACCAAAGTAGAGGACAAATTATGATCAAATTGACATTTCGCTTGGAAATCGGTCATGTTTTGGCAAAGTTATGAGGGTCG
The DNA here is from genome assembly GCA_951394115.2 of Drosophila phalerata. Lineage (NCBI taxonomy): Eukaryota > Metazoa > Arthropoda > Insecta > Diptera > Drosophilidae > Drosophila > Drosophila phalerata. Next base: position 12,037,293 of record OX596004.2, read on the forward strand.
GAAGTTTTTGAGTAAGTGTCAATGGGCAACTTAAGGAAAAGTACAATTACCATAGACTCTCATATGGGGAAAAAGTCAAATTTCTTAAATGAATAATATTTTGATCCAGAATCAAACTAGAGGCCAAATAATGATCAAATTGACATTCCGCTTGGAAATCGGTCAAGTTTCGGCAAAGTTATGAGGGTCGGAAGTTTTTGAGTAAGTGTCAATGTCAACTCAAGGGAAAGTACAATTAACATGGCCTCTCAAATGGGGAAAATATCAGATTTCTTAAATGAATAATATTTCGATGCAGAATCAAGTAGAGGCCAAATAATGAGCAAATTGACATTCCGCTTGGAAATCGGTCAAGTCTTGGCAAAGTTATGAGGGTCGGAAGTTTTTGGGTAAGTGTCAATGGGCAACTCAAGGAAAAGTACAATTGACATAGACTCTCATATGGGGAAAAAATCAAATTTCTTAAATGAATAATATTTTGAACCAGAATCAAAGTAGAGGCCAAATTATGATCAAATTGATATTTTGCTTGGAAATCGGTCAAGTTTTGGCAAAGTTATGAGGGTCGTAAGTTTTTGAGTAAGTGTTAATGGGCAACTCAAGGAAAAGTACAATTGACATTGACTCTCAAATGGGCAAAAAAATCAAATTTCTTAAATGAATAATATTTTGAACCAGAATCAAAGTAGAGGCCAAATTATGATCAAATTGACATTCCGCTTGGAAATCGGTCAAGTTTCGGCAAAGTTATGAGGGTCGGAAGTTTTTGAGTAAGTGTCAATGTCAACTCAAGGGAAAGTACAATTAACATCGACTCTCAAATGGGAAAAATATCAGATTTCTTAAATGAATAATATTTCGATGCAGAATCAAGTAGAGGCCAAATAATGAGCAAATTGACATTCCGCTTGGAAATCGGTCAAGTCTTGGCAAAGTTATGAGGGTCGGAAGTTTTTGGGTAAGTGTCAATGGGCAACTCAAGGAAAAGTACAATTGACATAGACTCTCATATGGGGAAAAAATCAAATTTCTTAAATGAATAATATTTTGATCCAGAATCAAAGTAGAGGCCAAATGATGATCAAATTGACATTTCGCTTGGAAATCGGTCAAGTTTTGGCAAAATTATGAGGGTCGGAAGTTTTTGAGTAAGTGTTAATGGGCAACTCAAGGAAAAGTACAATTGACAAAGACTCTCATATGGGAAAAAAACCAAATTTCTTAAATGAATAATATTTTAAAGCAGAACCAAAGTAGAGGACAAATTATGATCAAATTGACATTTCGCTTGGAAATCGGTCATGTTTTGGCAAAGTTATTAGGGTCGGAAGTTTTTGAGTATGTGTCAATGGGCAACTCAAGGAAAAACACAACTGACATAGACTCTCATATGGGAAAAAAACCAAATTTCTTAAATGAATAATATTTTAAAGCAGAACCAAAGTAGAGGACAAATTATGATCAAATTGACATTTCGCTTGGAAATCGGTCATGTTTTGGCAAAGTTATGAGGGTCGGAAGTTTTTGAGTAAGTGTCAATGGGCAACTTAAGGAAATGTACAATTACCATAGACTCTCATATGGGGAAAAAGTCAAATTTCTTAAATGAATAATATTTTGATCCAGAATCAAAGTAGAGGTTAAATAATGATCAAATTGACATTCCGCTTGGAAATCGGTCAAGTTTCGGCAAAGTTATGAGGGTCGGAAGTTTTTGAGTAAGTGTCAATGTCAACTCAAGGGAAAGTACAATTAACATCGACTCTCAAATGGGGAAAATATCAGATTTCTTAAATGAATAATATTTCGATGCAGAATCAAGTAGAGGCCAAATAATGAGCAAATTGACATTCCGCTGGGAAATCGGTCAAGTCTTGGCAAAGTTATGAGGGTCGGAAGTTTTTGGGTAAGTGTCAATGGGCAACTCAAGGAAAAGTACAATTGACATAGACTCTCATATGGGGAAAAAATCAAATTTCTTAAATGAATAATATTTTGATCCAGAATCAAAGTAGAGGCCAAATGATGATCAAATTGACATTTCGCTTGGAAATCGGTCAAGTTTTGGCAAAATTATGAGGGTCGGAAGTTTTTGAGTAAGTGTTAATGGGCAACTCAAGGAAAAGTACAATTGACAAAGACTCTCATATGGGCAAAAAAATCAAATTTCTTAAATGAATAATATTTTGAACCAGAATCAAAGTAGAGGCCAAATTATGATCAAATTGACATTTCGCTTGGAAATCGGTCATGTTTTGGCAAAGTTATTAGGGTCGGAAGTTTTTGAGTATGTGTCAATGGGCAACTCAAGGAAAAGTACAACTGACATAGACTCTCATATGGGAAAAAAACCAAATTTCTTAAATGAATAATATTTTAAAGCAGAACCAAAGTAGAGGACAAATTATGATCAAATTGACATTTCGCTTGGAAATCGGTCATGTTTTGGCAAAGTTATGAGGGTCGGAAGTTTTTGAGTAAGTGTCAATGGGCAACTTAAGGAAATGTACAATTACCATAGACTCTCATATGGGGAAAAGTCAAATTTCTTAAATGAATAATATTTTGATCCAGAATCAAAGTAGAGGTTAAATAATGATCAAATTGACATTCCGCTTGGAAATCGGTCAAGTTTCGGCAAAGTTATGAGGGTCGGAAGTTTTTGAGTAAGTGTCAATGTCAACTCAAGGGAAAGTACAATTAACATGGACTCTCAAATGGGGAAAATATCAGATTTCTTAAATGAATAATATTTCGATGCAGAATCAAGTAGAGGCCAAATAATGAGCAAATTGACATTCCGCTTGGAAATCGGTCAAGTCTTGGCAAAGTTATGAGGGTCGGAAGTTTTTGGGTAAGTGTCAATGAGCAACTCAAGGAAAAGTACAATTGACATAGACTCTCATATGGGGAAAAAATCAAATTTCTTAAATGAATAATATTTTGAACCAGAATCAAAGTAGAGGCCAAATTATGATCTAATTGATATTTTGCTTGGAAATCGGTCAAGTTTTGGCAAAGTTATGAGGGTCGTAAGTTTTTGAGTAAGTGTTAATGGGCAACTCAAGGAAAAGTACAATTGACATAGGCTTTCATATGGGGAAAAAGTCAAATTTCTTAAATGAATAATATTTTGATCCAGAATCAAAGTAGAGGCCAAATAATGATCAAATTGACATACCGCTTGGAAATCGGTCAAGTTTCGGCAAAGTTATGGGGGCCGGAAGTTTTTGAGTAAGTGTCAATGTCAACTCAAGGGAAAGTACAATTAACATGGCCTCTCAAATGGGGAAAATATCAGATTTCTTAAATGAATAATATTTCGATGCAGAATCAAGTAGAGGCCAAATAATGAGCAAATTGACATTCCGCTTGGAAATCGGTCAAGTCTTGGCAAAGTTATGAGGGTCGGAAGTTTTTGGGTAAGTGTCAATGGGCAACTCAAGGAAAAGTACAATTGACATAGACTCTCATATGGGGAAAAAATCAAATTTCTTAAATGAATAATATTTTGAACCAGAATCAAAGTAGAGGCCAAATTATGATCAAATTGATATTTTGCTTGGAAATCGGTCAAGTTTTGGCAAAGTTATGAGGGTCGTAAGTTTTTGAGTAAGTGTTAATGGGCAACTCAAGGAAAAGTACAATTGACATTGACTCTCAAATGGGCAAAAAAATCAAATTTCTTAAATGAATAATATTTTGAACCAGAATCAAAGTAGAGGCCAAATTATGATCAAATTGACATTTCGCTTGGAAATCGGTCAAGTTTCGGCAAAGTTATAAGGGTCGGAAGTTTTTGAGTAAGTGTTAATGGGCAAATCAAGGAAAAGTACAATTGACATAGACTCTCATATGGGCAAAAAAATCAAATTTCTTAAGTGAATAATATTTTGAACCAGAATCATAGTAGAGGCCAAATTATGATCAAATTGACATTTCGCTTGGAAATCGGTCAAGTTTTGGCAAAGTTATAAGGGTCGGAAGTTTTTGAGTAAGTGTCAAAGTCAACTCAAGGAAGAGTACAATTAACATGGACTCTCAAATGGACAAAAAATCAGATTTCTTAAATGAATAATATTTTAAAGCAGAACCAAAGTAGAGGACAAATTATGATCAAATTGACATTTCGCTTGGAAATCGGTCATGTTTTGGCAAAGTTATGAGGGTCGGAAGTTTTTGAGTAAGTGTCAATGGGCAACTTAAGGAAAAGTACAATTACCATAGACTCTCATATGGGGAAAAAGTCAAATCTCTTAAATGAATAATATTTTGATCCAGAATCAAAGTAGAGGCCAAATAATGATCAAATTGACATTCCGCTTGGAAATCGGTCAAGTTTCGGCAAAGTTATGAGGGTCGGAAGTTTTTGAGTAAGTGTCAATGTCAACTCAAGGGAAAGTACAATTAACATGGACTCTCAAATGGGGAAAATATCAGATTTCTTAAATGAATAATATTTCGATGCAGAATCAAGTAGAGGCCAAATAATGAGCAAATTGACATTCCGCTTTGAAATCGGTCAAGTCTTGGCAAAGTTATGAGGGTCGGAAGTTTTTGGGTAAGTGTCAATGAGCAACTCAAGGAAAAGTACAATTGACATAGACTCTCATATGGGGAAAAAATCAAATTTCTTAAATGAATAATATTTTGAACCAGAATCAAAGTAGAGGCCAAATTATGATCAAATTGATATTTTGCTTGGAAATCGGTCAAGTTTTGGCAAAGTTATGAGGTTCGTAAGTTTTTGAGTAAGTGTTAATGGGCAACTCAAGGAAAAGTACAATTGACATTGACTCTCAAATGGGCAAAAAAATCAAATTTCTTAAATGAATAATATTTTGAACCAGAATCAAAGTAGAGGCCAAATTATGATCAAATTGACATTTCGCTTGGAAATCGGTCATGTTTTGGCAAAGTTATGAGAGTCGGAAGTTTTTGAGTAAGTGTCAATGGGCAACTCAAGGAAAAGTACAATTGACATAGACTTTCATACGAGGAAAAAATCAAATTTCTTAAATGAATAATATTTTGATCCAGAATCAAAGTAGAGGCCAAATGATGATCAAATTGACATTTCGCTTGGAAATCGGTCAAGTTTTGGCAAAATTATGAGGGTCGGAAGTTTTTGAGTAAGTGTTAATGGGCAACTCAAGGAAAAGTACAATTGACATAGACTCTCATATGGGGAAAAAATCAAATTTCTTAAATGAATAATATTTTGATCCAGAATCAAAGTAGAGGCCAAATAATTATCAAATTGACACTTCGCTTGGAAATCGGTCAAGTTTTGGCAAAGTTATGAGGGTCGTAAGTTTTTGAGTAAGTGTTAATGGGCAACTCAAGGAAAAGTACAATTGACATTGACTCTCAAATGGGCAAAAAAATCAAATTTCTTAAATGAATAATATTTTGAACCAGAATCAAAGTAGAGGCCAAATTATGATCAAATTGACATTTCGCTTGGAAATCGGTCAAGTTTCGGCAAAGTTATAAGGGTCGGAAGTTTTTGAGTAAGTGTTAATGGGCAAATCAAGGAAAAGTACAATTGACATAGACTCTCATATGGGCAAAAAAATCAAATTTCTTAAATGAATAATATTTTGAACCAGAATCATAGTAGAGGCCAAATTATGATCAAATTGACATTTCGCTTGGAAATCGGTCAAGTTTTGGCAAAGTTATAAGGGTCGGAAGTTTTTGAGTAAGTGTCAAAGTCAACTCAAGGAAGAGTACAATTAACATGGACTCTCAAATGGACAAAAAATCAGATTTCTTAAATGAATAATATTTTAAAGCAGAACCAAAGTAGAGGACAAATTATGATCAAATTGACATTTCGCTTGGAAATCGGTCATGTTTTGGCAAAGTTATGAGGGTCGGAAGTTTTTGAGTAAGTGTCAATGGGCAACTTAAGGAAAAGTACAATTGACATAGACTCTCATATGGGGAAAAAATCAAATTTCTTAAATGAATAATATTTTGATCCAGAATCAATGTAGAGGCCAAATAATGATCAAATTGACATTTCGCCTGGAAATCGGTCAAGTTTTGGCAAAGTTATGAGGGTCGGAAGTTTTTGAGTAAGTGTTAATGGGCAACTCAAGGAAAATTACAATTGACATAGACTTTCATATGGGGAAAAAGTCAAATTTCTTAAATGAATAATATTTTGATCCAGAATCAAAGTAGAGGCCAAATAATGATCAAATTGACATTCCGCTTGGAAATCGGTCAAGTTTCAGCAAAGTTATGAGGGTCGGAAGTTTTTGAGTAAGTGTCAATGTCAACTCAAGGGAAAGTACAATTAACATGGCCTCTCAAATGGGGAAAATATCAGATTTCTTAAATGAATAATATTTCGATGCAGAATCAAGTAGAGGCCAAATAATGAGCAAATTGACATTCCGCTTGGAAATCGGTCAAGTCTTGGCAAAGTTATGAGGGTCGGAAGTTTTTGGGTAAGTGTCAATGGGCACCTCAAGGAAAAGTACAATTGACATAGACTCTCATATGGGGAAAAAATCAAATTTCTTAAATGAATAATATTTTGATCCAGAATCAAAGTAGAGGCCAAATAATTATCAAATTGACACTTCGCTTGTAAATCGGTCAAGTTTTAGCAAAGTTATGAGGGTCGTAAGTTTTTGAGTAAGTGTTAATGGGCAACTCAAGGAAAAGTACAATTGACATTGACTCTCAAATGGGCAAAAAAATCAAATTTCTTAAATGAATAATATTTTGAACCAGAATCAAAGTAGAGGCCAAATTATGATCAAATTGATATTTTGCTTGGAAATCGGTCAAGTTTTGGCAAAGTTATGAGGGTCGTAAGTTTTTGAGTAAGTGTTAATGGGCAACTCAAGGAAAAGTACAATTGACATTGACTCTCAAATGGGCAAAAAAATCAAATTTCTTAAATGAATAATATTTTGAACCAGAATCAAAGTAGAGGCCAAATTATGATCAAATTGACATTTCGCTTGGAAATCGGTCAAGTTTCGGCAAAGTTATAAGGGTCGGAAGTTTTTGAGTAAGTGTTAATGGGCAAATCAAGGAAAAGTACAATTGACATAGACTCTCATATGGGAAAAAAAATCAAATTTCTTAAATGAATAATATTTTGAACCAGAATCATAGTAGAGGCCAAATTATGATCAAATTGACATTTCGCTTGGAAATCGGTCAAGTTTTGGCAAAGTTATAAGGGTCGGAAGTTTTTGAGTAAGTGTCAAAGTCAACTCAAGGAAGAGTACAATTAACATGGACTCTCAAATGGACAAAAAATCAGATTTCTTAAATGAATAATATTTTAAAGCAGAACCAAAGTAGAGGACAAATTATGATCAAATTGACATTTCGCTTGGAAATCGGTCATGTTTTGGCAAAGTTATGAGGGTCGGAAGTTTTTGAGTAAGTGTCAATGGGCAACTTAAGGAAAAGTACAATTGACATAGACTCTCATATGGGGAAAAAATCAAATTTCTTAAATGAATAATATTTTGATCCAGAATCAATGTAGAGGCCAAATAATGATCAAATTGACATTTCGCCTGGAAATCGGTCAAGTTTTGGCAAAGTTATGAGGGTCGGAAGTTTTTGAGTAAGTGTTAATGGGCAACTCAAGGAAAATTACAATTGACATAGACTCTCATATGGGGAAAAAATCAAATTTCTTAAATGAATAATATTTTGATCCAGAATCAATGTAGAGGCCAAATAATGATCAAATTGACATTTCGCCTGGAAATCGGTCAAGTTTTGGCAAAGTTATGAGGGTCGGAAGTTTTTGAGTAAGTGTTAATGGGCAACTCAAGGAAAAGTACAATTGACATAGACTTTCATATGGGGAAAAAGTCAAATTTCTTAAATGAATAATATTTTGATCCAGAATCAAAGTAGAGGCCAAAAATGATCAAATTGACATTCCGCTTGGAAATCGTTCAAGTTTCGGCAAAGTTATGAGGGTCGGAAGTTTTTGAGTAAGTGTCAATGTCAACTCAAGGGAAAGTACAATTAACATGGCCTCTCAAATGGGGAAAATATCAGATTTCTTAAATGAATAATATTTCGATGCAGAATCAAGTAGAGGCCAAATAATGAGCAAATTGACATTCCGCTTGGAAATCGGTCAAGTCTTGGCAAAGTTATGAGGGTCGGAAGTTTTTGGGTAAGTGTCAATGGGCAACTCAAAGAAAAGTACAATTGACATAGACTCTCATATGGGGAAAAAATCAAATTTCTTAAATGAATAATATTTTGAACCAGAATCAAAGTAGAGGCCAAATTATGATCAAATTGATATTTTGCTTGGAAATCGGTCAAGTTTTGGCAAAGTTATGAGGGTCGTAAGTTTTTGAGTAAGTGTTAATGGGCAACTCAAGGAAAAGTACAATTGACATTGACTCTCAAATGGGCAAAAAAATCAAATTTCTTAAATGAATAATATTTTGAACCAGAATCAAAGTAGAGGCCAAATTATGATCAAATTGACATTTCGCTTGGAAATCGGTCAAGTTTCGGCAAAGTTATAAGGGTCGGAAGTTTTTGAGTAAGTGTTAATGGGCAAATCAAGGAAAAGTACAATTGACATAGACTCTCATATGGGCAAAAAATCAAATTTCTTAAGTGAATAATATTTTGAACCAGAATCATAGTAGAGGCCAAATTATGATCAAATTGACATTTCGCTTGGAAATCGGTCAAGTTTTGGCAAAGTTATAAGGGTCGGAAGTTTTTGAGTAAGTGTCAAAGTCAACTCAAGGAAGAGTACAATTAACATGGACTCTCAAATGGACAAAAAATCAGATTTCTTAAATGAATAATATTTTAAAGCAGAACCAAAGTAGAGGACAAATTATGATCAAATTGACATTTCGCTTGAAAATCGGTCATGTTTTGGCAAAGTTATGAGGGTCGGAAGTTTTTGAGTAAGTGTCAATGGGCAACTTAAGGAAATGTACAATTACCATAGACTCTCATATGGGGAAAAAGTCAAATCTCTTAAATGAATAATATTTTGATCCAGAATCAAAGTAGAGGCCAAATAATGATCAAATTGACATTCCGCTTGGAAATCGGTCAAGTTTCGGCAAAGTTATGAGGGTCGGAAGTTTTTGAGTAAGTGTCAATGTCAACTCAAGGGAAAGTACAATTAACATGGACTCTCAAATGGGGAAAATATCAGATTTCTTAAATGAATAATATTTCGATGCAGAATCAAGTAGAGGCCAAATAATGAGCAAATTGACATTCCGCTTGGAAATCGGTCAAGTCTTGGCAAAGTTATGAGGGTCGGAAGTTTTTGGGTAAGTGTCAATGAGCAACTCAAGGAAAAGTACAATTGACATAGACTCTCATATGGGGAAAAAATCAAATTTCTTAAATGAATAATATTTTGAACCAGAATCAAAGTAGAGGCCAAATTATGATCAAATTGATATTTTGCTTGGAAATCGGTCAAGTTTTGGCAAAGTTATGAGGGTCGTAAGTTTTTGAGTAAGTGTTAATGGGCAACTCAAGGAAAAGTACAATTGACATTGACTCTCAAATGGGCAAAAAAATCAAATTTCTTAAATGAATAATATTTTGAACCAGAATCAAAGTAGAGGCCAAATTATGATCAAATTGACATTTCGCTTAAAAATCGGTCATGTTTTGGCAAAGTTATGAGAGTCGGAAGTTTTTGAGTAAGTGTCAATGGGCAACTCAAGGAAAAGTACAATTGACATAGACTTTCATACGAGGAAAAAATTAAATTTCTTAAATGAATAATATTTTGATCCAGAATCAAAGTAGAGGCCAAATGATGATCAAATTGACATTTCGCTTGGAAATCGGTCAAGTTTTGGCAAAATTATGAGGGTCGGAAGTTTTTGAGTAAGTGTTAATGGGCAACTCAAGGAAAAGTACAATTGACATAGACTCTCATATGGGGAAAAAATCAAATTTCTTAAATGAATAATATTTTGATCCAGAATCAAAGTAGAGGCCAAATAATTATCAAATTGACACTTCGCTTGGAAATCGGTCAAGTTTTGGCAAAGTTATGAGGGTCGTAAGTTTTTGAGTAAGTGTTAATGGGCAACTCAAGGAAAAGTACAATTGACATTGACTCTCAAATGGGCAAAAAAATCAAATTTCTTAAATGAATAATATTTTGAACCAGAATCAAAGTAGAGGCCAAATTATGATCAAATTGACATTTCGCTTGGAAATCGGTCAAGTTTCGGCAAAGTTATAAGGGTCGGAAGTTTTTGAGTAAGTGTTAATGGGCAAATCAAGGAAAAGTACAATTGACATAGACTCTCATATGGGCAAAAAAATCAAATTTCTTAAATGAATAATATTTTGAACCAGAATCATAGTAGAGGCCAAATTATGATCAAATTGACATTTCGCTTGGAAATCGGTCAAGTTTTGGCAAAGTTATAAGGGTCGGAAGTTTTTGAGTAAGTGTCAAAGTCAACTCAAGGAAGAGTACAATTAACATGGACTCTCAAATGGACAAAAAATCAGATTTCTTAAATGAATAATATTTTAAATCAGAACCAAAGTAGAGGACAAATTATGATCAAATTGACATTTCGCTTGGAAATCGGTCATGTTTTGGCAAAGTTATGAGGGTCGGAAGTTTTTGAGTAAGTGTCAATGGGCAACTTAAGGAAAAGTACAATTGACAAAGACTCTCATATGGGCAAAAAAATCAAATTTCTTAAATGAATAATATTTTGAACCAGAATCAAAGTAGAGGCCAAATTATGATCAAATTGACATTTCGCTTGGAAATCGGTCATGTTTTGGCAAAGTTATGAGGGTCGGCAGTTTTTGAGTAAGTGTCAATGGGTAACTTAAGGAAAAGTACAATTACCATAGACTCTCATATGGAAAAAAAGAAAAATTTTGATCCAGAATCAAAGTAGAGGTTAAATAATGATCAAATTGACATTCCGCTTGGAAATCGGTCAAGTTTCGGCAAAGTTATGAGGGTCGGAAGTTTTTGAGTAAGTGTCAATGTCAACTCAAGGGAAAGTACAATTAACATGGACTCTCAAATGAGGAAAAAATGAAATTTCTTAAATGAATAATATTTTGATCCAGAATCAAAGTAGAGGCCAAATGATGATCAAATTGACATTTCGCTTGGAAATCGGTCAAGTTTTGGCAAAATTATGAGGGTCGGAAGTTTTTGAGTAAGTGTTAATGGGCAACTCAAGGAAAAGTACAATTGACAAAGACTCTCATATGGGCAAAAAAATCAAATTTCTTAAATGAATAATATTTCGATGCAGAATCAAGTAGAGGCCAAATAATGAGCAAATTGACATTCCGCTTGGAAATCGGTCAAGTCTTGGCAAAGTTATGAGGGTCGGAAGCTTTTGGGTAAGTGTCAATGAGCAACTCAAGGAAAAGTACAATTGACATAGACTCTCATATGGGGAAAAAATCAAATTTCTTAAATAAATAATATTTTGAACCAGAATCAAAGTAGAGGCCAAATTATGATCAAATTGATATTTTGCTTGGAAATCGGTCAAGTTTTGGCAAAGTTATGAGGGTCGTAAGTTTTTGAGTAAGTGTTAATGGGCAACTCAAGGAAAAGTACAATTGACATTGACTCTCAAATGGGCAAAAAAATCAAATTTCTTAAATGAATAATATTTTGAACCAGAATCAAAGTAGAGGCCAAATTATGATCAAATTGACATTTCGCTTGGAAATCGGTCATGTTTTGGCAAAGTTATGAGAGTCGGAAGTTTTTGAGTAAGTGTCAATGGGCAACTCAAGGAAAAGTACAATTGACATAGACTTTCATATGAGGAAAAAATGAAATTTCTTAAATGAATAATATTTTGATCCAGAATCAAAGTAGAGGCCAAATGATGATCAAATTGACATTTCGCTTGGAAATCGGTCAAGTTTTGGCAAAATTATGAGGGTCGGAAGTTTTTGAGTAAGTGTTAATGGGCAACTCAAGGAAAAGTACAATTGACAAAGACTCTCATATGGGCAAAAAAATCAAATTTCTTAAATGAATAATATTTTGAACCAGAATCAAAGTAGAGGCCAAATGATGATCAAATTGACATTTCGCTTGGAAATCGGTCAAGTTTTGGCAAAGTTATGAGGGTCGGAAGTTTTTGAGTAAGTGTCAATGTCAACTCAAGGGAAAGTACAATTAACATGGACTCTCAAATGGGGAAAATATCAGATTTCTTAAATGAATAATATTTCGATGCAGAATCAAGTAGAGGCCAAATAATGAGCAAATTGACATTCCGCTTGGAAATCGGTCAAGTCTTGGCAAAGTTATGAGGGTCGGAAGTTTTTGGGTAAGTGTCAATGGGCAACTCAAGGAAAAGTACAATTGACATAGACTCTCATATGGGGAAAAAATCAAATTTATTAAATGAATAATATTTTGATCCAGAATCAAAGTAGAGGCCAAATAATTATCAAATTGACACTTCGCTTGGAAATCGGTCATGTTTTGGCAAAGTTATTAGGGTCGGAAGTTTTTGAGTATGTGTCAATGGGCAACTCAAGGAAAAGTACAACTGACATAGACTCTCATATGGGAAAAAAATCAAATTTCTTAAATGAATAATATTTTAAAGCAGAACAAAAGTAGAGGACAAATTATGATCAAATTGACATTTCGCTTGGAAATCGGTCATGTTTTGGCAAAGTTATGAGGGTCGGAAGTTTTTGAGTAAGTGTCAATGGGCAACTTAAGGTTAAGTTCAATTACCATAGACTCTCATATGGGGAAAAAATCAAATTTCTTAAATGAATAATATTTTGAACCAGAATCAAAGTAGAGGCCAAATTATGATCAAATTGACATTTCGCTTGGAAATCGGTCAAGTTTTGGCAAAGTTATAAGGGTCGGAAGTTTTTGGGTAAGTGTCAATGGGCAACTCAAGGAAAAGTACAATTGACATAGACTTTCATATGAGGAAAAAATCAAATTTCTTAAATGAATAATATTTTGATCCAGAATCAAAGTAGAGGCCAAATGATGATCAAATTGACATTTCGCTTGGAAATCGGTCAAGTTTTGGCAAAATTATGAGGGTCGGAAGTTTTTGAGTAAGTGTTAATGGGCAACTCAAGGAAAAGTACAATTGACAAAAACTCTCATATGGGCAAAAAAATCAAATTTCTTAAATGAATAATATTTTGAACCAGAATCAAAGTAGAGGCCAAATTATGATCAAATTGACATTTTGCTTGGAAATCGGTCAAGTTTCGGCAAAGTTATAAGGGTCGGAAGTTTTTGAGTAAGTGTTAATGGGCAAATCAAGGAAAAGTACAATTGACATAGACTCTCATATGGGCAAAAAAATCAAATTTCTTAAATGAATAATATTTTGAACCAGAATCAAAGTAGAGGCCAAATTATGATCAAATTGACATTTCGCTTGGAAATCGGTCAAGTTTTGGCAAAGTTATAAGGGTCGGAAGTTTTTGGGTAAGTGTCAATGGGCAACTCAAGGGAAAGTACAATTAACATGGACTCTCAAATGGGGAAAATATCAGATTTCTTAAATGAATAATATTTCGATGCAGAATCAAGTAGAGGCCAAATAATGAGCAAATTGACATTCTGCTTGGAAATCGGTCAAGTCTTGGCAAAGTTATGAGGGTCGGAAGTTTTTGGGTAAGTGTCAATGGGCAACTCAAGGAAAAGTACAATTGACATAGACTCTCATATGGGGAAAAAATCAAATTTCTTAAATGAATAATATTTTGATCCAGAATCAAAGTAGAGGCCAAATAATTATCAAATTGACACTTCGCTTGGAAATCGGTCATGTTTTGGCAAAGTTATTAGGGTCGGAAGTTTTTGAGTATGTGTCAATGGGCAACTCAAGGAAAAGTACAACTGACATAGACTCTCATATGGGAAAAAAATCAAATTTCTTAAATGAATAATATTTTAAAGCAGAACAAAAGTAGAGGACAAATTATGATCAAATTGACATTTCGCTTGGAAATCGGTCATGTTTTGGCAAAGTTATGAGGGTCGGAAGTTTTTGAGTAAGTGTCAATGGGCAACTTAAGGTTAAGTACAATTACCATAGACTCTCATATGGGGAAAAAGTCAAATTTCTTAAATGAATAATATTTTGATCCAGAATCAAAGTAGAGGCCAAATTATGATCAAATTGACATTTCGCTTGGAAATCGGTCAAGTTTTGGCAAAGTTATAAGGGTCGGAAGTTTTTGGGTAAGTGTCAATGGGCAACTCAAGGAAAAGTACAATTGACATAGACTCTCATATGGGGAAAAAATCAAATTTCTTAAATGAATAATATTTTGATCCAGAATCAAAGTAGAGGCCAAATAATTATCAAATTGACACTTCGCTTGGAAATCGGTCATGTTTTGGCAAAGTTATTAGGGTCGGAAGTTTTTGAGTATGTGTCAATGGGCAACTCAAGGAAAAGTACAATTGACATAGACTTTCATATGAGGAAAAAATCAAATTTCTTAAATGAATAATATTTTGATCCAGAATCAAAGTAGAGGCCAAATGATGATCAAATTGACATTTCGCTTGGAAATCGGTCAAGTTTTGGCAAAATTATGAGGGTCGGAAGTTTTTGAGTAAGTGTTAATGGGCAACTCAAGGAAAAGTACAATTGACAAAAACTCTCATATGGGCAAAAAAATCAAATTTCTTAAATGAATAATATTTTGAACCAGAATCAAAGTAGAGGCCAAATTATGATCAAATTGACATTTTGCTTGGAAATCGGTCAAGTTTTGGCAAAGTTATAAGGGTCGGAAGTTTTTGGGTAAGTGTCAATGGGCAACTCAAGGGAAAGTACAATTAACATGGACTCTCAAATGGGGAAAATATCAGATTTCTTAAATGAATAATATTTCGATGCAGAATCAAGTAGAGGCCAAATAATGAGCAAATTGACATTCTGCTTGGAAATCGGTCAAGTCTTGGCAAAGTTATGAGGGTCGGAAGTTTTTGGGTAAGTGTCAATGGGCAACTCAAGGAAAAGTACAATTGACATAGACTCTCATATGGGGAAAAAATCAAATTTCTTAAATGAATAATATTTTGATCCAGAATCAAAGTAGAGGCCAAATAATTATCAAATTGACACTTCGCTTGGAATTCGGTCATGTTTTGGCAAAGTTATTAGGGTCGGAAGTTTTTGAGTATGTGTCAATGGGCAACTCAAGGAAAAGTACAACTGACATAGACTCTCATATGGGAAAAAAATCAAATTTCTTAAATGAATAATATTTTAAAGCAGAACAAAAGTAGAGGACAAATTATGATCAAATTGACATTTCGCTTGGAAATCGGTCATGTTTTGGCAAAGTTATGAGGGTCGGAAGTTTTTGAGTAAGTGTCAATGGGCAACTTAAGGTTAAGTACAATTACCATAGACTCTCATATGGGGAAAAAGTCAAATTTCTTAAATGAATAATATTTTGATCCAGAATCAAAGTAGAGGCCAAATAATGATCAATTTGACATTTCGCTTGGAAGTCGGTCAAGTTTTGGCAAAGTTATGAGAGTCGGAAGTTTTTGAGTAAGTGTTAATGGGCAACTCAAGGAAAAGTACATTTGTCATAGACTCTCATATGGGGAAAAAATCAAATTTCTTGAATGAATAATATTTTGATGCAGAATCAAAATAGAGTCCAAATAATTATTAAACTGACATTTCGCTTGGATATCGGTCAAGTTTTGGCAAAGTTATGAGGGTCGGAAGTTTTTGAGTAAGTGTCAATGGGCAACTCAAGGAAAAGTACAATTGACAGAGACTCTCATATGGGCAAAAAAATCAAATTTCTTAAATAAATAATATTTTGATCCAGAAACAAAGTAGAGGACAAATTATGATCAAATTGACATTTCGCTTGGAAATCGATCATGTTTTGGCAAAGTTATGAGGGTCGGAAGTTTTTGAGTAAGTGTCAATGGGCAACTCAAGGAAAAGTACAATTGACATAGACTCTCATATGGGGAAAAAATCAAATTTGTTAAATGAATAATATTTTGATCCAGAATCAAAGTAGAGGCCAAAAAATGATCAAATTGACATTTCGCTTGGAAATCGGTCAAGTTTTGGCAAAGTTATGAGGGTCGGAAGTTTTTGAGTAAGTGTTAATGGGCAACTCAAGGAAAAGTACAATTGACAGAGACTCTCATATGGGCAAAAAATCAAATTTCTTAAATGAATAATATTTTGATCCAGAATCAAAGTAGAGGCCAAATTATGATCAAATTGACATTTCGCTTGGAAATCGGTCATGTTTTGGCAAAGTTATGAGGGTCGGAAGTTTTTGAGTAAGTGTCAATGGGCAACTTAAGGAAAAGTACAATTGAAATAGACTTTCATATGGGGAAAAAATCTAATTTCTTAAATGAATAATATTTTGATAAAGAATCAAATTAGAGGCCAAATGATGATCAAATTGACATTTCGCTTGGAAATCTGTCAAGTTTTGGCAAAGTTATGAGGGTCGGAAGTTTTTGAGTAAGTGTTAATGGGCAACTCAAGGAAAAGTACAATTGACATAGACTGTCATATGGGCAAAAAAATCAAATTTCTTAAATGAATAATATTTTGAGCCAGAATCAAAGTAGAGGCCAAATTATGATCAAATTGACATTTCGCTTGGAAATCGATCAAGTTTTGGCAAGGTTATGAGGGTCGGAAGTTTTTGAGTAAGTGTTAATGGGCAACTCAAGGAAAAGTACAATTGACATTGACTCTCAAATGGGCAAAAAAATCAAATTTCTTAATTGAATAATATTTTGAACCAGAATCAAAGTAGAGGCCAAATTATGATCAAATTGACATTTCGCTTGGAAATCGGTCATGTTTTGGCAAAGTTATGAGAGTCGGAAGTTTTTGAGTAAGTGTCAATGGGCAACTCAAGGAAAAGTACAATTGACATAGACTTTCATATGGGGAAAAAATCAAATTTCTTAAATGAATAATATTTTGATCCAGAATCAAAGTAGAGGCCAAATGATGATCAAATTGACATTTCGCTTGGAAATCGGTCAAGTTTTGGCAAAATTATGAGGGTCGGAAGTTTTTGAGTAAGTGTTAATGGGCAACTCAAGGAAAAGTACAATTGACATTGACTCTCATATGGGGAAAAAGTCAAATTTCTTAAATGAATAATATTTTGATCCAGAATCAAAGTAGAGGTTAAATAATGATCAAATTGACATTCCGCTTGGAAATCGGTCAAGTTTCGGCAAAGTTATGAGGGTCGGAAGTTTTTGAGTAAGTGTCAATGTCAACTCAAGGGAAAGTACAATTAACATGGACTCTCAAATGGGGAAAATATCAGATTTCTTAAATGAATAATATTTCGATGCAGAATCAAGTAGAGGCCAAATAATGAGCAAATTGACATTCCGCTTGGAAATCGGTCAAGTCTTGGCAAAGTTATGAGGGTCGGAAGTTTTTGGGTAAGTGTCAATGGGAAACTCAAGGAAAAGTACAATTGACATAGACTCTCATATGGGGAAAAAATCAAATTTCTTAAATGAATAATATTTTGATCCAGAATCAAAGTAGAGGCCAAATAATTATCAAATTGACACTTCGCTTGGAAATCGGTCATGTTTTGGCAAAGTTATTAGGGTCGGAAGTTTTTGAGTATGTGTCAATGGGCAACTCAAGGAAAAGTACAACTGACATAGAATCTCATATGGGAAAAAAATCAAATTTCTTAAATGAATAATATTTTAAAGCAGAACAAAAGTAGAGGACAAATTATGATCAAATTGACATTTCGCTTGGAAATCGGTCATGTTTTGGCAAAGTTGTGAGGGTCGGAAGTTTTTGAGTAAGTGTCAATGGGCAACTTAAGGTTAAGTACAATTACCATAGACTCTCATATGGGGAAAAAGTCAAATTTCTTAAATGAATAATATTTTGATCCAGAATCAAAGTAGAGGCCAAATAATGATCAATTTGACATTTCGCTTGGAAGTCGGTCAAGTTTTGGCAAAGTTATGAGAGTCGGAAGTTTTTGAGTAAGTGTTAATGGGCAACTCAAGGAAAAGTACATTTGTCATAGACTCTCATATGGGGAAAAAATTAAATTTCTTGAATGAATAATATTTTGATGCAGAATCAAAATAGAGTCCAAATAATGATTAAACTGACATTTCGCTTGGATATCGGTCAAGTTTTGGCAAAGTTATGAGGGTCGGAAGTTTTTGAGTAAGTGTCAATGGGCAACTCAAGGAAAAGTACAATTGACAGAGACTCTCATATGGGCAAAAAAATCAAATTTCTTAAATGAATAATATTTTGATCCAGAATCAAAGTAGAGGCCAAATAATGATCAATTTGACATTTCGCTTGGAAGTCGGTCAAGTTTTGGCAAAGTTATGAGAGTCGGAAGTTTTTGAGTAAGTGTTAATGGGCAACTCAAGGAAAAGTACATTTGTCATAGACTCTCAAATGGGGAAAATATCAGATTTCTTAAATGAATAATATTTCGATGCAGAATCAAGTAGAGGCCAAATAATGAGCAAATTGACATTCCGCTTGGAAATCGGTCAAGTCTTGGCAAAGTTATGAGGGTCGGAAGTTTTTGAGTAAGTGTCAATGGGCAACTCAAGGAAAAGTACAATTGACATAGACTCTCATATGGGGAAAAAATCAAATTTGTTAAATGAATAATATTTTGATCCAGAATCAAAGTAGAGGCCAAAAAATGATCAAATTGACATTTCGCTTGGAAATCGGTCAAGTTTTGGCAAAGTTATGAGGGTCGGAAGTTTTTGAGTAAGTGTTAATGGGCAACTCAAGGAAAAGTACAATTGACAGAGACTCTCATATGGGCAAAAAATCAAATTTCTTAAATGAATAATATTTTGATCCAGAATCAAAGTAGAGGCCAAATTATGATCAAATTGACATTTCGCTTGGAAATCGGTCATGTTTTGGCAAAGTTATGAGGGTCGGAAGTTTTTGAGTAAGTGTCAATGGGCAACTCAAGGAAAAGTACAATTGAAATAGACTTTCATATGGGGAAAAAATCTAATTTCTTAAATGAATAATATTTTGATCCAGAATCAAATTAGAGGCCAAATGATGATCAAATTGACATTTCGCTTGGAAATCGGTCAAGTTTTGGCAAAGTTATGAGGGTCGGAAGTTTTTGAGTAAGTGTTAATGGGCAACTCAAGGAAAAGTACAATTGACATAGACTCTCATATGGGCAAAAAAATCAAATTTCTTAAATGAATAATATTTTGAGCCAGAATCAAAGTAGAGGCCAAATTATGATCAAATTGACATTTCGCTTGGAAATCGATCAAGTTTTGGCAAGGTTATGAGGGTCGGAAGTTTTTGAGTAAGTGTTAATGGGCAACTCAAGGAAAAGTACAATTGACATTGACTCTCAAATGGGCAAAAAAATCAAATTTCTTAAATGAATAATATTTTGAACCAGAATCAAAGTAGAGGACAAATTATGATCAAATTGACATTTCGCTTGGAAATCGGTCATGTTTTGGCAAAGTTATGAGAGTCGGAAGTTTTTGAGTAAGTGTCAATGGGCAACTCAAGGAAAAGTACAATTGACATAGACTTTCATATGGGGAAAAAATCAAATTTCTTAAATGAATAATATTTTGATCCAGAATCAAAGTAGAGGCCAAATGATGATCAAATTGACATTTCGCTTGGAAATCGGTCAAGTTTTGGTAAAATTATGAGGGTCGGAAGTTTTTGAGTAAGTGTTAATGGGCAACTCAAGGAAAAGTACAATTGACAAAGACTCTCATATGGGCAAAAAAATCAAATTTCTTAAATGAATAATATTTTGAACCAGAATCAAAGTAGAGGCCAAATTATGATCAAATTGACATTTCGCTTGGAAATCGGTCAAGTTTCGGCAAAGTTATAAGGGTCGGAAGTTTTTGAGTAAGTGTTAATGGGCAAATCAAGGAAAAGTACAATTGACATAGACTCTCATATGGGCAAAAAAATCAAATTTCTTAAATGAATAATATTTTGAACCAGAATCAAAGTAGAGGCCAAATTATGATCAAATTGACATTTCGCTTGGAAATCGGTCAAGTTTCGGCAAAGTTATAAGGGTCGGAAGTTTTTGAGTAAGTGTTAATGGGCAAATCAAGGAAAAGTACAATTGACATAGACTCTCATATGGGCAAAAAAATCAAATTTCTTAAATGAATAATATTTTGATCCAGAATCAAAGTAGAGGCCAAATAATGATCAATTTGACATTTCGCTTGGAAGTCGGTCAAGTTTTGGCAAAGTTATGAGAGTCGGAAGTTTTTGAGTAAGTGTTAATGGGCAACTCAAGGAAAAGTACATTTGTCATAGACTCTCAAATGGGGAAAATATCAGATTTCTTAAATGAATAATATTTCGATGCAGAATCAAGTAGAGGCCAAATAATGAGCAAATTGACATTCCGCTTGGAAATCGGTCAAGTCTTGGCAAAGTTATGAGGGTCGGAAGTTTTTGAGTAAGTGTCAATGGGCAACTCAAGGAAAAGTACAATTGACATAGACTCTCATATGGGGAAAAAATCAAATTTGTTAAATGAATAATATTTTGATCCAGAATCAAAGTAGAGGCCAAAAAATGATCAAATTGACATTTCGCTTGGAAATCGGTCAAGTTTTGGCAAAGTTATGAGGGTCGGAAGTTTTTGAGTAAGTGTTAATGGGCAACTCAAGGAAAAGTACAATTGACAGAGACTCTCATATGGGCAAAAAATCAAATTTCTTAAATGAATAATATTTTGATCCAGAATCAAAGTAGAGGCCAAATTATGATCAAATTGACATTTCGCTTGGAAATCGGTCATGTTTTGGCAAAGTTATGAGGGTCGGAAGTTTTTGAGTAAGTGTCAATGGGCAACTCAAGGAAAAGTACAATTGAAATAGACTTTCATATGGGGAAAAAATCTAATTTCTTAAATGAATAATATTTTGATCCAGAATCAAATTAGAGGCCAAATGATGATCAAATTGACATTTCGCTTGGAAATCGGTCAAGTTTTGGCAAAGTTATGAGGGTCGGAAGTTTTTGAGTAAGTGTTAATGGGCAACTCAAGGAAAAGTACAATTGACATAGACTCTCATATGGGCAAAAAAATCAAATTTCTTAAATGAATAATATTTTGAGCCAGAATCAAAGTAGAGGCCAAATTATGATCAAATTGACATTTCGCTTGGAAATCGATCAAGTTTTGGCAAGGTTATGAGGGTCGGAAGTTTTTGAGTAAGTGTTAATGGGCAACTCAAGGAAAAGTACAATTGACATTGACTCTCAAATGGGCAAAAAAATCAAATTTCTTAAATGAATAATATTTTGAACCAGAATCAAAGTAGAGGACAAATTATGATCAAATTGACATTTCGCTTGGAAATCGGTCATGTTTTGGCAAAGTTATGAGAGTCGGAAGTTTTTGAGTAAGTGTCAATGGGCAACTCAAGGAAAAGTACAATTGACATAGACTTTCATATGGGGAAAAATTCAAATTTCTTAAATGAATAATATTTTGATCCAGAATCAAAGTAGAGGCCAAATGATGATCAAATTGACATTTCGCTTGGAAATCGGTCAAGTTTTGGTAAAATTATGAGGGTCGGAAGTTTTTGAGTAAGTGTTAATGGGCAACTCAAGGAAAAGTACAATTGACAAAGACTCTCATATGGGCAAAAAAATCAAATTTCTTAAATGAATAATATTTTGAACCAGAATCAAAGTAGAGGCCAAATTATGATCAAATTGACATTTCGCTTGGAAATCGGTCAAGTTTCGGCAAAGTTATAAGGGTCGGAAGTTTTTGAGTAAGTGTTAATGGGCAAATCAAGGAAAAGTACAATTGACATAGACTCTCATATGGGCAAAAAAATCAAATTTCTTAAATGAATAATATTTTGAACCAGAATCAAAGTAGAGGCCAAATTATGATCAAATTGACATTTCGCTTGGAAATCGGTCAAGTTTCGGCAAAGTTATAAGGGTCGGAAGTTTTTGAGTAAGTGTCAAAGTCAACTCAAGGAAGAGTACAATTAACATGGACTCTCAAATGGACAAAAAATCAGATTTCTTAAATGAATAATATTTCGATGCAGAATCAAAGTAGAGGCCAAATAATGAGCAAATTGACATTCCACTTGGAAATCCGTCAAGTTTCGGCAAAGTTATGAGGGTCGGCAGTTTTTGAGTAAGTGTCAATGGGCAACTCAAGGGAAAGTACATTTGACATAGACTCTCATATGGGGAAAAAATCAAATTTCTCGAATGAATAATATTTTGATGCAGAATCAAAGTAGAGTCCAAATAATGATTAAACTGACATTTCGCTTGAAGATCGGTCAAGTTTTTTCAAAGTTATGAGGGTCGGCAGTTTTTGAGTAAGTGTCAATGGGCAACTCAAGGGAAAGTACAATTGAAATAGACTCTCATATGGGGAAAAAATCAAATTTCTTAAATGAATAATATTTTGAACCAGAATCAAAGTAGAGGCCAAATTATGATCAAATTGACATTTCGCTTGGAAATCGGTCAAGTTTTGGCAAAGATATGAGGGTCGGAAGTTTTTGAGTAAGTGTTAATGGTCAACTCAAGGAAAAGTACAATTGACATAGACTCTCATATGGGCAAAAAAATCAAATTTCTTAAATGAATAATATTTTGAACCAGAATCAAAGTAGAGGCCAAATTATGATCAAATTGACATTTCGCTTGGAAATCGGTCAAGTTTCGGCAAAGTTATAAGGGTCGGATGTTTTTGAGTAAGTGTCAAAGTCAACTCAAGGAAGAGTACACTTAACATGGACTCTCTAATGGACAAAAAATCAGATTTCTTAAATAAATAATATTTCGATGCACAATCAAAGTAGAGGCCAAATAATGAGCAAATTGACATTCCACTTGGAAATCGGTCAAGTTTCGGCAAAGTTATGAGGGTCGGAAATTTTTGAGTAAGTGTCAATGGGCAACTCAAGGGAAAGTACATTTGACATAGACTCTCATATGGGGAAAAAATCAAATTTCTTGAATGAATAATATTTTGATGCAGAATCAAAGTAGAGGCCAAATAATGATTAAACTGACATTTCGCTTAAAGATCGGTCAAGTTTTTTCAAAGTTATGAGGGTCGGAAGTTTTTGAGTAAGTGTCAATGGGCAACTCAAGGGAAAGTACAATTGAAATAGACCCTCATATGAAGAAAAAATCAAATTTCTTAAATGAATAATATTTTGAACCAGAATCAAAGTAGAGGCCAAATTATTATCAAATTGACATTTTGCTTGGAAATCGGTCAAGTTTTGGCAAAGATATGAGGGTCGGAAGTTTTTGAGTAAGTGTCAATGGGCAACTCAAGGAAAAGTACAATTGACATAGACTCTCATATGGGGAAAAAATCAAATTTCTTAAATGAATAATATTTTGAACCAGAATCAAAGTAGAGGCCAAATAATGATCAAATTGACATTTCGCTTGGAAATCGATCATGTTTTGGCAAAGTTATGAGGGTCGGAAGTTTTTGAGTAAGTGTCAATGGGCAACTCAAGGGAAAGTACAATTAAAATAGACTCTCATATGGGGAAAAAATCAAATTTCTTTAATGAATAATATTTTGAACCAGAATCAAAGTAGAGGCCAAATTTTGATCAAATTGACATTTCGTTTGGAAATCGGTGAAGTTTCGGCAAAGTCATAAGGGTCGGAAGTTTTTGAGTAAGTGTTAATGGACAACTCAAGGAAAAGTACAATTGACATAGACTCTCATATGGGCAAAAAAATCAAATTTCTTAAATGAATAATATTTTGAACCAGAATCAAAGTAGAGGCCAAATAATGATTAAACTGACATTTCGCTTGAAGATCGGTCAAGTTTTTTCAAAGTTATGAGGGTCGGAAGTTTTTGAGTAAGTGTCAATGGGCAACTCAAGGGAAAGTACAATTGAAACAGACTCTCATATGGGGAAAAAATGAATAATATTTTTAACCAGAATCAAATTAGAGGCCAAATTATGATCAAATTGACATTTCGCTTGGAAGTCGGTCAAGTTTCGGCAAAGTTATAAGGGTCGGAAGTTTTTGAGTAAGTGTTAATTGGCAACTCAAGGGAAAGTACATTTGACATAGACTCTCATATGGGGAAAAAATCAAATTTCTTGAATGAATAATATTTTGATGCAGAATCAAAGTAGAGGCCAAATAATGATTAAACTGACATTTCGCTTGAAGATCGGTCAAGTTTTTTCAAAGTTATGAGGGTCGGAAGTTTTTGAGTAAGTGTCAATGGGCAACTCAAGGGAAAGTACAATTGAAATAGACTCTCATATGGGGAAAAAATCAAATTTCTTAAATGAATAATATTTTGAACCAGAATCAAAGTAGAGGCCAAATTATGATCAAATTGACATTTCGCTTGGAAATCGGTGAGGTTTCGGCAAAGTTATAAGGGTCGGAAGTTTTTGAGTAAGTGTTAATAGGCAACTCAAGGAAAAGTACAATTGACATAGACGCTCATATGGGAAAAAAAATCAAATTTCATAAATGAATAATATTTTGATGCAGAATCAAAGTAGAGGCCAAATAATGAGCAAATTGACATTTCGCTTGGAGATCGGTCAAGTTTTGGCAAAGTTATGAGGGTCGGAAGTTTTTGAGTAAGTGTCAGGGGGCAAATCAAAGGAAAGTATAATTAACATAGACTCTCAAATGGGGAAAAAATTCTTACATGAATAATATTTTGACGCAGAATCAAAGTAGAGGCCAAATAATGATAAAATTGACATTTCGCTTGGAAATCGGTCAAGTTTTGGCAAAGATATGAGGGTCGGAAGTTTTTGAGTAAGTGTTAATGGTCAACTCAAGGAAAAGTACAATTGACATAGACTCTCATATGGGCAAAAAAATCAAATTTCTTAAATGAATTATATTTTGAACCAGAATCAAAGTAGAGGCCAAATAATGAGCAAATTGACATTCCACTTGGAAATCGGTCAAGTTTCGGCAAAGTTATAAGGGTCGGAAGTTTTTGAGTAAGTGTCAAAGTCAACTCAAGGAAGAGTACAATTAACATGGACTCTCAAATGGACAAAAAATCAGATTTCTTAAATGAATAATATTTCGATGCAGAATCAAATTAGAGGCCAAATAATGAGCAAATTGACATTCCACTTGGAAATCCGTCAAGTTTCGGCAAAGTTATGAGGGTCGGAAGTTTTTGAGTAAGTGTCAATGGGCAACTCAAGGGAAAGTACATTTGTCATAGACTCTCATATGGGGAAAAAATCAAATTTCTTGAATGAATAATATTTTGATGCAGAATCAAAGTAGAGTCCAAATAATGTTTAACTGACATTTCGCTTGATGATCGGTCAAGTTTTTTCAAAGTTATGAGGGTCGGAAGTTTTTGAGTAAGTGTCAATGGGCAACTCAAGGGAAAGTACAATTGAAATAGACTCTCATATGTGGAAAAAATCAAATTTCTTAAATGAATAATATTTTGAACCAGAATCAAAGTAGAGGCCAAATTATGATCAAATTGACATTTCGCTTGGAAATCGGTCAAGTTTTGGCAAAGATATGAGGGTCGGAAGTTTTTGAGTAAGTGTCAATGGGCAACTCAAGGAAAAGTACAATTGACATAGACTCTCATATGGGCAAAAAAATCAAATTTCTTAAATGAATAATATTTTGAACCAGAATCAAAGTAGAGGCCAAATTATGATCAAATTGACATTTCGCTTGGAAATCGGTCAAGTTTCGGCAAAGTTATAAGGGTCGGATGTTTTTGAGTAAGTGTCAAAGTCAACTCAAGGAAGAGTACAATTAACATGGACTCTCTAATGGACAAAAAATCAGATTTCTTAAATAAATAATATTTCGATGCACAATCAAAGTAGAGGCCAAATAATGAGCAAATTGACATTCCACTTGGAAATCGGTCAAGTTTCGGCAAAGTTATGAGGGTCGGAAATTTTTGAGTAAGTGTCAATGGGCAACTCAAGGGAAAGTACATTTGACATAGACTCTCATATGGGGAAAAAATCAAATTTCTTGAATGAATAATATTTTGATGCAGAATCAAAGTAGAGGCCAAATAATGATTAAACTGACATTTCGCTTAAAGATCGGTCAAGTTTTTTCAAAGTTATGAGGGTCGGAAGTTTTTGAGTAAGTGTCAATGGGCAACTCAAGGGAAAGTACAATTGAAATAGACCCTCATATGAAGAAAAAATCAAATTTCTTAAATGAATAATATTTTGAACCAGAATCAAAGTAGAGGCCAAATTATTATCAAATTGACATTTTGCTTGGAAATCGGTCAAGTTTTGGCAAAGATATGAGGGTCGGAAGTTTTTGAGTAAGTGTCAATGGGCAACTCAAGGAAAAGTACAATTGACATAGACTCTCATATGGGGAAAAAATCAAATTTCTTAAATGAATAATATTTTGAACCAGAATCAAAGTAGAGGCCAAATAATGATCAAATTGACATTTCGCTTGGAAATCGATCATGTTTTGGCAAAGTTATGAGGGTCGGAAGTTTTTGAGTAAGTGTCAATGGGCAACTCAAGGGAAAGTACAATTAAAATAGACTCTCATATGGGGAAAAAATCAAATTTCTTAAATGAATAATATTTTGAACCAGAATCAAAGTAGAGGCCAAATTTTGATCAAATTGACATTTCGCTTGGAAATCGGTGAAGTTTCGGCAAAGTCATAAGGGTCGGAAGTTTTTGAGTAAGTGTTAATGGACAACTCAAGGAAAAGTACAACTGACATAGACTCTCATATGGGCAAAAAAATCAAATTTCTTAAATGAATAATATTTTGAACCAGAATCAAAGTAGAGGCCAAATAATGATTAAACTGACATTTCGCTTGAAGATCGGTCAAGTTTTTTCAAAGTTATGAGGGTCGGAAGTTTTTGAGTAAGTGTCAATGGGCAACTCAAGGGAAAGTACAATTGAAATAGACTCTCATATGGGGAAAAAATGAATAATATTTTTAACCAGAATCAAATTAGAGGCCAAATTATGATCAAATTGACATTTCGCTTGGAAGTCGGTCAAGTTTCGGCAAAGTTATAAGGGTCGGAAGTTTTTGAGTAAGTGTTAATTGGCAACTCAAGGGAAAGTACATTTGACATAGACTCTCATATGGGGAAAAAATCAAATTTCTTGAATGAATAATATTTTGATGCAGAATCAAAGTAGAGGCCAAATAATGATTAAACTGATATTTCGCTTGAAGATCGGTCAAGTTTTTTCAAAGTTATGAGGGTCGGAAGTTTTTGAGTAAGTGTCAATGGGCAACTCAAGGGAAAGTACAAATGAAATAGACTCTCATATGGGGAAAAAATCAAATTTCTTAAATGAATAATATTTTGAACCAGAATCAAAGTAGAGGCCAAATTATGATCAAATTGACATTTCGCTTGGAAATCGGTGAAGTTTCGGCAAAGTTATAAGGGTCGGAAGTTTTTGAGTAAGTGTCAATGGGCAACTCAAGGGAAAGTACATTTGACATAGACTCTCATATGGGGAAAAAATCAAATTTCTTGAATGAATAATATTTTGATGCAGAATCAAAGTAGAGGCCAAATAATGATTAAACTGACATTTCGCTTGAAGATCGGTCAAGTTTTTTCAAAGTTATGAGGGTCGGAAGTTTTTGAGTAAGTGTCAATGGGCAACTCAAGGGAAAGTACAATTGAAATAGACTCTCATATGGGGAAAAAATCAAATTTCTTAAATGAATAATATTTTGAACCAGAATCAAAGTAGAGGCCAAATTATGATCAAATTGACATTTCGCTTGGAAATCGGTGAGGTTTCGGCAAAGTTATAAGGGTCGGAAGTTTTTGAGTAAGTGTTAATAGGCAACTCAAGGAAAAGTACAATTGACATAGACGCTCATATGGGAAAAAAAATCAAATTTCATAAATGAATAATATTTTGATGCAGAATCAAAGTAGAGGCCAAATAATGAGCAAATTGACATTTCGCTTTGAGATCGGTCAAGTTTTGGCAAAGTTATGAGGGTCGGAAGTTTTTGAGTAAGTGTCAGGGGGCAAATCAAAGGAAAGTATAATTAACATAGACTCTCAAATGGGGAAAAAATTCTTACATGAATAATATTTTGACGCAGAATCAAAGTAGAGGCCAAATAATGATAAAATTGACATTTCGCTTGGAAATCGGTCAAGTTTTGGCAATGTTATGAGGGTCGGGAACTTGTGAGTAAGTGTCAATGGGCAACTCAAGGGAAAGTGCAGTCATTAATGAAAAATATTTTGATGCAAAATCAAAGTAGAGGCCAAATAATGATCAAATTGACATTCCGCTTGGAATTCTGTCAGGTTTTAGCAAAGTTATGCGAGTTGGAAGTTTTTGAGTAAGTGTCAATGGGCAACTCAAGGGAAAGTACAATTGACATTGACACTCATATGGGGAAAAAATCGAATTTCTCAAAGAATAATATTTTGAACCAGAATCAAAGTAGAGGCCAAATTTTGATCAAATTGACATTTCGCTTGGAAATCGGTGAAGTTTCGGCAAAGTTATAAGGGTCGGAAGTTTTTGAGTAAGTGTTAATGGACAACTCAAGGAAAAGTACAATTGACATAGACTCTCATATGGGCAAAAAAATCAAATTTCTTAAATGAATAATATTTTGAACCAGAATCAAAGTAGAGGCCAAATAATGATTAAACTGACATTTCGCTTGAAGATCGGTCAAGTTTTTTCAAAGTTATGAGGGTCGGAAGTTTTTGAGTAAGTGTCAATGGGCAACTCAAGGGAAAGTACAATTGAAATAGACTCTCATATGGGGAAAAAATGAATAATATTTTGAACCAGAATCAAAGTAGAGGCCAAATTATGATCAAATTGACATTTCGCTTGGAAATCGGTCAAGTTTCGGCAAAGTTATAAGGGTCGGCAGTTTTTGAGTAAGTGTTAATTGGCAACTCAAGGGAAAGTACATTTGACATAGACTCTCATATGGGGAAAAAATCAATTTCTTGAATGAATAATATTTTGATGCAGAATCAAAGTAGAGGCCAAATAATGATTAAACTGACATTTCGCTTGAAGATCGGTCAAGTTTTTTCAAAGTTATGAGGGTCGGAAGTTTTTGAGTAAGTGTCAATGGGCAACTCAAGGGAAAGTACAATTGAAATAGACTCTCATATGGGGAAAAAATCAAATTTCTTAAATGAATAATATTTTGAACCAGAATCAAAGTAGAGGCCAAATTATGATCAAATTGACATTTCGCTTGGAAATCGGTGAAGTTTCGGCAAAGTTATAAGGGTCGGAAGTTTTTGAGTAAGTGTCAATGGGCAACTCAAGGGAAAGTACATTTGTTATAGACTCTCATATGGGGAAAAAATCAAATTTCTTGAATGAATAATATTTTGATGCAGAATCAAAGTAGAGGCCAAATAATGATTAAACTGACATTTCGCTTGAAGATCGGTCAAGTTTTTTCAAAGTTATGAGGGTCGGAAGTTTTTGAGTAAGTGTCAATGGGCAACTCAAGGGAAAGTACAATTGAAATAGACTCTCATATGGGGAAAAAAATTAAATTTCTTAAATGAATAATATTTTGAACCAGAATCAAAGTAGAGGCCAAATTATGATCAAATTGACATTTCGCTTGGAAATCGGTGAAGTTTCGGCAAAGTTATAAGGGTCGGAAGTTTTTGAGTAAGTGTTAATAGGCAACTCAAGAAAAAGTACAATTGACATAGACGCTCATATGGGAAAAAAAATCAAATTTCATAAATGAATAATATTTTGATGCAGAATCAAAGTAGAGGCCAAATAATGAGCAAATTGACATTTCGCTTGGAGATCGGTCAAGTTTTGGCAAAGTTATGAGGGTCGGAAGTTTTTGAGTAAGTGTCAGGGGGCAAATCAAAGGAAAGTATAATTAACATAGACTCTCAAATGGGGAAAAAATTCTTACATGAATAATATTTTGACGCAGAATCAAAGTAGAGGCCAAATAATGATAAAATTGACATTTCGCTTGGAAATCGGTCAAGTTTTGGCAATGTTATGAGGGTCGGGAGCTTGTGAGTAAGTGTCAATGGGCAACTCAAGGGAAAGTGCAGTCATTAATGAAAAATATTTTGATGCAAAATCAAAGTAGAGGCCAAATAATGATCAAATTGACATTCCGCTTGGAATTCTGTCAGGTTTTAGCAAAGTTATGCGAGTTGGAAGTTTTTGAGTAAGTGTCAATGGGCATCTCAAGGGAAAGTACAATTGACATAGACACTCATATGGGGAAAAAATAATGATCAAATTGACATTTCGCTTGGAAATAGGTCAAGTTTTGGCAAAGCTAAGCGAGCTGGAAGTTTTTGAGTAAGTGTCAATGGGCAACTCAAGGAAAAGTACAATTGACATAGACTTTTATATGGGGAAAAAATCAAATTTCTTGAATGAATAATATTTTGATGCAGAATCAAAGTAGAGGCCAAATAATGATCAAATTGACATTTTGCTTGGAAATCGGTCAAGTTTTGGCAAAGTTATGAGGGTCGGAAGTTTTTGAGTAAGTGTTAGGAGGCAAATCAAGGGAAAGTACAATTGTCATAGACACTCATATGGGGAAAAAATAATGATCAAATTGACATTTCGTTTGGAAATCGGTCAAGTTTTAGCAAAGATAAGCGAGTTGGAAGTTTTTGAGTAAGTGTCAATGGGCAACTCAAGGGAAAGTACAATTGACATAAACATGGGGAAAAAATAAGGATCAAAATGACATTTGGATTGCAAATCGGTCAAGTTTTGGCAAGGCGATGCGAGTTGGAAGTTTTTGAGTAAGTGTCAATGGGCAACTCAAGGAAAAGTACAATTGACATAGACTCTCATATGGGGAAAAAATCAAATTTCTTAAATGAATAATATTTTGATCCAGAATCAAAGTAGAGGCCAAATAATGAGCAAATTGACATTTCGCTTGGAAATCGGTCATGTTTTGGCAAAGTTATTAGGGTCGGAAGTTTTTGAGTATGTGTCAATGGGCAACTCAAGGAAAAGTACAATTGACATAGACTCTCATATGGGCAAAAAAATCAAATTTCTTAAATGAATAATATTTTGAACCAGAATCAAAGTAGAGGCCAAATAATGATTAAACTGACATTTCGCTTGAAGATCGGTCAAGTTTTTTCAAAGTTATGAGGGTCGGAAGTTTTTGAGTAAGTGTCAATGGGCAACTCAAGGGAAAGTACAATTGAAATAGACTCTCATATGGGGAAAAAATGAATAATATTTTGAACCAGAATCAAAGTAGAGGCCAAATTATGATCAAATTGACATTTCGCTTGGAAATCGGTCAAGTTTCGGCAAAGTTATAAGGGTCGGCAGTTTTTGAGTAAGTGTTAATTGGCAACTCAAGGGAAAGTACATTTGACATAGACTCTCATATGGGGAAAAAATCAAATTTCTTGAATGAATAATATTTTGATGCAGAATCAAAGTAGAGGCCAAATAATGATTAAACTGACATTTCGCTTGAAGATCGGTCAAGTTTTTTCAAAGTTATGAGGGTCGGAAGTTTTTGAGTAAGTGTCAATGGGCAACTCAAGGGAAAGTACAATTGAAATAGACTCTCATATGGGGAAAAAATCAAATTTCTTAAATGAATAATATTTTGAACCAGAATCAAAGTAGAGGCCAAATTATGATCAAATTGACATTTCGCTTGGAAATCGGTGAAGTTTCGGCAAAGTTATAAGGGTCGGAAGTTTTTGAGTAAGTGTCAATGGGCAACTCAAGGGAAAGTACATTTGTTATAGACTCTCATATGGGGAAAAAATCAAATTTCTTGAATGAATAATATTTTGATGCAGAATCAAAGTAGAGGCCAAATAATGATTAAACTGACATTTCGCTTGAAGATCGGTCAAGTTTTTTCAAAGTTATGAGGGTCGGAAGTTTTTGAGTAAGTGTCAATGGGCAACTCAAGGGAAAGTACAATTGAAATAGACTCTCATATGGGGAAAAAAATTAAATTTCTTAAATGAATAATATTTTGAACCAGAATCAAAGTAGAGGCCAAATTATGATCAAATTGACATTTCGCTTGGAAATCGGTGAAGTTTCGGCAAAGTTATAAGGGTCGGAAGTTTTTGAGTAAGTGTTAATAGGCAACTCAAGAAAAAGTACAATTGACATAGACGCTCATATGGGAAAAAAAATCAAATTTCATAAATGAATAATATTTTGATGCAGAATCAAAGTAGAGGCCAAATAATGAGCAAATTGACATTTCGCTTGGAGATCGGTCAAGTTTTGGCAAAGTTATGAGGGTCGGAAGTTTTTGAGTAAGTGTCAGGGGGCAAATCAAAGGAAAGTATAATTAACATAGACTCTCAAATGGGGAAAAAATTCTTACATGAATAATATTTTGACGCAGAATCAAAGTAGAGGCCAAATAATGATAAAATTGACATTTCGCTTGGAAATCGGTCAAGTTTTGGCAATGTTATGAGGGTCGGGAGCTTGTGAGTAAGTGTCAATGGGCAACTCAAGGGAAAGTGCAGTCATTAATGAAAAATATTTTGATGCAAAATCAAAGTAGAGGCCAAATAATGATCAAATTGACATTCCGCTTGGAATTCTGTCAGGTTTTAGCAAAGTTATGCGAGTTGGAAGTTTTTGAGTAAGTGTCAATGGGCATCTCAAGGGAAAGTACAATTGACATAGACACTCATATGGGGAAAAAATAATGATCAAATTGACATTTCGCTTGGAAATAGGTCAAGTTTTGGCAAAGCTAAGCGAGCTGGAAGTTTTTGAGTAAGTGTCAATGGGCAACTCAAGGAAAAGTACAATTGACATAGACTTTTATATGGGGAAAAAATCAAATTTCTTGAATGAATAATATTTTGATGCAGAATCAAAGTAGAGGCCAAATAATGATCAAATTGACATTTTGCTTGGAGATCGGTCAAGTTTTGGCAAAGTTATGAGGGTCGGAAGTTTTTGAGTAAGTGTTAGGAGGCAAATCAAGGGAAAGTACAATTGTCATAGACACTCATATGGGGAAAAAATAATGATCAAATTGACATTTCGTTTGGAAATCGGTCAAGTTTTAGCAAAGATAAGCGAGTTGGAAGTTTTTGAGTAAGTGTCAATGGGCAACTCAAGGGAAAGTACAATTGACATAAACATGGGGAAAA
This sequence comes from Drosophila phalerata, assembly GCA_951394115.2. Lineage (NCBI taxonomy): Eukaryota > Metazoa > Arthropoda > Insecta > Diptera > Drosophilidae > Drosophila > Drosophila phalerata. The sequence continues at coordinate 12,070,518 of OX596004.2, forward strand.
AATAAGGATCAAAATGACATTTGGATTGCAAATCGGTCAAGTTTTGGCAAGGCGATGCGAGTTGGAAGTTTTTGAGTAAGTGTCAATGGGCAACTCAAGGAAAAGTACAATTGACATAGACTCTCATATGGGGAAAAAATCAAATTTCTTAAATGAATAATATTTTGATCCAGAATCAAAGTAGAGGCCAAATAATGAGCAAATTGACATTTCGCTTGGAAATCGGTCATGTTTTGGCAAAGTTATTAGGGTCGGAAGTTTTTGAGTATGTGTCAATGGGCAACTCAAGGAAAAGTACAATTGACATAGACTCTCATATGGGCAAAAAAATCAAATTTCTTAAATGAATAATATTTTGAACCAGAATCAAAGTAGAGGCCAAATAATGATTAAACTGACATTTCGCTTGAAGATCGGTCAAGTTTTTTCAAAGTTATGAGGGTCGGAAGTTTTTGAGTAAGTGTCAATGGGCAACTCAAGGGAAAGTACAATTGAAATAGACTCTCATATGGGGAAAAAATGAATAATATTTTGAACCAGAATCAAAGTAGAGGCCAAATTATGATCAAATTGACATTTCGCTTGGAAATCGGTCAAGTTTCGGCAAAGTTATAAGGGTCGGCAGTTTTTGAGTAAGTGTTAATTGGCAACTCAAGGGAAAGTACATTTGACATAGACTCTCATATGGGGAAAAAATCAAATTTCTTGAATGAATAATATTTTGATGCAGAATCAAAGTAGAGGCCAAATAATGATTAAACTGACATTTCGCTTGAAGATCGGTCAAGTTTTTTCAAAGTTATGAGGGTCGGAAGTTTTTGAGTAAGTGTCAATGGGCAACTCAAGGGAAAGTACAATTGAAATAGACTCTCATATGGGGAAAAAATCAAATTTCTTAAATGAATAATATTTTGAACCAGAATCAAAGTAGAGGCCAAATTATGATCAAATTGACATTTCGCTTGGAAATCGGTGAAGTTTCGGCAAAGTTATAAGGGTCGGAAGTTTTTGAGTAAGTGTCAATGGGCAACTCAAGGGAAAGTACATTTGTTATAGACTCTCATATGGGGAAAAAATCAAATTTCTTGAATGAATAATATTTTGATGCAGAATCAAAGTAGAGGCCAAATAATGATTAAACTGACATTTCGCTTGAAGATCGGTCAAGTTTTTTCAAAGTTATGAGGGTCGGAAGTTTTTGAGTAAGTGTCAATGGGCAACTCAAGGGAAAGTACAATTGAAATAGACTCTCATATGGGGAAAAAATCAAATTTCTTAAATGAATAATATTTTGAACCAGAATCAAAGTAGAGGCCAAATTATGATCAAATTGACATTTCGCTTGGAAATCGGTCAAGTTTTGGCAAAGTTATAAGGGTCGGAAGTTTTTGAGTAAGTGTTAATAGGCAACTCAAGGAAAAGTACAATTGACATAGACGCTCATATGGGAAAAAAAATCAAATTTCATAAATGAATAATATTTTGATGCAGAATCAAAGTAGAGGCCAAATAATGAGCAAATTGACATTTCGCTTGGAGATCGGTCAAGTTTTGGCAAAGTTATGAGGGTCGGAAGTTTTTGAGTAAGTGTCAGGGGGCAAATCAAAGGAAAGTATAATTAACATAGACTCTCAAATGGGGAAAAAATTCTTACATGAATAATATTTTGACGCAGAATCAAAGTAGAGGCCAAATAATGATAAAATTGACATTTCGCTTGGAAATCGGTCAAGTTTTGGCAATGTTATGAGGGTCGGGAACTTGTGAGTAAGTGTCAATGGGCAACTCAAGGGAAAGTGCAGTCATTAATGAAAAATATTTTGATGCAAAATCAAAGTAGAGGCCAAATAATGATCAAATTGACATTCCGCTTGGAATTCTGTCAGGTTTTAGCAAAGTTATGCGAGTTGGAAGTTTTTGAGTAAGTGTCAATGGGCAACTCAAGGGAAAGTACAATTGACATAGACACTCATATGGGGAAAAAATCGAATTTCTTAAAGAATAATATTTTGAACCAGAATCAAAGTAGAGGCCAAATTTTGATCAAATTGACATTTCGCTTGGAAATCGGTGAAGTTTCGGCAAAGTTATAAGGGTCGGAAGTTTTTGAGTAAGTGTTAATGGACAACTCAAGGAAAAGTACAATTGACATAGACTCTCATATGGGCAAAAAAATCAAATTTCTTAAATGAATAATATTTTGAACCAGAATCAAAGTAGAGGCCAAATAATGATTAAACTGACATTTCGCTTGAAGATCGGTCAAATTTTTTCAAAGTTATGAGGGTCGGAAGTTTTTGAGTAATTGTCAATGGGCAACTCAAGGGAAAGTACAATTGAAATAGACTCTCATATGGGGAAAAAATGAATAATATTTTGAACCAGAATCAAAGTAGAGGCCAAATTATGATCAAATTGACATTTCGCTTGGAAATCGGTGAAGTTTCGGCAAAGTTATAAGGGTCGGAAGTTTTTGAGTAAGTGTCAATGGGCAACTCAAGGGAAAGTACATTTGACATAGACTCTCATATGGGGAAAAAATCAAATTTCTTGAATGAATAATATTTTGATGCAGAATCAAAGTAGAGGCCAAATAATGATTAAACTGACATTTCGCTTGAAGATCGGTCAAGTTTTTTCAAAGTTATGAGGGTCGGAAGTTTTTGAGTAAGTGTCAATGGTCAACTCAAGGGAAAGTACAATTGAAATAGACTCTCATATGGGGAAAAAATCAAATTTCTTAAATGAATAATATTTTGAACCAGAATCAAAGTAGAGGCCAAATTATGATCAAATTGACATTTCGCTTGGAAATCGGTGAGGTTTCGGCAAAGTTATAAGGGTCGGAAGTTTTTGAGTAAGTGTTAATAGGCAACTCAAGGAAAAGTACAATTGACATAGACGCTCATATGGGAAAAAAAATCAAATTTCATAAATGAATAATATTTTGATGCAGAATCAAAGTAGAGGCCAAATAATGAGCAAATTGACATTTCGCTTTGAGATCGGTCAAGTTTTGGCAAAGTTATGAGGGTCGGAAGTTTTTGAGTAAGTGTCAGGGGGCAAATCAAAGGAAAGTATAATTAACATAGACTCTCAAATGGGGAAAAAATTCTTACATGAATAATATTTTGACGCAGAATCAAAGTAGAGGCCAAATAATGATAAAATTGACATTTCGCTTGGAAATCGGTCAAGTTTTGGCAATGTTATGAGGGTCGGGAACTTGTGAGTAAGTGTCAATGGGCAACTCAAGGGAAAGTGCAGTCATTAATGAAAAATATTTTGATGCAAAATCAAAGTAGAGGCCAAATAATGATCAAATTGACATTCCGCTTGGAATTCTGTCAGGTTTTAGCAAAGTTATGCGAGTTGGAAGTTTTTGAGTAAGTGTCAATGGGCAACTCAAGGGAAAGTACAATTGACATTGACACTCATATGGGGAAAAAATCGAATTTCTCAAAGAATAATATTTTGAACCAGAATCAAAGTAGAGGCCAAATTTTGATCAAATTGACATTTCGCTTGGAAATCGGTGAAGTTTCGGCAAAGTTATAAGGGTCGGAAGTTTTTGAGTAAGTGTTAATGGACAACTCAAGGAAAAGTACAATTGACATAGACTCTCATATGGGCAAAAAAATCAAATTTCTTAAATGAATAATATTTTGAACCAGAATCAAAGTAGAGGCCAAATAATGATTAAACTGACATTTCGCTTGAAGATCGGTCAAGTTTTTTCAAAGTTATGAGGGTCGGAAGTTTTTGAGTAAGTGTCAATGGGCAACTCAAGGGAAAGTACAATTGAAATAGACTCTCATATGGGGAAAAAATGAATAATATTTTGAACCAGAATCAAAGTAGAGGCCAAATTATGATCAAATTGACATTTCGCTTGGAAATCGGTCAAGTTTCGGCAAAGTTATAAGGGTCGGCAGTTTTTGAGTAAGTGTTAATTGGCAACTCAAGGGAAAGTACATTTGACATAGACTCTCATATGGGGAAAAAATCAAATTTCTTGAATGAATAATATTTTGATGCAGAATCAAAGTAGAGGCCAAATAATGATTAAACTGACATTTCGCTTGAAGATCGGTCAAGTTTTTTCAAAGTTATGAGGGTCGGAAGTTTTTGAGTAAGTGTCAATGGGCAACTCAAGGGAAAGTACAATTGAAATAGACTCTCATATGGGGAAAAAATCAAATTTCTTAAATGAATAATATTTTGAACCAGAATCAAAGTAGAGGCCAAATTATGATCAAATTGACATTTCGCTTGGAAATCGGTGAAGTTTCGGCAAAGTTATAAGGGTCGGAAGTTTTTGAGTAAGTGTCAATGGGCAACTCAAGGGAAAGTACATTTGTTATAGACTCTCATATGGGGAAAAAATCAAATTTCTTGAATGAATAATATTTTGATGCAGAATCAAAGTAGAGGCCAAATAATGATTAAACTGACATTTCGCTTGAAGATCGGTCAAGTTTTTTCAAAGTTATGAGGGTCGGAAGTTTTTGAGTAAGTGTCAATGGGCAACTCAAGGGAAAGTACAATTGAAATAGACTCTCATATGGGGAAAAAAATTAAATTTCTTAAATGAATAATATTTTGAACCAGAATCAAAGTAGAGGCCAAATTATGATCAAATTGACATTTCGCTTGGAAATCGGTGAAGTTTCGGCAAAGTTATAAGGGTCGGAAGTTTTTGAGTAAGTGTTAATAGGCAACTCAAGAAAAAGTACAATTGACATAGACGCTCATATGGGAAAAAAAATCAAATTTCATAAATGAATAATATTTTGATGCAGAATCAAAGTAGAGGCCAAATAATGAGCAAATTGACATTTCGCTTGGAGATCGGTCAAGTTTTGGCAAAGTTATGAGGGTCGGAAGTTTTTGAGTAAGTGTCAGGGGGCAAATCAAAGAAAAGTATAATTAACATAGACTCTCAAATGGGGAAAAAATTCTTACATGAATAATATTTTGACGCAGAATCAAAGTAGAGGCCAAATAATGATAAAATTGACATTTCGCTTGGAAATCGGTCAAGTTTTGGCAATGTTATGAGGGTCGGGAGCTTGTGAGTAAGTGTCAATGGGCAACTCAAGGGAAAGTGCAGTCATTAATGAAAAATATTTTGATGCAAAATCAAAGTAGAGGCCAAATAATGATCAAATTGACATTCCGCTTGGAATTCTGTCAGGTTTTAGCAAAGTTATGCGAGTTGGAAGTTTTTGAGTAAGTGTCAATGGGCAACTCAAGGGAAAGTACAATTGACATAGACACTCATATGGGGAAAAAATAATGATCAAATTGACATTTCGCTTGGAAATAGGTCAAGTTTTGGCAAAGCTAAGCGAGCTGGAAGTTTTTGAGTAAGTGTCAATGGGCAACTCAAGGAAAAGTACAATTGACATAGACTTTTATATGGGGAAAAAATCAAATTTCTTGAATGAATAATATTTTGATGCAGAATCAAAGTAGAGGCCAAATAATGATCAAATTGACATTTTGCTTGGAAATCGGTCAAGTTTTGGCAAAGTTATGAGGGTCGGAAGTTTTTGAGTAAGTGTTAGGAGGCAAATCAAGGGAAAGTACAATTGTCATAGACACTCATATGGGGAAAAAATAATGATCAAATTGACATTTCGTTTGGAAATCGGTCAAGTTTTAGCAAAGATAAGCGAGTTGGAAGTTTTTGAGTAAGTGTCAATGGGCAACTCAAGGGAAAGTACAATTGACATAAACATGGGGAAAAAATAAGGATCAAAATGACATTTGGATTGCAAATCGGTCAAGTTTTGGCAAGGCGATGCGAGTTGGAAGTTTTTGAGTAAGTGTCAATGGGCAACTCAAGGAAAAGTACAATTGACATAGACTCTCATATGGGGAAAAAATCAAATTTCTTAAATGAATAATATTTTGATCCAGAATCAAAGTAGAGGCCAAATAATGAGCAAATTGACATTTCGCTTGGAAATCGGTCATGTTTTGGCAAAGTTATTAGGGTCGGAAGTTTTTGAGTATGTGTCAATGGGCAACTCAAGGAAAAGTACAATTGACATAGACTCTCATATGGGCAAAAAAATCAAATTTCTTAAATGAATAATATTTTGAACCAGAATCAAAGTAGAGGCCAAATAATGATTAAACTGACATTTCGCTTGAAGATCGGTCAAGTTTTTTCAAAGTTATGAGGGTCGGAAGTTTTTGAGTAAGTGTCAATGGGCAACTCAAGGGAAAGTACAATTGAAATAGACTCTCATATGGGGAAAAAAATTAAATTTCTTAAATGAATAATATTTTGAACCAGAATCAAAGTAGAGGCCAAATTATGATCAAATTGACATTTCGCTTGGAAATCGGTGAAGTTTCGGCAAAGTTATAAGGGTCGGAAGTTTTTGAGTAAGTGTTAATAGGCAACTCAAGAAAAAGTACAATTGACATAGACGCTCATATGGGAAAAAAAATCAAATTTCATAAATGAATAATATTTTGATGCAGAATCAAAGTAGAGGCCAAATAATGAGCAAATTGACATTTCGCTTGGAGATCGGTCAAGTTTTGGCAAAGTTATGAGGGTCGGAAGTTTTTGAGTAAGTGTCAGGGGGCAAATCAAAGGAAAGTATAATTAACATAGACTCTCAAATGGGAAAAAATTCTTACATGAATAATATTTTGACGCAGAATCAAAGTAGAGGCCAAATAATGATAAAATTGACATTTCGCTTGGAAATCGGTCAAGTTTTGGCAATGTTATGAGGGTCGGGAGCTTGTGAGTAAGTGTCAATGGGCAACTCAAGGGAAAGTGCAGTCATTAATGAAAAATATTTTGATGCAAAATCAAAGTAGAGGCCAAATAATGATCAAATTGACATTCCGCTTGGAATTCTGTCAGGTTTTAGCAAAGTTATGCGAGTTGGAAGTTTTTGAGTAAGTGTCAATGGGCAACTCAAGGGAAAGTACAATTGACATAGACACTCATATGGGGAAAAAATAATGATCAAATTGACATTTCGCTTGGAAATAGGTCAAGTTTTGGCAAAGCTAAGCGAGCTGGAAGTTTTTGAGTAAGTGTCAATGGGCAACTCAAGGAAAAGTACAATTGACATAGACTTTTATATGGGGAAAAAATCAAATTTCTTGAATGAATAATATTTTGATGCAGAATCAAAGTAGAGGCCAAATAATGATCAAATTGACATTTTGCTTGGAAATCGGTCAAGTTTTGGCAAAGTTATGAGGGTCGGAAGTTTTTGAGTAAGTGTTAGGAGGCAAATCAAGGGAAAGTACAATTGTCATAGACACTCATATGGGGAAAAAATAATGATCAAATTGACATTTCGTTTGGAAATCGGTCAAGTTTTAGCAAAGATAAGCGAGTTGGAAGTTTTTGAGTAAGTGTCAATGGGCAACTCAAGGGAAAGTACAATTGACATAAACATGGGGAAAAAATAAGGATCAAAATGACATTTGGATTGCAAATCGGTCAAGTTTTGGCAAGGCGATGCGAGTTGGAAGTTTTTGAGTAAGTGTCAATGGGCAACTCAAGGAAAAGTACGATTGACATAGACTCTCATATGGGGAAAAAATCAAATTTCTTAAATGAATAATATTTTGATCCAGAATCAAAGTAGAGGCCAAATAATGAGCAAATTGACATTTCGCTTGGAAATCGGTCATGTTTTGGCAAAGTTATTAGGGTCGGAAGTTTTTGAGTATGTGTCAATGGGCAACTCAAGGAAAAGTACAATTGACATAGACTCTCATATGGGGAAAAAATCAAATTTCTTAAATGAATAATATTTTGATCCAGAATCAAAGAAGAGGCCAAATAATTATCAAATTGACATTTCGCTTGGAAATCGGTCATGTTTTGGCAAAGTTATTAGGGTCGGAAGTTTTTATACCCGTTACTTATAAAAAATAAGTATAAGGGTATATTGTGTTCGTTGGAATGTATGTAACAGGGATAAGGAGGCATCTCCGACCCTATAAAGTATATATATTCTTGATCAACATCAATAGCCGAGTCGATATAGCCATGTCCGTCTGTCCGTCTGTCTGTCTGTATGAACAAAAGGATCTCAGAGACCATAAGAGATAGAGATACCAAACTTTCACTAAAAGACTTCTATATACCCCACGCAGATCAAGTTTGTTTCAAATTTAAGCCACGCCCCCCTCCGCCCCCGCAAATAGCGAAAAACAGTCTGAACAAAGAAATCTCAGAAACTAAAAGAGATAGAGTAACCAAATTTGGCACACAGATTTATATATACCTCACGCAGATCAAGTTTGTTTCAAATTTAATCCACGCCCCCATCCGCCCCCGCAAGTCGCGAAAAACCACCATAACCACAGTTTTCAAGATAATACGTTTTTTGTGATTATTACCGTTATCTATTAGCATTATCTATTATCCCACTAAATCGCATCAAGATCGGACATGTAGAACGACAGTTATGGCGAATTAAAGTTTTCAGAGCAAAACAAGTATTTTCTTTAAAGTACTTTTCAATATATTTAAGTAAGTAACGGGTATCATATAGTCGGGATCTCGACTATAGCCTTTCCCGCTTGTTGAGTATGTGTCAATGGGACACTCAAGGAAAAGTACAACTGACATAGACTCTCATATGGAAAAAAAATCAAATTTCTTAAATGAATAATATTTTAAAGCATAACCAAAGTAGAGGACAAATTATGATCAAATTGACATTTCGCTTGGAAATCGGTCATGTTTTGGCAAAGTTATGAGGGTCGGAAGTTTTTGAGTAAGTGTCAATGGGCAACTCAAGAAAAAGTACAATTACCATAGACTCTCATATAGGAAAAAAATCAAATTTCTTAAATGAATAATATTTTGATCCAGAATCAAAGTAGAGGCCAAATAATGATCAAATTGACATTTCGCTTGGAAATCGGTCAAGTTTTGGAAAAGTTATGAGGGTCGGAAGTTTTTGATTAAGTGTTAATGGGCAACTCAAGGAAAAGTACAATTAAAATAGACTCTCATATGGGGAAAAAATCAAATTTCTTAAATGAATAATATTTTGAACCAGAATCAAAGTAGAGGCCAAATTTTGATCAAATTGACATTTCGCTTGGAAATCGGTGAAGTTTCGGCAAAGTTATAAGGTTCGGAAGTTTTTGAGTAAGTGTTAATGGGCAACTCAAGGAAAAGTACAATTGACATAGACTCTTATATGGGCAAAAAAATCAAATTTCTTAAATGAATAATATTTTGAACCAAAATCAAAGTAGAGGCCAAATAATGATTAAACTGACATTTCGCTTGAAGATCGGTCAAGTTTTTTCAAAGTTATGAGGGTCGGAAGTTTTTGAGTAAGTGTCAATGGGCAACTCAAGGGAAAGTACAATCGAAATAGACTCTCATATGGGGAAAAAATGAATAATATTTTGAACCAGAATCAAAGTAGAGGCCAAATTATGATCAAATTGACATTTCGCTTGGAAATCGGTCAAGTTTCGGCAAAGTTATAAGGGTCTGAAGTTTTTGAGTAAGTTTTAATTGGCAACTCAAGGGAAAGTACATTTGACATAGACTCTCATATGGAGAAAAAATCAAATTTCTTGAATGAATAATATTTTGATGCAGAATCAAAGTAGAGGCCAAATAATGATAAAACTGACATTTCGCTTGAAGATCGGTCAAGTTTTTTCAAAGTTATGAGGGTCGGAAGTTTTTGAGTAAGTGTCAATGGGCAACTCAAGGGAAAGTACAATTGAAATAGACTCTCATATGGGGAAAAAATCAAATTTCTTAAATGAATAATATTTTGAACCAGAATCAAAGTAGAGGCCAAATTATGATCAAATTGACATTTCGCTTGGAAATCGGTGAAGTTTCGGCAAAGTTATAAGGGTCGGAAGTTTTTGAGTAAGTGTCAATGGGCAACTCAAGGGAAAGTACATTTGACATAGACTCTCATATGGGGAAAAAATCAAATTTCTTGAATGAATAATATTTTGATGCAGAATCAAAGTAGAGGCCAAATAATGATTAAACTGACATTTCGCTTGAAGATCGGTCAAGTTTTTTCAAAGTTATGAGGGTCGGAAGTTTTTGAGTAAGTGTCAATGGGCAACTCAAGGGAAAGTACAATTGAAATAGACTCTCATATGGGGAAAAAATCAAATTTCTTAAATGAATAATATTTTGAACCAGAATCAAAGTAGAGGCCAAATTATGATCAAATTGACATTTCGCTTGGAAATCGGTGAAGTTTCGGCAAAGTTATAAGGGTCGGAAGTTTTTGAGTAAGTGTCAATGGGCAACTCAAGGGAAAGTACATTTGACATAGACTCTCATATGGGGAAAAAATCAAATTTCTTGAATGAATAATATTTTGATGCAGAATCAAAGTAGAGGCCAAATAATGATTAAACTGACATTTCGCTTGAAGATCGGTCAAGTTTTGGCAAAGTTATGAGGGTCGGAAGTTTTTGAACAAGTGTCAGGGGGCAAATCAAAGGAAAGTATAATTAACATAGACTCTCAAATGGGGAAAAAATTCTTACATGAAAAATATTTTGACGCAGAATCAAAGTAGAGGCCAAATAATGATAAAATTGACATTTCGCTTGGAAATCGGTCAAGTTTTGGCAATGTTATGAGGGTCGGGAGCTTGTGAGTAAGTTTCAATGGGCAACTCAAGGGAAAGTGCAGTCATTAATGAAAAATATTTTGATGCAAAATCAAAGTAGAGTCCAAATAATGATCAAATTGACATTCCGCTTGGAATTCTGTCAGGTTTTAGCAAAGTTATGCGAGTTGGAAGTTTTTGAGTAAGTGTCAATGGGCAACTCAAGGAAAAGTACAGTTGACATAGACTTTTATATGGGGAAAAATTCAAGTTTCTTGAATGAATAATATTTTGATGCAGAATCAAAGTAGAGGCCAAATAATGATCAAATTGACATTTTGCTTGGAAATCGGTCAAGTTTTGGCAAAGTTATGAGGGTCGGAAGTTTTTGAGTAAGTGTTAATGGGCAACTCAAGGAAAAGTACAAATACCATAGACTCTCATATAGGGAAAAAATCAAATTTCTTAAATGAATAATATTTTGATCCAGAATCAAAGTAGAGGCCAAATAATGATCAATTTGACATTTCGCTTGGAAATCGGTCAAGTTTTGGCAAAGTTATGAGGGTCGGAAGTTTTTGATTAAGTGTTAATGGGCAACTCAAGGAAAAGTACAATTACCATAGACTCTCATATGGGGAAAAATCAAATTTCTTAAATGAATAATATTTTGATCCAGAATCAAAGTAGAGGCCAAATCATGATCAAATTGACATTTCGCTTGGATATTGGCAAAGTTATGAGGGTCGGAAGTTTTTGAGTAAGTGTCAATGGGCAACTCAAGGGAAAGTACAATTGAAATAGACTCTCATATGGGGAAAAAATCAAATTTCTTAAATGAATAATATTTTGAACCAGAATCAAAGTAGAGGCCAAATTATGATCAAATTGACATTTCGCTTGGAAATCGGTGAAGTTTCGGCAAAGTTATAAGGGTTGGAAGTTTTTGAACAAGAGTCAGGGGGCAAATCAAAGGAAAGTATAATTAACATAGACTCTCAAATGGGGAAAAAATTCTTACATGAAAAATATTTTGACGCAGAATCAAAGTAGAGGCCAAATAATGATAAAATTGACATTTCGCTTGGAAATCGGTCAAGTTTTGGCAATGTTATGAGGGTCGGGAGCTTGTGAGTAAGTGTCAATGGGCAACTCAAGGAAAAGTACAATTGACATAGACTTTTATATGGGGAAAAATTCAAATTTCTTGAATGAATAATATTTTGATGCAGAATCAAAGTAGAGGCCAAATAATGATCAAATTGACATTTTGCTTGGAAATCGGTCAAGTTTCGGCAAAGTTATGAGGGTCGGAAGTTTTTGAGTAAGTGTTAGGAGGCAAATCAAGGGAAAGTACAATTGTCATAGACACTCATATGGGGAAAAAATAATGATCAAATTGACATTTCGTTTGGAAATCGGTCAAGTTTTAGCAAAGATAAGCGAGTTGGAAGTTTTTGAGTAAGTGTCAATGGGCAACTCAAGGGAAAGTACAATTGACATAAACATGGGGAAAAAATAATGATCAAAATGACATTTGGATTGCGAATCGGTCAAGTTTTGGCAAGGCGATGCGAGTTGGAAGTTTTTGAGTAAGTGTCAATGGGCAACTCAAGGAAAAGTACAATTGACATAGACTCTCATATGGGGAAAAAATCAAATTTCTTAAATGAATAATATTTTGATCCAGAATCAAAGTAGAGGCCAAATAATGAGCAAATTGACATTTCGCTTGGAAATCGGTCAAGTTTTGGCAAAGTTATGAGGGTCGGAAGTTTTTGGGTAAGTGTCAATGGGCAACTCAAGGAAAAGTACAATTGACATAGACTCTCATTTGGGGAAAAAATCAAATTTCTTAAATGAATAATATTTTGATCCAGAATCAAAGAAGAGGCCAAATAATTATCAAATTGACATTTCGCTTGGAAATCGGTCATGTTTTGGCAAAGTTATTAGGGTCGGAAGTTTTTGAGTATGTGTCAATGGGCAACTCAAGGAAAAGTACAATTGACATAAACATGGGGAAAAAATAATGATCAAAATGACATTTGGATTGCGAATCGGTCAAGTTTTGGCAAGGCGATGCGAGTTGGAAGTTTTTGAGTAAGTGTCAATGGGCAACTCAAGGAAAAGTACAATTGACATAGACTCTCATATGGGGAAAAAATCAAATTTCTTAAATGAATAATATTTTGATCCAGAATCAAAGTAGAGGCCAAATAATGAGCAAATTGACATTTCGCTTGGAAATCGGTCAAGTTTTGGCAAAGTTATGAGGGTCGGAAGTTTTTGGGTAAGTGTCAATGGGCAACTCAAGGAAAAGTACAATTGACATAGACTCTCATATGGGAAAAAATCAAATTTCTTAAATTAATAATATTTTAATCCAGAATCAAAGTAGAGGCCAAAAAATGATCAAATTGACATTTCGATTGGAAATCGGTCAAGTTTTGGCAAAGTTATGAGGGTCGGAAGTTTTTGAGTAAGTGTTAATGGGCAACTCAAGGAAAAGTACAATTGACAGAGACTCTCATATGGTCAAAAATATCCAATTTCTTAAATGAATAATATTTTGATCCAGAATCAAAGTAGAGGCCAAATTATGAACAAATTGACATTTTTCTTGGGAAATCGGTCATGTTTTGGCAAAGTTATGAGGGTCGGAAGTTTTTGAGTAAGTGTCAATGGGCAACTCAAGGAAAAGTACAATTGACATAGACTCTCATATGGGAAAAAAATCAAATTTCTTAAATGAATAATATTTTAAAGCAGAACAAAAGTAGAGGACAAATTATGATCAAATTGACATTTCGCTTGGAAATCGGTCATGTTTTGGCAAAGTTATGAGGGTCGGAAGTTTTTGAGTAAGTGTCAATGGGCAACTTAAGGTTAAGTACAATTACCATAGACTCTCATATGGGGAAAAAGTCAAATTTCTTAAATGAATAATATTTTGATCCAGAATCAAAGTAGAGGCCAAATAATGATCAATTTGACATTTCGCTTGGAAGTCGGTCAAGTTTTGGCAAAGTTATGAGAGTCGGAAGTTTTTGAGTAAGTGTTAATGGGCAACTCAAGGAAAAGTACATTTGTCATAGACTCTCATATGGGGAAAAAATCAAATTTCTTGAATGAATAATATTTTGATGCAGAATCAAAATAGAGTCCAAATAATTATTAAACTGACATTTCGCTTGGATATCGGTCAAGTTTTGGCAAAGTTATGAGGGTCGGAAGTTTTTGAGTAAGTGTCAATGGGCAACTCAAGGAAAAGTACAATTGACAGAGACTCTCATATGGGCAAAAAAATCAAATTTCTTAAATAAATAATATTTTGATCCAGAAACAAAGTAGAGGACAAATTATGATCAAATTGACATTTCGCTTGGAAATCGATCATGTTTTGGCAAAGTTATGAGGGTCGGAAGTTTTTGAGTAAGTGTCAATGGGCAACTCAAGGAAAAGTACAATTGACATAGACTCTCATATGGGGAAAAAATCAAATTTGTTAAATGAATAATATTTTGATCCAGAATCAAAGTAGAGGCCAAAAAATGATCAAATTGACATTTCGCTTGGAAATCGGTCAAGTTTTGGCAAAGTTATGAGGGTCGGAAGTTTTTGAGTAAGTGTTAATGGGCAACTCAAGGAAAAGTACAATTGACAGAGACTCTCATATGGGCAAAAAATCAAATTTCTTAAATGAATAATATTTTGATCCAGAATCAAAGTAGAGGCCAAATTATGATCAAATTGACATTTCGCTTGGAAATCGGTCATGTTTTGGCAAAGTTATGACGGTCGGAAGTTTTTGAGTAAGTCTCAATGGGCAACTCAAGGAAAAGTACAATTGAAATAGACTTTCATATGGGGAAAAAATCTAATTTCTTAAATGAATAATATTTTGATCCAGAATCAAATTAGAGGCCAAATGATGATCAAATTGACATTTCGCTTGGAAATCTGTCAAGTTTTGGCAAAGTTATGAGGGTCGGAAGTTTTTGAGTAAGTGTTAATGGGCAACTCAAGGAAAAGTACAATTGACATAGACTGTCATATGGGCAAAAAAATCAAATTTCTTAAATGAATAATATTTTGAGCCAGAATCAAAGTAGAGGCCAAATTATGATCAAATTGACATTTCGCTTGGAAATCGATCAAGTTTTGGCAAGGTTATGAGGGTCGGAAGTTTTTGAGTAAGTGTTAATGGGCAACTCAAGGAAAAGTACAATTGACATTGACTCTCAAATGGGCAAAAAAATCAAATTTCTTAAATGAATAATATTTTGAACCAGAATCAAAGTAGAGGCCAAATTATGATCAAATTGACATTTCGCTTGGAAATCGGTCATGTTTTGGCAAAGTTATGAGAGTCGGAAGTTTTTGAGTAAGTGTCAATGGGCAACTCAAGGAAAAGTACAATTGACATAGACTTTCATATGGGGAAAAAATCAAATTTCTTAAAAGAATAATATTTTGATCCAGAATCAAAGTAGAGGCCAAATGATGATCAAATTGACATTTCGCTTGGAAATCGGTCAAGTTTTGGCAAAATTATGAGGGTCGGAAGTTTTTGAGTAAGTGTTAATGGGCAACTCAAGGAAAAGTACAATTGACATTGACTCTCATATGGGGAAAAAGTCAAATTTCTTAAATGAATAATATTTTGATCCAGAATCAAAGTAGAGGTTAAATAATGATCAAATTGACATTCCGCTTGGAAATCGGTCAAGTTTCGGCAAAGTTATGAGGGTCGGAAGTTTTTGAGTAAGTGTCAATGTCAACTCAAGGGAAAGTACAATTAACATGGACTCTCAAATGGGGAAAATATCAGATTTCTTAAATGAATAATATTTCGATGCAGAATCAAGTAGAGGCCAAATAATGAGCAAATTGACATTCCGCTTGGAAATCGGTCAAGTCTTGGCAAAGTTATGAGGGTCGGAAGTTTTTGGGTAAGTGTCAATGGGCAACTCAAGGAAAAGTACAATTGACATAGACTCTCATATGGGGAAAAAATCAAATTTCTTAAATGAATAATATTTTGATCCAGAATCAAAGTAGAGGCCAAATAATTATCAAATTGACACTTCGCTTGGAAATCGGTCATGTTTTGGCAAAGTTATTAGGGTCGGAAGTTTTTGAGTATGTGTCAATGGGCAACTCAAGGAAAAGTACAACTGACATAGAATCTCATATGGGAAAAAAATCAAATTTCTTAAATGAATAATATTTTAAAGCAGAACAAAAGTAGAGGACAAATTATGATCAAATTGACATTTCGCTTGGAAATCGGTCATGTTTTGGCAAAGTTGTGAGGGTCGGAAGTTTTTGAGTAAGTGTCAATGGGCAACTTAAGGTTAAGTACAATTGACAGAGACTCTCATATGGGCAAAAAAATCAAATTTCTTAAATAAATAATATTTTGATCCAGAAACAAAGTAGAGGACAAATTATGATCAAATTGACATTTCGCTTGGAAATCGATCATGTTTTGGCAAAGTTATGAGGGTCGGAAGTTTTTGAGTAAGTGTCAATGGGCAACTCAAGGAAAAGTACAATTGACATAGACTCTCATATGGGGAAAAAATCAAATTTGTTAAATGAATAATATTTTGATCCAGAATCAAAGTAGAGGCCAAAAAATGATCAAATTGACATTTCGCTTGGAAATCGGTCAAGTTTTGGCAAAGTTATGAGGGTCGGAAGTTTTTGAGTAAGTGTTAATGGGCAACTCAAGGAAAAGTACAATTGACAGAGACTCTCATATGGGCAAAAAATCAAATTTCTTAAATGAATAATATTTTGATCCAGAATCAAAGTAGAGGCCAAATTATGATCAAATTGACATTTCGCTTGGAAATCGGTCATGTTTTGGCAAAGTTATGAGAGTCGGAAGTTTTTGAGTAAGTGTCAATGGGCAACTCAAGGAAAAGTACAATTGAAATAGACTTTCATATGGGGAAAAAATCTAATTTCTTAAATGAATAATATTTTGATCCAGAATCAAATTAGAGGCCAAATGATGATCAAATTGACATTTCGCTTGGAAATCGGTCAAGTTTTGGCAAAGTTATGAGGGTCGGAAGTTTTTGAGTAAGTGTTAATGGGCAACTCAAGGAAAAGTACAATTGACATAGACTCTCATATGGGCAAAAAAATCAAATTTCTTAAATGAATAATATTTTGAGCCAGAATCAAAGTAGAGGCCAAATTATGATCAAATTGACATTTCGCTTGGAAATCGATCAAGTTTTCGCAAGGTTATGAGGGTCGGAAGTTTTTGAGTAAGTGTTAATGGGCAACTCAAGGAAAAGTACAATTGACATTGACTCTCAAATGGGCAAAAAAATCAAATTTCTTAAATGAATAATATTTTGAACCAGAATCAAAGTAGAGGCCAAATTATGATCAAATTGACATTTCGCTTGGAAATCGGTGAAGTTTCGGCAAAGTTATAAGGGTTGGAAGTTTTTGAACAAGAGTCAGGGGGCAAATCAAAGGAAAGTATAATTAACATAGACTCTCAAATGGGGAAAAAATTCTTACATGAAAAATATTTTGACGCAGAATCAAAGTAGAGGCCAAATAATGATAAAATTGACATTTCGCTTGGAAATCGGTCAAGTTTTGGCAATGTTATGAGGGTCGGGAGCTTGTGAGTAAGTGTCAATGGGCAACTCAAGGAAAAGTACAATTGACATAGACTTTTATATGGGGAAAAATTCAAATTTCTTGAATGAATAATATTTTGATGCAGAATCAAAGTAGAGGCCAAATAATGATCAAATTGACATTTTGCTTGGAAATCGGTCAAGTTTCGGCAAAGTTATGAGGGTCGGAAGTTTTTGAGTAAGTGTTAGGAGGCAAATCAAGGGAAAGTACAATTGTCATAGACACTCATATGGGGAAAAAATAATGATCAAATTGACATTTCGTTTGGAAATCGGTCAAGTTTTAGCAAAGATAAGCGAGTTGGAAGTTTTTGAGTAAGTGTCAATGGGCAACTCAAGGGAAAGTACAATTGACATAAACATGGGGAAAAAATAATGATCAAAATGACATTTGGATTGCGAATCGGTCAAGTTTTGGCAAGGCGATGCGAGTTGGAAGTTTTTGAGTAAGTGTCAATGGGCAACTCAAGGAAAAGTACAATTGACATAGACTCTCATATGGGGAAAAAATCAAATTTCTTAAATGAATAATATTTTGATCCAGAATCAAAGTAGAGGCCAAATAATGAGCAAATTGACATTTCGCTTGGAAATCGGTCAAGTTTTGGCAAAGTTATGAGGGTCGGAAGTTTTTGGGTAAGTGTCAATGGGCAACTCAAGGAAAAGTACAATTGACATAGACTCTCATTTGGGGAAAAAATCAAATTTCTTAAATGAATAATATTTTGATCCAGAATCAAAGAAGAGGCCAAATAATTATCAAATTGACATTTCGCTTGGAAATCGGTCATGTTTTGGCAAAGTTATTAGGGTCGGAAGTTTTTGAGTATGTGTCAATGGGCAACTCAAGGAAAAGTACAATTGACATAAACATGGGGAAAAAATAATGATCAAAATGACATTTGGATTGCGAATCGGTCAAGTTTTGGCAAGGCGATGCGAGTTGGAAGTTTTTGAGTAAGTGTCAATGGGCAACTCAAGGAAAAGTACAATTGACATAGACTCTCATATGGGGAAAAAATCAAATTTCTTAAATGAATAATATTTTGATCCAGAATCAAAGTAGAGGCCAAATAATGAGCAAATTGACATTTCGCTTGGAAATCGGTCAAGTTTTGGCAAAGTTATGAGGGTCGGAAGTTTTTGGGTAAGTGTCAATGGGCAACTCAAGGAAAAGTACAATTGACATAGACTCTCATATGGGAAAAAATCAAATTTCTTAAATTAATAATATTTTAATCCAGAATCAAAGTAGAGGCCAAAAAATGATCAAATTGACATTTCGATTGGAAATCGGTCAAGTTTTGGCAAAGTTATGAGGGTCGGAAGTTTTTGAGTAAGTGTTAATGGGCAACTCAAGGAAAAGTACAATTGACAGAGACTCTCATATGGTCAAAAATATCCAATTTCTTAAATGAATAATATTTTGATCCAGAATCAAAGTAGAGGCCAAATTATGAACAAATTGACATTTTTCTTGGGAAATCGGTCATGTTTTGGCAAAGTTATGAGGGTCGGAAGTTTTTGAGTAAGTGTCAATGGGCAACTCAAGGAAAAGTACAATTGACATAGACTCTCATATGGGAAAAAAATCAAATTTCTTAAATGAATAATATTTTAAAGCAGAACAAAAGTAGAGGACAAATTATGATCAAATTGACATTTCGCTTGGAAATCGGTCATGTTTTGGCAAAGTTATGAGGGTCGGAAGTTTTTGAGTAAGTGTCAATGGGCAACTTAAGGTTAAGTACAATTACCATAGACTCTCATATGGGGAAAAAGTCAAATTTCTTAAATGAATAATATTTTGATCCAGAATCAAAGTAGAGGCCAAATAATGATCAATTTGACATTTCGCTTGGAAGTCGGTCAAGTTTTGGCAAAGTTATGAGAGTCGGAAGTTTTTGAGTAAGTGTTAATGGGCAACTCAAGGAAAAGTACATTTGTCATAGACTCTCATATGGGGAAAAAATCAAATTTCTTGAATGAATAATATTTTGATGCAGAATCAAAATAGAGTCCAAATAATTATTAAACTGACATTTCGCTTGGATATCGGTCAAGTTTTGGCAAAGTTATGAGGGTCGGAAGTTTTTGAGTAAGTGTCAATGGGCAACTCAAGGAAAAGTACAATTGACAGAGACTCTCATATGGGCAAAAAAATCAAATTTCTTAAATAAATAATATTTTGATCCAGAAACAAAGTAGAGGACAAATTATGATCAAATTGACATTTCGCTTGGAAATCGATCATGTTTTGGCAAAGTTATGAGGGTCGGAAGTTTTTGAGTAAGTGTCAATGGGCAACTCAAGGAAAAGTACAATTGACATAGACTCTCATATGGGGAAAAAATCAAATTTGTTAAATGAATAATATTTTGATCCAGAATCAAAGTAGAGGCCAAAAAATGATCAAATTGACATTTCGCTTGGAAATCGGTCAAGTTTTGGCAAAGTTATGAGGGTCGGAAGTTTTTGAGTAAGTGTTAATGGGCAACTCAAGGAAAAGTACAATTGACAGAGACTCTCATATGGGCAAAAAATCAAATTTCTTAAATGAATAATATTTTGATCCAGAATCAAAGTAGAGGCCAAATTATGATCAAATTGACATTTCGCTTGGAAATCGGTCATGTTTTGGCAAAGTTATGACGGTCGGAAGTTTTTGAGTAAGTCTCAATGGGCAACTCAAGGAAAAGTACAATTGAAATAGACTTTCATATGGGGAAAAAATCTAATTTCTTAAATGAATAATATTTTGATCCAGAATCAAATTAGAGGCCAAATGATGATCAAATTGACATTTCGCTTGGAAATCTGTCAAGTTTTGGCAAAGTTATGAGGGTCGGAAGTTTTTGAGTAAGTGTTAATGGGCAACTCAAGGAAAAGTACAATTGACATAGACTGTCATATGGGCAAAAAAATCAAATTTCTTAAATGAATAATATTTTGAGCCAGAATCAAAGTAGAGGCCAAATTATGATCAAATTGACATTTCGCTTGGAAATCGATCAAGTTTTGGCAAGGTTATGAGGGTCGGAAGTTTTTGAGTAAGTGTTAATGGGCAACTCAAGGAAAAGTACAATTGACATTGACTCTCAAATGGGCAAAAAAATCAAATTTCTTAAATGAATAATATTTTGAACCAGAATCAAAGTAGAGGCCAAATTATGATCAAATTGACATTTCGCTTGGAAATCGGTCATGTTTTGGCAAAGTTATGAGAGTCGGAAGTTTTTGAGTAAGTGTCAATGGGCAACTCAAGGAAAAGTACAATTGACATAGACTTTCATATGGGGAAAAAATCAAATTTCTTAAAAGAATAATATTTTGATCCAGAATCAAAGTAGAGGCCAAATGATGATCAAATTGACATTTCGCTTGGAAATCGGTCAAGTTTTGGCAAAATTATGAGGGTCGGAAGTTTTTGAGTAAGTGTTAATGGGCAACTCAAGGAAAAGTACAATTGACATTGACTCTCATATGGGGAAAAAGTCAAATTTCTTAAATGAATAATATTTTGATCCAGAATCAAAGTAGAGGTTAAATAATGATCAAATTGACATTCCGCTTGGAAATCGGTCAAGTTTCGGCAAAGTTATGAGGGTCGGAAGTTTTTGAGTAAGTGTCAATGTCAACTCAAGGGAAAGTACAATTAACATGGACTCTCAAATGGGGAAAATATCAGATTTCTTAAATGAATAATATTTCGATGCAGAATCAAGTAGAGGCCAAATAATGAGCAAATTGACATTCCGCTTGGAAATCGGTCAAGTCTTGGCAAAGTTATGAGGGTCGGAAGTTTTTGGGTAAGTGTCAATGGGCAACTCAAGGAAAAGTACAATTGACATAGACTCTCATATGGGGAAAAAATCAAATTTCTTAAATGAATAATATTTTGATCCAGAATCAAAGTAGAGGCCAAATAATTATCAAATTGACACTTCGCTTGGAAATCGGTCATGTTTTGGCAAAGTTATTAGGGTCGGAAGTTTTTGAGTATGTGTCAATGGGCAACTCAAGGAAAAGTACAACTGACATAGAATCTCATATGGGAAAAAAATCAAATTTCTTAAATGAATAATATTTTAAAGCAGAACAAAAGTAGAGGACAAATTATGATCAAATTGACATTTCGCTTGGAAATCGGTCATGTTTTGGCAAAGTTGTGAGGGTCGGAAGTTTTTGAGTAAGTGTCAATGGGCAACTTAAGGTTAAGTACAATTGACAGAGACTCTCATATGGGCAAAAAAATCAAATTTCTTAAATAAATAATATTTTGATCCAGAAACAAAGTAGAGGACAAATTATGATCAAATTGACATTTCGCTTGGAAATCGATCATGTTTTGGCAAAGTTATGAGGGTCGGAAGTTTTTGAGTAAGTGTCAATGGGCAACTCAAGGAAAAGTACAATTGACATAGACTCTCATATGGGGAAAAAATCAAATTTGTTAAATGAATAATATTTTGATCCAGAATCAAAGTAGAGGCCAAAAAATGATCAAATTGACATTTCGCTTGGAAATCGGTCAAGTTTTGGCAAAGTTATGAGGGTCGGAAGTTTTTGAGTAAGTGTTAATGGGCAACTCAAGGAAAAGTACAATTGACAGAGACTCTCATATGGGCAAAAAATCAAATTTCTTAAATGAATAATATTTTGATCCAGAATCAAAGTAGAGGCCAAATTATGATCAAATTGACATTTCGCTTGGAAATCGGTCATGTTTTGGCAAAGTTATGAGAGTCGGAAGTTTTTGAGTAAGTGTCAATGGGCAACTCAAGGAAAAGTACAATTGAAATAGACTTTCATATGGGGAAAAAATCTAATTTCTTAAATGAATAATATTTTGATCCAGAATCAAATTAGAGGCCAAATGATGATCAAATTGACATTTCGCTTGGAAATCGGTCAAGTTTTGGCAAAGTTATGAGGGTCGGAAGTTTTTGAGTAAGTGTTAATGGGCAACTCAAGGAAAAGTACAATTGACATAGACTCTCATATGGGCAAAAAAATCAAATTTCTTAAATGAATAATATTTTGAGCCAGAATCAAAGTAGAGGCCAAATTATGATCAAATTGACATTTCGCTTGGAAATCGATCAAGTTTTCGCAAGGTTATGAGGGTCGGAAGTTTTTGAGTAAGTGTTAATGGGCAACTCAAGGAAAAGTACAATTGACATTGACTCTCAAATGGGCAAAAAAATCAAATTTCTTAAATGAATAATATTTTGAACCAGAATCAAAGTAGAGGCCAAATTATGATCAAATTGACATTTCGCTTGGAAATCGGTCATGTTTTGGCAAAGTTATGAGAGTCGGAAGTTTTTGAGTAAGTGTCAATGGGCAACTCAAGGAAAAGTACAATTGACATAGACTTTCATATGGGGAAAAAATCAAATTTCTTAAATGAATAATATTTTGATCCAGAATCAAAGTAGAGGCCAAATGATGATCAAATTGACATTTCGCTTGGAAATCGGTCAAGTTTTGGTAAAATTATGAGGGTCGGAAGTTTTTGAGTAAGTGTTAATGGGCAACTCAAGGAAAAGTACAATTGACAAAGACTCTCATATGGGCAAAAAAATCAAATTTCTTAAATGAATAATATTTTGAACCAGAATCAAAGTAGAGGCCAAATTATGATCAAATTGACATTTCGCTTGGAAGTCGGTCAAGTTTCGGCAAAGTTATAAGGGTCGGAAGTTTTTGAGTAAGTGTTAATGGGCAAATCAAGGAAAAGTACAATTGACATAGACTCTCATATGGGAAAAAAATCAAATTTCTTAAATGAATAATATTTTGAACCAGAATCAAAGTAGAGGCCAAATTATGATCAAATTGACATTTCGCTTGGAAATCGGTCAAGTTTCGGCAAAGTTATAAGGGTCGGAAGTTTTTGAGTAAGTGTCAAAGTCAACTCAAGGAAGAGTACAATTAACATGGACTCTCAAATGGACAAAAAATCACATTTCTTAAATGAATAATATTTCGATGCAGAATCAAAGTAGAGGCCAAATAATGAGCAAATTGACATTTCACTTGGAAATCCGTCAAGTTTCGGCAAAGTTATGAGGGTCGGCAGTTTTTGAGTAAGTGTCAATGGGCAACTCAAGGGAAAGTACATTTGACATAGACTCTCATATGGGGAAAAAATCAAATTTCTCGAATGAATAATATTTTGATGCAGAATCAAAGTAGAGTCCAAATAATGATTAAACTGACATTTCGCTTGAAGATCGGTCAAGTTTTTTCAAAGTTATGAGGGTCGGCAGTTTTTGAGTAAGTGTCAATGGGCAACTCAAGGGAAAGTACAATTGAAATAGACTCTCATATGGGGAAAAAATCAAATTTCTTAAATGAATAATATTTTGAACCAGAATCAAAGTAGAGGCCAAATTATGATCAAATTGACATTTCGCTTGGAAATCGGTCAAGTTTTGGCAAAGATATGAGGGTCGGAAGTTTTTGAGTAAGTGTTAATGGTCAACTCAAGGAAAAGTACAATTGACATAGACTCTCATATGGGCAAAAAAATCAAATTTCTTAAATGAATTATATTTTGAACCAGAATCAAAGTAGAGGCCAAATAATGAGCAAATTGACATTCCACTTGGAAATCGGTCAAGTTTCGGCAAAGTTATAAGGGTCGGAAGTTTTTGAGTAAGTGTCAAAGTCAACTCAAGGAAGAGTACAATTAACATGGACTCTCAAATGGACAAAAAATCAGATTTCTTAAATGAATAATATTTCGATGCAGAATCAAAGTAGAGGCCAAATAATGAGCAAATTGACATTCCACTTGGAAATCCGTCAAGTTTCGGCAAAGTTATGAGGGTCGGAAGTTTTTGAGTAAGTGTCAATGGGCAACTCAAGGGAAAGTACATTTGACATAGACTCTCATATGGGGAAAAAATCAAATTTCTTGAATGAATAATATTTTGATGCAGAATCAAAGTAGAGGCCAAATAATGATTAAACTGACATTTCGCTTAAAGATCGGTCAAGATTTTTCAAAGTTATGAGGGTCGGAAGTTTTTGAGTAAGTGTCAATGGGCAACTCAAGGGAAAGTACAATTGAAATAGACCCTCATATGAAGAAAAAATCAAATTTCTTAAATGAATAATATTTTGAACCAGAATCAAAGTAGAGGCCAAATTATTATCAAATTGACATTTTGCTTGGAAATCGGTCAAGTTTTGGCAAAGATATGAGGGTCGGAAGTTTTTGAGTAAGTGTCAATGGGCAACTCAAGGAAAAGTACAATTGACATAGACTCTCACATGGGGAAAAAATCAAATTTCTTAAATGAATAATATTTTGAACCAGAATCAAAGTAGAGGCCAAATAATGATCAAATTGACATTTCGCTTGGAAATCGATCATGTTTTGGCAAAGTTATGAGGGTCGGAAGTTTTTGAGTAAGTGTCAATGGGCAACTCAAGGGAAAGTACAATTAAAATAGACTCTCATATGGGGAAAAAATCAAATTTCTTAAATGAATAATATTTTGAACCAGAATCAAAGTAGAGGCCAAATTTTGATCAAATTGACATTTCGCTTGGAAATCGGTCAAGTTTTGGCAAAGATATGAGGGTCGGAAGTTTTTGAGTAAGTGTTAATGGTCAACTCAAGGAAAAGTACAATTGACATAGACTCTCATATGGGCAAAAAAATCAAATTTCTTAAATGAATTATATTTTGAACCAGAATCAAAGTAGAGGCCAAATAATGAGCAAATTGACATTCCACTTGGAAATCGGTCAAGTTTCGGCAAAGTTATAAGGGTCGGAAGTTTTTGAGTAAGTGTCAAAGTCAACTCAAGGAAGAGTACAATTAACATGGACTCTCAAATGGACAAAAAATCAGATTTCTTAAATGAATAATATTTCGATGCAGAATCAAAGTAGAGGCCAAATAATGAGCAAATTGACATTCCACTTGGAAATCCGTCAAGTTTCGGCAAAGTTATGAGGGTCGGAAGTTTTTGAGTAAGTGTCAATGGGCAACTCAAGGGAAAGTACATTTGACATAGACTCTCATATGGGGAAAAAATCAAATTTCTTGAATGAATAATATTTTGATGCAGAATCAAAGTAGAGGCCAAATAATGATTAAACTGACATTTCGCTTAAAGATCGGTCAAGATTTTTCAAAGTTATGAGGGTCGGAAGTTTTTGAGTAAGTGTCAATGGGCAACTCAAGGGAAAGTACAATTGAAATAGACCCTCATATGAAGAAAAAATCAAATTTCTTAAATGAATAATATTTTGAACCAGAATCAAAGTAGAGGCCAAATTATTATCAAATTGACATTTTGCTTGGAAATCGGTCAAGTTTTGGCAAAGATATGAGGGTCGGAAGTTTTTGAGTAAGTGTCAATGGGCAACTCAAGGAAAAGTACAATTGACATAGACTCTCACATGGGGAAAAAATCAAATTTCTTAAATGAATAATATTTTGAACCAGAATCAAAGTAGAGGCCAAATAATGATCAAATTGACATTTCGCTTGGAAATCGATCATGTTTTGGCAAAGTTATGAGGGTCGGAAGTTTTTGAGTAAGTGTCAATGGGCAACTCAAGGGAAAGTACAATTAAAATAGACTCTCATATGGGGAAAAAATCAAATTTCTTAAATGAATAATATTTTGAACCAGAATCAAAGTAGAGGCCAAATTTTGATCAAATTGACATTTCGCTTGGAAATCGGTGAAGTTTCGGCAAAGTCATAAGGGTCGGAAGTTTTTGAGTAAGTGTTAATGGACAACTCAAGGAAAAGTACAATTGACATAGACTCTCATATGGGCAAAAAAATCAAATTTCTTAAATGAATAATATTTTGAACCAGAATCAAAGTAGAGGCCAAATAATGATTAAACTGACATTTCGCTTGAAGATCGGTCAAGTTTTTTCAAAGTTATGAGGGTCGGAAGTTTTTGAGTAAGTGTCAATGGGCAACTCAAGGGAAAGTACAATTGAAATAGACTCTCATATGGGGAAAAAATGAATAATATTTTTAACCAGAATCAAATTAGAGGCCAAATTATGATCAAATTGACATTTCGCTTGGAAGTCGGTCAAGTTTCGGCAAAGTTATAAGGGTCGGAAGTTTTTGAGTAAGTGTTAATTGGCAACTCAAGGGAAAGTACATTTGACATAGACTCTCATATGGGGAAAAAATCAAATTTCTTGAATGAATAATATTTTGATGCAGAATCAAAGTAGAGGCCAAATAATGATTAAACTGATATTTCGCTTGAAGATCGGTCAAGTTTTTTCAAAGTTATGAGGGTCGGAAGTTTTTGAGTAAGTGTCAATGGGCAACTCAAGGGAAAGTACAAATGAAATAGACTCTCATATGGGGAAAAAATCAAATTTCTTAAATGAATAATATTTTGAACCAGAATCAAAGTAGAGGCCAAATTATGATCAAATTGACATTTCGCTTGGAAATCGGTGAAGTTTCGGCAAAGTTATAAGGGTCGGAAGTTTTTGAGTAAGTGTCAATGGGCAACTCAAGGGAAAGTACATTTGACATAGACTCTCATATGGGGAAAAAATCAAATTTCTTGAATGAATAATATTTTGATGCAGAATCAAAGTAGAGGCCAAATAATGATTAAACTGACATTTCGCTTGAAGATCGGTCAAGTTTTTTCAAAGTTATGAGGGTCGGAAGTTTTTGAGTAAGTGTCAATGGGCAACTCAAGGGAAAGTACAATTGAAATAGACTCTCATATGGGGAAAAAATCAAATTTCTTAAATGAATAATATTTTGAACCAGAATCAAAGTAGAGGCCAAATTATGATCAAATTGACATTTCGCTTGGAAATCGGTGAGGTTTCGGCAAAGTTATAAGGGTCGGAAGTTTTTGAGTAAGTGTTAATAGGCAACTCAAGGAAAAGTACAATTGACATAGACGCTCATATGGGAAAAAAAATCAAATTTCATAAATGAATAATATTTTGATGCAGAATCAAAGTAGAGGCCAAATAATGAGCAAATTGACATTTCGCTTGGAGATCGGTCAAGTTTTGGCAAAGTTATGAGGGTCGGAAGTTTTTGAGTAAGTGTCAGGGGGCAAATCAAAGGAAAGTATAATTAACATAGACTCTCAAATGGGGAAAAAATTCTTACATGAATAATATTTTGACGCAGAATCAAAGTAGAGGCCAAATAATGATAAAATTGACATTTCGCTTGGAAATCGGTCAAGTTTTGGCAATGTTATGAGGGTCGGGAACTTGTGAGTAAGTGTCAATGGGCAACTCAAGGGAAAGTGCAGTCATTAATGAAAAATATTTTGATGCAAAATCAAAGTAGAGGCCAAATAATGATCAAATTGACATTCCGCTTGGAATTCTGTCAGGTTTTAGCAAAGTTATGCGAGTTGGAAGTTTTTGAGTAAGTGTCAATGGGCAACTCAAGGGAAAGTACAATTGACATAGACACTCATATGGGGAAAAAATCGAATTTCTTAAAGAATAATATTTTGAACCAGAATCAAAGTAGAGGCCAAATTTTGATCAAATTGACATTTCGCTTGGAAATCGGTGAAGTTTCGGCAAAGTTATAAGGGTCGGAAGTTTTTGAGTAAGTGTTAATGGACAACTCAAGGAAAAGTACAATTGACATAGACTCTCATATGGGCAAATAAATCAAATTTCTTAAATGAATAATATTTTGAACCAGAATCAAAGTAGAGGCCAAATAATGATTAAACTGACATTTCGCTTGAAGATCGGTCAAGTTTTTTCAAAGTTATGAGGGTCGGAAGTTTTTGAGTAAGTGTCAATGGGCAACTCAAGGGAAAGTACAATTGAAATAGACTCTCATATGGGGAAAAAATGAATAATATTTTGAACCAGAATCAAAGTAGAGGCCAAATTATGATCAAATTGACATTTCGCTTGGAAATCGGTGAAGTTTCGGCAAAGTTATAAGGGTCGGAAGTTTTTGAGTAAGTGTCAATGGGCAACTCAAGGGAAAGTACATTTGACATAGACTCTCATATGGGGAAAAAATCAAATTTCTTGAATGAATAATATTTTGATGCAGAATCAAAGTAGAGGCCAAATAATGATTAAACTGACATTTCGCTTGAAGATCGGTCAAGTTTTTTCAAAGTTATGAGGGTCGGAAGTTTTTGAGTAAGTGTCAATGGGCAACTCAAGGGAAAGTACAATTGAAATAGACTCTCATATGGGGGAAAAATCAAATTTCTTAAATGAATAATATTTTGAACCAGAATCAAAGTAGAGGCCAAATTATGATCAAATTGACATTTCGCTTGGAAATCGGTGAGGTTTCGGCAAAGTTATAAGGGTCGGAAGTTTTTGAGTAAGTGTTAATAGGCAACTCAAGGAAAAGTACAATTGACATAGACGCTCATATGGGAAAAAAAATCAAATTTCATAAATGAATAATATTTTGATGCAGAATCAAAGTAGAGGCCAAATAATGAGCAAATTGACATTTCGCTTGGAGATCGGTCAAGTTTTGGCAAAGTTATGAGGGTCGGAAGTTTTTGAGTAAGTGTCAGGGGGCAAATCAAAGGAAAGTATAATTAACATAGACTCTCAAATGGGGAAAAAATTCTTACATGAATAATATTTTGACGCAGAATCAAAGTAGAGGCCAAATAATGATAAAATTGACATTTCGCTTGGAAATCGGTCAAGTTTTGGCAATGTTATGAGGGTCGGGAACTTGTGAGTAAGTGTCAATGGGCAACTCAAGGGAAAGTGCAGTCATTAATGAAAAATATTTTGATGCAAAATCAAAGTAGAGGCCAAATAATGATCAAATTGACATTCCGCTTGGAATTCTGTCAGGTTTTAGCAAAGTTATGCGAGTTGGAAGTTTTTGAGTAAGTGTCAATGGGCAACTCAAGGGAAAGTACAATTGACATAGACACTCATATGGGGAAAAAATCGAATTTCTTAAAGAATAATATTTTGAACCAGAATCAAAGTAGAGGCCAAATTTTGATCAAATTGACATTTCGCTTGGAAATCGGTGAAGTTTCGGCAAAGTTATAAGGGTCGGAAGTTTTTGAGTAAGTGTTAATGGACAACTCAAGGAAAAGTACAATTGACATAGACTCTCATATGGGCAAAAAAATCAAATTTCTTAAATGAATAATATTTTGAACCAGAATCAAAGCAGAGGCCAAATAATGATTAAACTGACATTTCGCTTGAAGATCGGTCAAGTTTTTTCAAAGTTATGAGGGTCGGAAGTTTTTGAGTAAGTGTCAATGGGCAACTCAAGGGAAAGTACAATTGAAATAGACTCTCATATGGGGAAAAAATGAATAATATTTTGAACCAGAATCAAAGTAGAGGCCAAATTATGATCAAATTGACATTTCGCTTGGAAATCGGTCAAGTTTCGGCAAAGTTATAAGGGTCGGCAGTTTTTGAGTAAGTGTTAATTGGCAACTCAAGGGAAAGTACATTTGACATAGACTCTCATATGGGGAAAAAGTCAAATTTCTTGAATGAATAATATTTTGATGCAGAATCAAAGTAGAGGCCAAATAATGATTAAACTGACATTTCGCTTGAAGATCGGTCAAGTTTTTTCAAAGTTATGAGGGTCGGAAGTTTTTGAGTAAGTGTCAATGGGCAACTCAAGGGAAAGTACAATTGAAATAGACTCTCATATGGGGAAAAAATCAAATTTCTTAAATGAATAATATTTTGAACCAGAATCAAAGTAGAGGCCAAATTATGATCAAATTGACATTTCGCTTGGAAATCGGTGAAGTTTCGGCAAAGTTATAAGGGTCGGAAGTTTTTGAGTAAGTGTCAATGGGCAACTCAAGGGAAAGTACATTTGACATAGACTCTCATATGGGGAAAAAATCAAATTTCTTGAATGAATAATATTTTGATGCAGAATCAAAGTAGAGGCCAAATAATGATTAAACTGACATTTCGCTTGAAGATCGGTCAAGTTTTTTCAAAGTTATGAGGGTCGGAAGTTTTTGAGTAAGTGTCAATGGGCAACTCAAGGGAAAGTACAATTGAAATAGACTCTCATATGGGGAAAAAATCAAATTTCTTAAATGAATAATATTTTGAACCAGAATCAAAGTAGAGGCCAAATTATGATCAAATTGACATTTCGCTTGGAAATCGGTGAAGTTTCGGCAAAGTTATAAGGGTCGGAAGTTTTTGAGTAAGTGTTAATAGGCAACTCAAGGAAAAGTACAATTGACATAGACGCTCATATGGGAAAAAAAATCAAATTTCATAAATGAATAATATTTTGATGCAGAATCAAAGTAGAGGCCAAATAATGAGCAAATTGACATTTCGCTTGGAGATCGGTCAAGTTTTGGCAAAGTTATGAGGGTCGGAAGTTTTTGAGTAAGTGTCAATGGGCAACTCAAGGGAAAGTACAATTGAAATAGACTCTCAAATGGGGAAAAAATTCTTACATGAATAATATTTTGACGCAGAATCAAAGTAGAGGCCAAATAATGATAAAATTGACATTTCGCTTGGAAATCGGTCAAGTTTTGGCAATGTTATGAGGGTCGGGAGCTTGTGAGTAAGTGTCAATGGGCAACTCAAGGGAAAGTGCAGTCATTAATGAAAAATATTTTGATGCAAAATCAAAGTAGAGGCCAAATAATGATCAAATTGACATTCCGCTTGGAATTCTGTCAGGTTTTAGCAAAGTTATGCGAGTTGGAAGTTTTTGAGTAAGTGTCAATGGGCAACTCAAGGGAAAGTACAATTGACATAGACACTCATATGGGGAAAAAATAATGATCAAATTGACATTTCGCTTGGAAATAGGTCAAGTTTTGGCAAAGCTAAGCGAGCTGGAAGTTTTTGAGTAAGTGTCAATGGGCAACTCAAGGAAAAGTACAATTGACATAGACTTTTATATGGGGAAAAAATCAAATTTCTTGAATGAATAATATTTTGATGCAGAATCAAAGTAGAGGCCAAATAATGATCAAATTGACATTTTGCTTGGAAATCGGTCAAGTTTTGGCAAAGTTATGAGGGTCGGAAGTTTTTGAGTAAGTGTTAGGAGGCAAATCAAGGGAAAGTACAATTGTCATAGACACTCATATGGGGAAAAAATAATGATCAAATTGACATTTCGTTTGGAAATCGGTCAAGTTTTAGCAAAGATAAGCGAGTTGGAAGTTTTTGAGTAAGTGTCAATGGGCAACTCAAGGGAAAGTACAATTGACATAAACATGGGGAAAAAATAAGGATCAAAATGACATTTGGATTGCAAATCGGTCAAGTTTTGGCAAGGCGATGCGAGTTGGAAGTTTTTGAGTGTCAATGGGCAACTCAAGGAAAAGTACAATTGACATAGACTCTCATATGGGGAAAAAATCAAATTTCTTAAATGAATAATATTTTGATCCAGAATCAAAGTAGAGGCCAAATAATGAGCAAATTGACATTTCGCTTGGAAATCGGTCATGTTTTGGCAAAGTTATTAGGGTCGGAAGTTTTTGAGTATGTGTCAATGGGCAACTCAAGGAAAAGTACAATTGACATAGACTCTCATATGGGGAAAAAATCAAATTTCTTAAATGAATAATATTTTGATCCAGAATCAAAGAAGAGGCCAAATAATTATCAAATTGACATTTCGCTTGGAAATCGGTCATGTTTTGGCAAAGTTATTAGGGTCGGAAGTTTTTATACCCGTTACTTATAAAAAATAAGTATAAGGGTATATTGTGTTCGTTGGAATGTATGTAACAGGGAGAAGGAGGCATCTCCGACCCTATAAAGTATATATATTCTTGATCAGCATCAATAGCCGAGTCGATATTGCCATGTCCGTCTGTCCGTCTGTCTGTCTGTATGAACAAAAGGATCTCAGAGACCATAAGAGATAGAGATACCAAACTTTCACTAAAAGACTTCTATATACCCCACGCAGATCAAGTTTGTTTCAAATTTAAGCCACGCCCCCCTCCGTCCCCGCAAATAGCGAAAAACAGTCTGAACAAAGAAATCTCAGAAACTAAAAGAGATAGAGTAACCAAATTTGGCACACAGATTTATATATACCTCACGCAGATCAAGTTTGTTTCAAATTTAATCCACGCCCCCATCCGCCCCCGCAAATCGCGAAAAACCACCATAACCACAGTTTTCAAGATAATACGTTTTTTGTGATTATTACCGTTATCTATTAGCATTATCTATTATCCCACTAAATCGCATCAAGATCGGACATGTAGAACGACAGTTATGGCGAATTAAAGTTTTCAGAGCAAAACAAGTATTTTCTTTAAAGTACTTTTCAATATATTTAAGTAAGTAACGGGTATCATATAGTCGGGATCTCGACTATAGCCTTTCCCGCTTGTTGAGTATGTGTCAATGGGACACTCAAGGAAAAGTACAACTGACATAGACTCTCATATGGAAAAAAAATCAAATTTCTTAAATGAATAATATTTTAAAGCATAACCAAAGTAGAGGACAAATTATGATCAAATTGACATTTCGCTTGGAAATCGGTCATGTTTTGGCAAAGTTATGAGGGTCGGAAGTTTTTGAGTAAGTGTCAATGGGCAACTCAAGAAAAAGTACAATTACCATAGACTCTCATATAGGGAAAAAATCAAATTTCTTAAATGAATAATATTTTGATCCAGAATCAAAGTAGAGGCCAAATAATGATCAAATTGACATTTCGCTTGGAAATCGGTCAAGTTTTGGCAAAGTTATGAGGGTCGGAAGTTTTTGATTAAGTGTTAATGGGCAACTCAAGGAAAAGTACAATTAAAATAGACTCTCATATGGGGAAAAAATCAAATTTCTTAAATGAATAATATTTTGAACCAGAATCAAAGTAGAGGCCAAATTTTGATCAAATTGACATTTCGCTTGGAAATCGGTGAAGTTTCGGCAAAGTTATAAGGGTCGGAAGTTTTTGAGTAAGTGTTAATGGGCAACTCAAGGAAAAGTACAATTGACATAGACTCTCATATGGGCAAAAAAATCAAATTTCTTAAATGAATAATATTTTGAACCAAAATCAAAGTAGAGGCCAAATAATGATTAAACTGACATTTCGCTTGAAGATCGGTCAAGTTTTTTCAAAGTTATGAGGGTCGGAAGTTTTTGAGTAAGTGTCAATGGGCAACTCAAGGGAAAGTACAATCGAAATAGACTCTCATATGGGGAAAAAATGAATAATATTTTGAACCAGAATCAAAGTAGAGGCCAAATTATGATCAAATTGACATTTCGCTTGGAAATCGGTCAAGTTTCGGCAAAGTTATAAGGGTCTGAAGTTTTTGAGTAAGTTTTAATTGGCAACTCAAGGGAAAGTACATTTGACATAGACTCTCATATGGAGAAAAAATCAAATTTCTTGAATGAATAATATTTTGATGCAGAATCAAAGTAGAGGCCAAATAATGATTAAACTGACATTTCGCTTGAAGATCGGTCAAGTTTTTTCAAAGTTATGAGGGTCGGAAGTTTTTGAGTAAGTGTCAATGGGCAACTCAAGGGAAAGTACAATTGAAATAGACTCTCATATGGGGAAAAAATCAAATTTCTTAAATGAATAATATTTTGAACCAGAATCAAAGTAGAGGCCAAATTATGATCAAATTGACATTTCGCTTGGAAATCGGTGAAGTTTCGGCAAAGTTATAAGGGTCGGAAGTTTTTGAGTAAGTGTCAATGGGCAACTCAAGGGAAAGTACATTTGACATAGACTCTCATATGGGGAAAAAAATCAAATTTCTTGAATGAATAATATTTTGATGCAGAATCAAAGTAGAGGCCAAATAATGATTAAACTGACATTTCGCTTGAAGATCGGTCAAGTTTTTTCAAAGTTATGAGGGTCGGAAGTTTTTGAGTAAGTGTCAATGGGCAACTCAAGGGAAAGTACAATTGAAATAGACTCTCAAATGGGGAAAAAATTCTTACATGAAAAATATTTTGATGCAGAATCAAAGTAGAGGCCAAATAATGATAAAATTGACATTTCGCTTGGAAATCGGTCAAGTTTTGGCAATGTTATGAGGGTCGGGAGCTTGTGAGTAAGTTTCAATGGGCAACTCAAGGGAAAGTGCAGTCATTAATGAAAAATATTTTGATGCAAAATCAAAGTAGAGTCCAAATAATGATCAAATTGACATTCCGCTTGGAATTCTGTCAGGTTTTAGCAAAGTTATGCGAGTTGGAAGTTTTTGAGTAAGTGTCAATGGGCAACTCAAGGAAAAGTACAGTTGACATAGACTTTTATATGGGGAAAAATTCAAATTTCTTGAATGAATAATATTTTGATGCAGAATCAAAGTAGAGGCCAAATAATGATCAAATTGACATTTTGCTTGGAAATCGGTCAAGTTTTGGCAAAGTTATGAGGGTCGGAAGTTTTTGAGTAAGTGTTAATGGGCAACTCAAGGAAAAGTACAAATACCATAGACTCTCATATAGGGAAAAAATCAAATTTCTTAAATGAATAATATTTTGATCCAGAATCAAAGTAGAGGCCAAATAATGATCAATTTGACATTTCGCTTGGAAATCGGTCAAGTTTTGGCAAAGTTATGAGGGTCGGAAGTTTTTGATTAAGTGTTAATGGGCAACTCAAGGAAAAGTACAATTACCATAGACTCTCATATGGGGAAAAATCAAATTTCTTAAATGAATAATATTTTGATCCAGAATCAAAGTAGAGGCCAAATCATGATCAAATTGACATTTCGCTTGGATATTGGTCAAGTTTTGGCAAAGTTATGAGGGTCGGAAGTTTTTGAGTAAGTGTCAATGGGCAACTCAAGGAAAAGTACAATTGACAGAGACTCTCATATGGGCAAAAAAATCAAATTTCTTAAATAAATAATATTTTGATCCAGAATCAAAGTAGAGGACAAATTATGATCAAATTGACATTTCGCTTGGAAATCGATCATGATTTGGCAAAGTTATGAGGGTCGGAAGTTTTTGAGTAAGTGTCAATGGGCAACTCAAGTGAAAGTACAATTGAAATAGACTCTCATATGGGGAAAAAATCAAATTTCTTAAATGAATAACATTTTGAACCAGAATCAAAGTAGAGGCCAAATTATGATCAAATTGACATTTCGCTTGGAAATCGGTGAAGTTTCGGCAAAGTTATAAGGGTCGGAAGTTTTTGAACAAGAGTCAGGGGGCAAATCAAAGGAAAGTATAATTAACATAGACTCTCAAATGGGGAAAAAATTCTTACATGAAAAATATTTTGACGCAGAATCAAAGTAGAGGCCAAATAATGATTAAACTGACATTTCGCTTGAAGATCGGTCAAGTTTTGGCAAAGTTATGAGGGTCGGAAGTTTTTGAACAAGTGTCAGGGGGCAAATCAAAGGAAAGTATAATTAACATAGACTCTCAAATGGGGAAAAAATTCTTACATGAAAAATATTTTGACGCAGAATCAAACTAGAGGCCAAATAATGATAAAATTGACATTTCGCTTGGAAATCGGTCAAGTTTTGGCAATGTTATGAGGGTCGGGAGCTTGTGAGTAAGTTTCAATGGGCAACTCAAGGGAAAGTGCAGTCATTAATGAAAAATATTTTGATGCAAAATCAAAGTAGAGTCCAAATAATGATCAAATTGACATTCCGCTTGGAATTCTGTCAGGTTTTAGCAAAGTTATGCGAGTTGGAAGTTTTTGAGTAAGTGTCAATGGGCAACTCAAGGAAAAGTACAGGTGACATAGACTTTTATATGGGGAAAAATTCAAATTTCTTGAATGAATAATATTTTGATGCAGAATCAAAGTAGAGGCCAAATAATGATCAAATTGACATTTTGCTTGGAAATCGGTCAAGTTTTGGCAAAGTTATGAGGGTCGGAAGTTTTTGAGTAAGTGTTAATGGGCAACTCAAGGAAAAGTACAAATACCATAGACTCTCATATGGGGAAAAATCAAATTTCTTAAATGAATAATATTTTGATCCAGAATCAAAGTAGAGGCCAAATCATGATCAAATTGACATTTCGCTTGGATATTGGTCAAGTTTTGGCAAAGTTATGAGGGTCGGAAGTTTTTGAGTAAGTGTCAATGGGCAACTAAAGGAAAAGTACAATTGACAGAGACTCTCATATGGGCAAAAAAATCAAATTTCTTAAATAAATAATATTTTGATCCAGAATCAAAGTAGAGGACAAATTATGATCAAATTGACATTTCGCTTGGAAATCGATCATGATTTGGCAAAGTTATGAGGGTCGGAAGTTTTTGAGTAAGTGTCAATGGGCAACTCAAGGGAAAGTACAATTGAAATAGACTCTCATATGGGGAAAAAATCAAATTTCTTAAATGAATAATATTTTGAACCAGAATCAAAGTAGAGGCCAAATTATGATCAAATTGACATTTCGCTTGGAAATCGGTGAAGTTTCGGCAAAGTTATAAGGGTCGGTAGTTTTTGAACAAGAGTCAGGGGGCAAATCAAAGGAAAGTATAATTAACATAGACTCTCAAATGGGGAAAAAATTCTTACATGAAAAATATTTTGACGCAGAATCAAAGTAGAGGCCAAATAATGATAAAATTGACATTTCGCTTGGAAATCGGTCAAGTTTTGGCAATGTTATGAGGGTCGGGAGCTTGTGAGTAAGTGTCAATGGGCAACTCAAGGAAAAGTACAATTGACATAGACTTTTATATGGGGAAAAATTCAAATTTCTTGAATGAATAATATTTTGATGCAGAATCAAAGTAGAGGCCAAATAATGATCAAATTGACATTTGCTTGGAAATCGGTCAAGTTTTGGCAAAGTTATGAGGGTCGGAAGTTTTTGAGTAAGTGTTAGGAGGCAAATCAAGGGAAAGTACAATTGTCATAGACACTCATATGGGGAAAAAATAATGATCAAATTGACATTTCGTTTGGAAATCGGTCAAGTTTTAGCAAAGATAAGCGAGTTGGAAGTTTTTGAGTAAGTGTCAATGGGCAACTCAAGGGAAAGTACAATTGACATAAACATGGGGAAAAAATAATGATCAAAATGACATTTGGATTGCGAATCGGTCAAGTTTTGGCAAGGCGATGCGAGTTGGAAGTTTTTGAGTAAGTGTCAATGGGCAACTCAAGGAAAAGTACAATTGACATAGACTCTCATATGGGGAAAAAATCAAATTTCTTAAATGAATAATATTTTGATCCAGAATCAAAGTAGAGGCCAAATAATGAGCAAATTGACATTTCGCTTGGAAATCGGTCAAGTTTTGGCAAAGTTACGAGGGTCGGAAGTTTTTGGGTAAGTGTCAATGGGCAACTCAAGGAAAAGTACAATTGACATAGACTCTCATTTGGGGAAAAAATCAAATTTCTTAAATGAATAATATTTTGATCCAGAATCAAAGAAGAGGCCAAATAATTATCAAATTGACATTTCGCTTGGAAATCGGTCATGTTTTGGCAAAGTTATTAGGGTCGGAAGTTTTTGAGTATGTGTCAATGGGCAACTCAAGGAAAAGTACAATTGACATAAACATGGGGAAAAAATAATGATCAAAATGACATTTGGATTGCGAATCGGTCAAGTTTTGGCAAGGCGATGCGAGTTGGAAGTTTTTGAGTAAGTGTCAATGGGCAACTCAAGGAAAAGTACAATTGACATAGACTCTCATATGGGGAAAAAATCAAATTTCTTAAATGAATAATATTTTGATCCAGAATCAAAGTAGAGGCCAAATAATGAGCAAATTGACATTTCGCTTGGAAATCGGTCAAGTTTTGGCAAAGTTATGAGGGTCGGAAGTTTTTGGGTAAGTGTCAATGGGCAACTCAAGGAAAAGTACAATTGACATAGACTCTCATATGGGAAAAAAATCAAATTTCTTAAATTAATAATATTTTGATCCAGAATCAAAGTAGAGGCCAAATAATGATCAAATTGACATTTCGATTGGAAATCGGTCAAGTTTTGGCAAAGTTATGAGGGTCGGAAGTTTTTGAGTAAGTGTTAATGGGCAACTCAAGGAAAAGTACAATTGACAGAGACTCTCATATGGTCAAAAATATCCAATTTCTTAAATGAATAATATTTTGATCCAGAATCAAAGTAGAGGCCAAATTATGAACAAATTGACATTTTTCTTGGGAAATCGGTCATGTTTTGGCAAAGTTATGAGGGTCGGAAGTTTTTGAGTAAGTGTCAATGGGCAACTCAAGGAAAAGTACAATTGACATAGACTTTCATATGGCAAAAAAATTAAATTTCTAAAATGAATAATATTTTGATCCAGAATCAAAGTAGAGGCCAAATTATGATCAAATTGACATTTCGCTTGGAAATCGGTCAAGTTTCGGCAAAGTTATGAAGGTCGGAAGTTTTTGAGTAAGTGTTAATGGGCAACTCAAGGAAAAGTACAATTGACATAGACTCTCATATGGGGAAAAAAATCAAATTTCTTAAATGAATAATATTTTGAACCAGAATCAAAGTAGAGGCCAAATAATGAGCAAATTGACATTTCGCTTGGAGATCGGTCAAGTTTTGGCAAAGTTATGAGGGTCGGAAGTTTTTGAACAAGAGTCAGGGGGCAAATCAAAGGAAAGTATAATTAACATAGACTCTCAAATGGGGAAAAAATTCTTACATGAAAAATATTTTGACGCAGAATCAAAGTAGAGGCCAAATAATGATAAAATTGACATTTCGCTTGGAAATTGGTCAAGTTTTGGCAATGTTATGAGGGTCGGGAGCTTGTGAGTAAGTGTCAATTGGCAACTCAAGGAAAAGTACAATTGACATAGACTTTTATATGGGGAAAAATTCAAATTTCTTGAATGAATAATATTTTGATGCAGAATCAAAGTAGAGGCCAAATAATGATCAAATTGACATTTTGCTTGGAAATCAGTCAAGTTTTGGCAAAGTTGTGAGGGTCGGAAGTTTTTGAGTAAGTGTCAATGGGCAACTCAAGGGAAAGTACAATTGTCATAGACACTCATATGGGGAAAAAATAATGATCAAAATGACATTTGGATTGCGAATCGGTCAAGTTTTGGCAAGGCGATGCGAGTTGGAAGTTTTTGAGTAAGTGTCAATGGGCAACTCAAGGAAAAGTACAATTGACATAGACTCTCATATGGGGAAAAAATCAAATTTCTTAAATGAATAATATTTTGATCCAGAATCAAAGTAGAGGCCAAATAATGAGCAAATTGACATTTCGCTTGGAAAACGGTCAAGTTTTGGCAAAGTTATGAGGGTCGGAAGTTTTTGGGTAAGTGTCAATGGGCAACTCAAGGAAAAGTACAATTGACATAGACTCTCATTTGGGGAAAAAATCAAATTTCTTAAATGAATAATATTTTGATCCAGAATCAAAGAAGAGGCCAAATAATGATCAAATTGACATTTCGCTTGGAAATCGGTCAAGTTTTGGCAAAGTTATGAGGGTCGGAAGTTTTTAGACCCCTTACTTAAAAAAAGTACAGGGGTCTATTGGGTTTGTTTTAGCGAAAATGTGCGTAACAGGCAGAAGGAGGCGTGGCAGACCCTATAAAGTATATATATTCTTGATCAGCATCAATAGCCAAGTCGATATAGCAATGTCCGTCTGTCCGTCTGTCTGTCTGTCTGTCTGTCCGTCTGTCTGTCTGTCCGTCCGTCTGTATGAACACCTAGATCTCAGAGACTATAAGAGCTAGAGACACCAAACTTGGTATGTAGGTTCGTCTATATTGCAAGCAGATCAAGTTTGTTTCAAAATTTGGCCACGCCCCCTTTGTCGCCCACAAATCGAAAAACAAAATTTCATATCCAAATTATAAGAACAATTTCAAAGCTAGGGACACCAAACTTAGTATGTAGAGTCGTCTATATTGCAGGCATATCAAGTTTGTTTCTTTTTTGGATCGGACCACTATATCATATAGCTGCCATAGGACCGATCGGGCGAAAATCAAGTCTTAGTATGAAAAACTTTTTTGTTTTATGAGATATCTCAACAAAACTAATACAGTATGCATATAACTTGGTTTTATATATCCTCTCCGAAGTTGGCTTACATCGGACCACTATATCATATAGCTTCCATAGTATCGATCGGGCGAAAATCAAGTCTTAGTATGAAAAACTTTTTTGTTTTATGAGATATCTCAACAAAACTTTTACAGTATGCATATAACTTGGTTTTATATATCCTGTCCGAAGTTGGCTTACATCGGACCACTATATCATATAGCTTCCATAGTACCGATCGGACGAAAATCAAGTCTTAGTATGAACAACTTTTTTTTTATGAGATATCTCAACTTAACTATTACAGTATGCATATAACTTGGTTTTATATATCCTGACCGAAGTTGGTTCAAATCGGACAACTATCTCATATAGCTGTCATTGAAAAAAGTAGTCGAAAATGTATTACAACGCTCTGCAACAGCATCAAGCGGCCAAATTATTTTTGAATGTTTGTAGTCTTTTCTATTTCCATAGTAAGTACGGGGTCTCCGACAGTCGAGTATGCTCGACTGTAGCACCGCGAGCGAAGCGAGCGGGGGGTTGGCGAGCGAAGCGAGCAGGGGGCGGAGCCCCCTAGTTTGAGTAAGTGTTAATGGGCAACTCAAGGAAAAGTACAATTGACAGAGAATCTCATATGGTCAAAAATATCCAATTTCTTAAATGAATAATATTTTGATCCAGAATCAAAGTAGAGGCCAAATTATGAACAAATTGACATTTTTCTTGGGAAATCGGTCATGTTTTGGCAAAGTTATGAGGGTCGGAAGTTTTTGAGTAAGTGTCAATGGGCAACTCAAGGAAAAGTACAATTGACATAGACTTTCATATGGCAAAAAAATTAAATTTCTAAAATGAATAATATTTTGATCCAGAATCAAAGTAGAGGCCAAATTATGATCAAATTGACATTTCGCTTGGAAATCGGTCAAGTTTCGGCAAAGTTATGAAGGTCGGAAGTTTTTGAGTAAGTGTTAATGGGCAACTCAAGGAAAAGTACAATTGACATAGACTCTCATATGGGGAAAAAAATCAAATTTCTTAAATGAATAATATTTTGATCCAGAATCAAAGAAGAGGCCAAATAATGATCAAATTGACATTTCGCTTGGAAATCGGTCAAGTTTTGGCAAAGTTATGAGGGTCGGAAGTTTTTGGGTAAGTGTCAATGGGCAACTCAAGGAAAAGTACAATTGACATAGACTCTCATTTGGGGAAAAAATCAAATTTCTTAAATGAATAATATTTTGATCCAGAATCAAAGAAGAGGCCAAATAATGATCAAATTGACATTTCGCTTGGAAATCGGTCAAGTTTTGGCAAAGTTATGAGGGTCGGAAGTTTTTGAGTAAGTGTTAATGGGCAACTCAAGGAAAAGTACAATTGACAGAGACTCTCATATGGTCAAAAATATCCAATTTCTTAAATGATTAATATTTTGATCCAGAATCAAAGTAGAGGCCAAATTATGAACAAATTGACATTTTTCTTGGGAAATCGGTCATGTTTTGGCAAAGTTATGAGGGTCGGAAGTTTTTGAGTAAGTGTCAATGGGCAACTCAAGGAAAAGTACAATTGACATAGACTTTCATATGGCAAAAAAATTAAATTTCTAAAATGAATAATATTTTGATCCAGAATCAAAGTAGAGGCCAAATTATGATCAAATTGACATTTCGCTTGGAAATCGGTCAAGTTTCGGCAAAGTTATGAAGGTCGGAAGTTTTTGAGTAAGTGTTAATGGGCAACTCAAGGAAAAGTACAATTGACATAGACTCTCATATGGGGAAAAAAATCAAATTTCTTAAATGAATAATATTTTGAACCAGAATCAAAGTAGAGGCCAAATTATGATCAAATTGACATTTCGCTTGGAAATCGGTCAAGTTTCGGCAAAGTTATAAGGGTCGGAAGTTTTTGAGTAAGTGTTAATGGGCAACTCAAGGAAAAGTACAATTGACATAGACTCTCATATGGGGAAAAAAATCAAATTTCTTAAATGAATAATATTTTGAACCAGAATCAAAGTAGAGGCCAAATTATGATCAAATTGACATTTCGCTTGGAAATCGGTCAAGTTTCGGCAAAGTTATGAAGGTCGGAAGTTTTTGAGTAAGTGTTAATGGGCAACTCAAGGAAAAGTACAATTGACATAGACTCTCATATGGGGAAAAAAATCAAATTTCTTAAATGAATAATATTTTGATCCAGAATCAAAGTAGAGGCCAAATTATGAACAAATTGACATTTTTCTTGGGAAATCGGTCATGTTTTGGCAAAGTTATTAGGGTCGGAAGTTTTTGAGTAAGTGTTAATGGGCAACTCAAGGAAAAGTACAATTGACAGAGACTCTCATATGGTCAAAAATATCCAATTTCTTAAATGAATAATATTTTGATCCAGAATCAAAGTAGAGGCCAAATTATGAACAAATTGACATTTTTCTTGGGAAATCGGTCATGTTTTGGCAAAGTTATTAGGGTCGGAAGTTTTTGAGTATGTGTCAATGCGCAACTCAAGGAAAAGTA
Organism: Drosophila phalerata; assembly: GCA_951394115.2. NCBI lineage: Eukaryota > Metazoa > Arthropoda > Insecta > Diptera > Drosophilidae > Drosophila > Drosophila phalerata. Next base: position 12,113,316 of record OX596004.2, read on the forward strand.
CAACTGACATAGACTCTCATATGGGAAAAAAATCAAATTTCTTAAATGAATAATATTTTGATCCAGAATCAAAGTAGAGGCCAAATAATGATCAAATTGACATTTCGCTTGGAAATCGGTCAAGTTTCGGCAAAGTTATGAAGGTCGGAAGTTTTTGAGTAAGTGTTAATGGGCAACTCAAGGAAAAGTACAATTGACATAGACTCTCATATGGGGAAAAAAATCAAATTTCTTAAATGAATAATATTTTGATCCAGAATCAAAGTAGAGGCCAAATTATGAACAAATTGACATTTTTCTTGGGAAATCGGTCATGTTTTGGCAAAGTTATTATGGTCGGAAGTTTTTGAGTAAGTGTTAATGGGCAACTCAAGGAAAAGTACAATTGACATAGACTCTCATATGGGGAAAAAAATCAAATTTCTTAAATGAATAATATTTTGAACCAGAATCAAAGTAGAGGCCAAATTATGAACAAATTGACATTTTTCTTGGGAAATCGGTCATGTTTTGGCAAAGTTATGAGGGTCGGAAGTTTTTGAGTATGTGTCAATGGGCAACTCAAGGAAAAGTACAACTGACATAGACTCTCATATGGGAAAAAAATCAAATTTCTTAAATGAATAATATTTTGATCCAGAATCAAAGTAGAGGCCAAATAATGATCAAATTGACATTTCGCTTGGAAATCGGTCAAGTTTTGGCAAAGTTATGAGGGTCGGAAGTTTTGGAGTAAGTGTTAATGGGCAACTCAAGGAAAAGTACAATTGACAGAGACTCTCATATGGTCAAAAATATCCAATTTCTTAAATGAATAATATTTTGATCCAAAATCAAAGTAGAGGCCAAATTATGAACAAATTGACATTTTTCTTGGGAAATCGGTCATGTTTTGGCAAAGTTATTAGGGTCGGAAGTTTTTGAGTATGTGTCAATGGGCAACTCAAGGAAAAGTACAACTGACATAGACTCTCATATGGGAAAAAAATCAAATTTCTTAAATGAATAATATTTTGATCCAGAATCAAAGTAGAGGCCAAATAATGATCAAATTGACATTTCGCTTGGAAATCGGTCAAGTTTCGGCAAAGTTATGAAGGTCGGAAGTTTGTGAGTAAGTGTTAATGGGCAACTCAAGGAAAAGTACAATTGACATAGACTCTCATATGGGGAAAAAAATCAAATTTCTTAAATGAATAATATTTTGATCCAGAATCAAAGTAGAGGCCAAATTATGAACAAATTGACATTTTTCTTGGGAAATCGGTCATGTTTTGGCAAAGTTATTAGGGTCGGAAGTTTTTGAGTAAGTGTTAATGGGCAACTCAAGGAAAAGTACAATTGACATAGACTCTCATATGGGGAAAAAAATCAAATTTCTTAAATGAATAATATTTTGAACCAGAATCAAAGTAGAGGCCAAATTATGATCAAATTGACATTTCGCTTGGAAATCGGTCAAGTTTCGGCAAAGTTATGAAGGTCGGAAGTTTTTGAGTAAGTGTTAATGGGCAACTCAAGGAAAAGTACAATTGACATAGACTCTCATATGGGGAAAAAAATCAAATTTCTTAAATGAATAATATTTTGATCCAGAATCAAAGTAGAGGCCAAATTATGAACCAACTGACATTTTTCTTGGGAAATCGGTCATGTTTTGGCAAAGTTATTAGGGTCGGAAGTTTTTGAGTAAGTGTTAATGGGCAACTCAAGGAAAAGTACAATTGACAGAGACTCTCATATGGTCAAAAATATCCAATTTCTTAAATGAATAATATTTTGATCCAGAATCAAAGTAGAGGCCAAATTATGAACAAATTGACATTTTTCTTGGGAAATCGGTCATGTTTTGGCAAAGTTATGAGGGTCGGAAGTTTTTGAGTATGTGTCAATGGGCAACTCAAGGAAAAGTACAACTGACATAGACTCTCATATGGGAAAAAAATCAAATTTCTTAAATGAATAATATTTTGATCCAGAATCAAAGTAGAGGCCAAATAATGATCAAATTGACATTTCGATTGGAAATCGGTCAAGTTTTGGCAAAGTTATGAGGGTCGGAAGTTTTTGAGTAAGTGTTAATGGGCAACTCAAGGAAAAGTACAATTGACATAGACTCTCATATGGGGAAAAAAATCAAATTTCTTAAATGAATAATATTTTGAACCAGAATCAAAGTAGAGGCCAAATTATGATCAAATTGACATTTCGCTTGGAAATCGGTCAAGTTTTGGCAATGATATGAGGGTCGGAATTTTTTGAGTAAGTGTCAATGGGCAACTCAAGGAAAAGTACAATTGACATAGACTCTCATATGGGGAAAAAATCAAATTTCTTAAATGAATAATATTTTGATCCAGAATCAAAGTATAGGCCAAATAATGATCAAATTGACATTTCGCTTGGAAATCGGTCAAGTTTTGGCAAAGTAATGAGGGTCGGAAGTTTTTTAGTGAGTGTCAATGGGCAACTCAAGGAAAGTACAATTGACAGAGACTCTCATATGGGCAAAAAAATCAAATTTCTTAAATGAATAATATTTTGATCCAGAATCAAAGTAGAGGACAAATTATGATCAAATTGACATTACGCTTGGAAATCGATCATGTTTTGGCAAAGTTATGAGGGTCGGAAGCTTTTGAGTAAGTGTCAATGAGCAACTCAAGGAAAAATACAATTGACATAGACTCTCATATGGGGAAAAAAATCAAATTTCTTAAATGAATAATATTTTAATCCAGAGTCAAAGTAAAGGCCAAATAATGATCAAATTGACATTTCGCTTGGAAATCGATCATGTTTTGGCAAAGTTATGAGGGTCGGAAGTTTTTAAGTTAGTGTCAATGGGCAACTCAAGGAAAAGTATGTCGGAGAATAGATGAATAGCTTGAGTGTTGGCACTTTCATATAGTTAAGTGTTGTGTTGAATAGAGCGTAATTAGTGTTGTTAAACAGCTCGGACAATGTGGGATGACAGCTGATGCTGTCATTGAGTGTGGCTCTCTGTGAGTGTCAGATTTTATTGGTCTTGTCATATAGAAAAGAGGAAGAAAGGTGCAAGTCACTTAACCTGCGCATTGAAAGGCACTAGACGGAGAGACGCACTGCACATTATCGAAATGGCTGAAAACGTAGCAATTGAATACGGAAATCAATCACCGACATCAGAAGTGGGATCCTATTCGCAGCCAATATCAGCGGATGAGCAGTTTCGTGCTTTATTGGAGCAGCAGAATCGCAACTTTCTTGAGTTTGCTAAATCCTTGCGCGCCACGACAAAAGAGTCTCAACAAAATGGCGTTACCAAGCTGCCAAAATTCAACGCAGATGTAGCCGGTGCCGATGCTACGCAGTGGTGCGCCACGGTTGATATTGTCTTAAGCGAGAAACCGTTACATGGCAGCGCTTTAGTTCTGGCAGTAAGCGAATCGTTGGAGGGCAGTACGTCATTGTGGCTGTCGCAAATTTGTTTTCCCGGGATCACATGGGAACAATTTAAACAGCTTTTTGTGCAGAGGTTCGAAAGCACGGAAACGTCGGCAGCTACCATGCTAAACTTAATCAACAGCCGCCCCAAAGACGGTGAATGCTTTGCCGTATACGCGAGCCGTAAAGTAACATCTCTGATGACAAAATGGCGTGGTATAGATTTGGAGGAGATTGTCGTATCAGTCGTTCTTGGACACATGGCCAATTTCGACCGACGGCTGCAAAGAGTGGCGTACACAACGAATGTTCAGAACCGGCGTGATCTACAGTCGGAGCTACAAGTTTTTATGTTGGAAAAGCGCCGTCAGGATTTCCAGATGAAGGACCTGGATCAAAGCGCACGAAGTCATCCACCATAAAGTGCCATGACTGCGGCAAGATGGGGCATAAGAAGTTTGAGTGCAGAGCAACGATGCAAGGTGGAGGATCTATGCGTGATGGCGAACCTAAAGCGACTCAAGCGTTGCAGCAGCGAACGAAAACCAACATTCAGTGTTACCGCTGTCAAGAGATGGGACACATTGCTACACATTGTCCAAAGGGTGTCTCTGGAGGCGGAAAAAGATTTGAAAAGCGAGTGGAGTTGTGCGTCGTGGAAGACCAGAAATCGCAGATGATGCAGCGAGGCGAAAAATTTCAAATTACATTTAATTCTGGAGCCGAATGTTCTTTAGTTAAGGAGAGTATGTCTAGCAAGTTAATGGGTAAGAGAGCAAACAATCTTATTACGATGAAGGGCATAGGAAACGCCAATATTTATAGTACTGTTCAAATCTTAAGTGAGGTAGTACTTAATGATAATTGTCTTGAAATATTATTCCATGTTGTACCAGACGACTCTCTTAAAAATAATATAGTTATTGGTCGTGAAGTTCTGGCTCAGCGATTGTCAGCGTTAGTTTCATGTGACGGTGTTGAGTTTGTGAAGGCCAAAACAATTAATGTTTGTTCTATACCTGAGGTTAACGACTGTTTTGAGCAGGTTGAAACTGAAGTTTATGGTGTACAAAAGAATAAATTGGTGTCAATTTTGAAAAAGTATACAACAGGCGAGATGGCTATTAGATTAATCAAGCCAAATTAGACCGTACAAAGGCGGCCATATCTATTCAGTCCTAGCGAAAGAGAGATTGTACGAGAAAAGGTTCAAGAGTTGATAGAGTGTAAAGTAATTAGACCCAGTAGCTCACCATATGCTAGTCCTGCACTGTTGGTAATGAAAAAGAATGGATCTGCCAGACTCTGCGTTGATTATCGAGAGCTAAATTCAAATACTATTGCAGACAAATATCCTCTGCCTCGCATAGCAGATCAGATAGCTAGATTAAATGGAGCCCGATATTTTACCAGCTTAGATATGGCGTCTGGATATTACCAAGTCCCATTACATACCAATTCGATAGAGTATACCGCGTTTGTAACGCCTAATGGACAGTTTGAGTTCTTGGCAATGCCATTTGGGTTGAAAAATGCGCCTTCGGCTTTTCAGAGAGCTGTAATGAAAGCTCTTGGAGATCCTGCCTTTTCGTATGTGGTCGTTTATATGGACGATATTCTAATTATAGCACCAACGCAGGAGACAGCGCTTGAAAGGTTGGAAAATGTTCTTGGCATACTTTCGTCAGCTGGCTTCTCGTTTAACATCACGAAATGTTTCTTTCTCAGAACGACTGTACAATACCTAGGTTATGAGGTATGTGCGGGCGAGGTACGTCCCAACTTGCAGAAAATAGAAGCGTTAAGTGTTTTGCCACCGCCCAGGTCGGTTACCACTTTACGTCAGTTTATCGGGTTAGCCTCTTATTTTCGACAGTTTATACCAGGATTTTCCCAGATGATGAAACCTCTCTATTTTCTTACCTCAGAGAAAAACGGTTTTGAGTGGAAAGCAGAACACGAAAGGATCCGCCAGAAAGTTATCGAAGTTCTTATCAACAAACCGGTGTTGACAATTTTTGACCCTCAGTTTTCCATTGAATTACATAAGAACGCAAGCGCAATCGGGTATGGAGCTATCCTTTTGCATCGCATTAACAGTAGGCCTCATGTAGTGGAATATTTCAGTAAGACAACAAGTCCATGTGAGGTGAGATATACTTCTTATGAGTTAGAAACACTCGCAGTAGTAAATGCAGTAAAACATTTTCGACACTATTTACATGGCAGAAAATTTGTAATTTTCACTGATTGCAATTCGCTAAAATCTTCCCAAAAGAAGCTTGAGTTATCACCTAGGGTTTATCGTTGGTGGGCGTTTTTACAGACGTTTGACTTTGAAATACAATATCGAGAGGGGAAGCGCATGGCGCATGTTGACTTTTTGTCTAGAAATCCGCTCACTCCTGAGATTAGGTCGGCCCATAATAAGGTCGTGGAAAAGAGAATTTCTCTAACAGAAATTTCTGAAAACTGGCTCTTGTCTGAACAACAGCGTGATCACGACATAAAGGAAATAGTTACAAAGTTTAAGAATCATGATCTCTCTGAAGACGTAGGTAAAACATACGAATTGAGAGCTGGAGTTTTATATCGGAAAATTCAGAGAAATTCTAAGACTTGTTGTTTGCCAGTTGTACCACGTGCGTTTAGGTGGTCAGTAATTAATCAGGTGCATGAGTCAATTATGCATCTTGGGTGGCAGAAAGCTCTTGATAATTGTATGAACATTATTAGTTCGATTGTATGGCAAAATATGTTAGAAAGTTCGTCGAGAATTGTATTACTTGTAGGGTTTCAAAATCATCAGGAAAAGTGCAGATGGAGCTTCATCCGATCCCGAAAGTCAGTATTCCATGGCACACGCTTCACATAGACATTTCAGGAAAATGAAGTGGCAAAAGTGACCGTAAAGAATATGTGATAGTTTTGATAGACGCTTTTTCCAAATTCGTTTATTTATATCATACCTTTACTCTAAGCTCCGAGGATTGTGTGAACGCAGTAAAATCGTCAATTTACCAATTCGGAGTACCCACTCGTTTAATTCCTGACTAAGGTAGAATCTTCACCGGAACAAAATTTACTGAGTTTTGCTCGTCACAAAATATTAAGTTACATTTGATTGCGAAGGGAGCTAGTCGCGCCAACGGACAGGTAGAACGAATTATGACCACTCTTAAGAACTTATTTACTGCCGTTGAGACAAGCAATAGAACATGGCAAGATGCGTTAGGAGAAGTCCAATTAGCCATAATCTGCACCGTCAATCGGGTAACAAAATCAAGTCCTTTAGAGCTATTGATAGGTAAGATTGCACGGCCTCTAGGTTTGCTTCCTATTAGCGAAGACGAGAATCAGGTAGACTTACAGGAAATTAGATTAGAAGCTGAAAAAAATATGAAAAACGCAGCAGTGTATGAAAAGCAAAGATTTGATCCAAGTAAGGCTAAAGTAATCAACTTTAAGGTTGGAGATCACGTATTACTAAAGAGTGAAGAAAGACATCAAATGAAACTAGACCCAAAGTTCCGAGGACCTTTTGTGGTGCTAGAGAAACTGGAAGGCGATAGATATATGCTAAAGTCCATGACGAGCAATAGAAAATATAAATACCCACATGAAAGTTTGCGAAGGCTTCCAGATGGACAGTAGTTATAAGAATGTAATTTTAAAATATAACTGAATGTTAAATGAAACGACTTATGTAATAAAGACACTTATTGATTAATACACGAGGACGTGTGATTTATCAGAATGGCCGTGTCGGAGAATAGATGAATAGCTTGAGTGTTGGCACTTTCATATAGTTTAGTGTTGTCTTGAATAGAGCGTAATTAGTGTTGTTAAACAGCTCGGACAATGTGGGATGACAGCTGATGCTGTCATCGAGTGTGGCTCTCTGTGGGTGTTAGATTTTATTGGTCTTGTCATATAGAAAAGAGAAAGAAAGCAAGTCACTTAACCTGCGCATTTAAAGGCACTAGACGGAGAGACGCACTGCACATTATCGAAATGGCTGAAAACGTAGCAATTGAATACGGAAATGAATCACCGACAAGTACAATAGACATAGACTCTGATATGGGGAAAAAATCAAATTTCTTCGACTGAACCCTCCACGACTGGTAATAACACTCCAATTGTTCCTTTAGGAACTGGTGTTAGCTAAGACATTTGTCGAAGACATGTGTAATGGCTCCGCAATAGACTTAACGCATGCCTGAAGCTCCTGTCATGGTCTTGAGGTAACGAGGGCTGGACTAAGGTGTCATGCGACCCGTGCCGATAGTCAGCCTGGCTGGGGGCCTTTACCAAAAATAGCCCATTCGTAAACGGAGCGGCCGGATACCTGGCGCCCTCCGATCGTGATAGCCTTACCTGCATAGTGCGGATCTCTGTGCAGGCGGACCACCCTTTCTCCGCAACTCGTGGGACTCAAAACATGAATACAATCAACAATAAAAACACAAACATAAATAACAACAAAAACATAAAAAATAAAAAAACCCAAAAAAATAAAAACATCAACGACGACGGAACCGCGGGTTCTTCGTCCTCGGCAGCGGCAGGGGCTTCAAAGCCTGGCCAAAGCCTACCACAGACGCCGGAGATAGTCACCATGCCAGACGGTGGACCTTGCAAAGCTGGTCCAAGCAAACCCGTATTCCACCCGGGCCTTGGGGCCTTGGAGACGGCACTGGCCATCCGCTGCTTCGAGATGCTGGAGCAGGAACCTGGGCCACCACCGGTCTGCAAAGATGTCGGGTGGTACCAGGGCAGCGTTAAGGTAATAGCTTGCGACGATAAGAGGTCTGCAGAGCTCTACAGAGCGGCAGTCTCCAATATCGGCGAGGTGTATCCTGGAGCCAAGCTGGAGGCTGTAAAGTGGAGCGACATTCCGGTCCGGCCCAGGGCCAGAATGTGGATCCCATCCTACATCAAGGAACCGGAGCGAATCGTTAAGATGCTCCAACGATGCAACCCGAGTCTCCCCACTCACGACTGGAAAGTTGTGAAGGTAGAGGAGATGAAGGGTCCAACGAACCAGGTCGTGTTGATTCTCAACAAAGAATCGCTCGCCCCAATTGAGGCCGCTGGTAACGAGCTGAACTTCGGTTTCAGCTCTGTTTCCATTCGGGTGTATAAGTCGGACACCGCGGCCGGTATAGATTCTCCCGACAAGCCAGTCGAGGAGGACATAACGGCAGAGCCAGAGGATCCGGAGCATAGCGACGCTGAACGCGGCTACATTTCCGATGCGTCCACCATAACGCGGGATCTAAAGGCAATGTGCCAACTGGGTGAAGGAGAGGCCACCTCTGATGTAGCGTCGGACGATGAGGAAGCGAACGTGACAGTGGTTTAGGGACCATCTTCAGATGTCTGTAAAGATTCTGCAGATAAACCTCCACCACTGTAAAGCAGCCTCTGCTGCACTACTACTCCGTCTGGCTGGAGACGGAGCCGACATAGTCCTAGTCCAGGAACCCTGGTTGATTGGTGGTAAGGTTTCTGGACTAGGAACACAAGACTACAAGCTAGTAGTTGCTGAAACACCAGGTAAAACCCGTACCTGCATTCTGGCCAGAAAACATTTGAGTATTTTCTTGCTTCATAATTTCAGCAATGAGGACAACACGGCAGCAAGCCTGGAACTCCAGACAGCTACGATAAGGTTGCTGTCCTGTTATATGGCCTATGACCAACCGGGCCCTCCTCCAGAAGAAGTCACGAGAAGTCTAATAAAAGACTGCGAGACGCGAGGTATCAACCTCATCATTGGATGCGATGCCAATGCACACCATACCCAGTGGGACAGCACAGATATAAACATAAGGGTTGAGTCACTCCTAAACTACCTTCTCAACACTAACCTAGTTTTATGCAACAAAGGTTGCGAACCTACTTTTATAATTAAGGGCAGGAAGGAGGTCATTGACCTTACCCTGGTATCTTATCCTCTATATGATCTCATCAGAGACTGGAATGTGGCAGACGATCACTCCTTCTCTGATCATAGATACATTGAATTCTAACTCAAATCGAGGCACTCTAAACCAGCCCCGTTTACCAACCCAAGAAAGACCAAATGGCCAATATTTATTGATATCCTTAAAAAGGCTATCCCAGAGTAGCACCAGAAGGAATTCACTCTACAGAGCGACTAAGCCACCTAGTAAAAACCTTTACTGAGGCTTGCAACTCGGCTTTTAGGGCAGCATGTCCCATCAGCAGACCCAAAAGGGGTAAGCAACCACCATGGTGGAATCCCAACCTAAACGAACTCCGCAAGTGCTCGAGAAACCTCTTCAATCAAGCCAAGGCTGTCAGCACAGAAGAAACTTGGCTAAACTATAAACACGCCCTTTTAATATACAAAAAGGCGACTCGACAAGCCAAAAGAGATTCATGGAGAGCTTTCTGCTCTGACATAGAATCAACACCGGATGCGGCCAGACTGAGGAAGATTTTATCGAAATCTGCCCCCACACTAGGGTACCTCAAAAAAGAGGATAACACCTGGACTACATCTAGCGAAGAATCGCTAGACGTACTCTTGAAAAAACACTTTCCGGGCTGCAAAGCAACCAATCAAGGTAGACACCAAACCCCTACTGAGATGCCAATCAGCCCCTCTCTTCTAAGCAGACGTAATATAACCTGGGCTATAAACAGCTTTAAACCGTACAAGTCACCTGGACCAGACGGCATTTTTCCTGCCCAATTACAACAAGCAGGTCACACTGCCATAAACTGGCTGCAATCTATCTTCACAGAAGTTTTAAAAACTGGCCATATCCCTGATACATGGCGAGTCTCAAAAATAGTCTTCATACCCAAAGCTGGTAAATCATCCCATACGGCAGCAAAGGATTTTAGACCAATCAGCCTGTCGACATTTATGCTCAAAACCTTTGAGCGACTCCTGGCTCTTCACCTAAGAGCAACCATTCCCCCCCATCTCATATCCAATTCTCAACACGTAGTCGCCACTATAGAAAAATCCCTTTTGCTCACTGAATACTCCCTCATAACCTTCCTAGACATCGAGGGAGCTTTTAACAACGTCGTCCCGGAAGCTATCACTGGAGCACTGACAAACTTGGGGATTGAAAGCCGGCTAGTGGGACTCATCGACCAATTGCTCACAAGCAGGGTCGTAACGTCCACACTTGGCTCTTCAACACTCTCCAGGTTCGTCAGTAGGGGAACACCTCAAGGAGGGGTTCTATCTCCACTTTTATGGAACCTAGCAGTCAACAGGCTGTTATGCGACATAGAGGGTGGAGGCTGCCAGGTGGTTGCCTACGCGGACGACGTAGCACTTATTTTCACGGGAAAATTCGCTCAAACACTATGCGACTTGATGTCAGTCAAGCTACAAAAACTGGTCACCTGGGCCGATGAGTGTGGCCTGGGAGTAAACCCAGCCAAAACGGAACTTGTACTTTTCTCTAGAAAATACAAAATCCCAACTCTAATACCCCCAAAAATAAAAGACTCCGTCCTCTCCTTCAGCGAAAGCGCCAGATACTTGGGTTTAATTCTGGACAGGAAGCTGGACTGGAAAATTAATACGCAAGATAGATGTAGAAAGGCAACAGTTGCACTCTACACAGGAAAGCGATCGGCCTGAAATGGGGCATGTCGCCATATATCGTCCACTGGCTATACATAGCTATAGTCAGACCGATACTACTATATGGTATAGCAATATGGTGGCCTGCCTTAACAAAGCAGTCCATTAACAAACAGCTCAACAAAATTCAAAGGATGGCCGAAATCTGCATCACAGGTGCTCTCAACACAACACCTGGCGAAGCTCTAGACGCCATTCTTAACATACAGCCAATCAGGCAAGTTAGCAAAAATATTGCCACCATGACAGAAATTCGACTGAGAGACTCTAATTCTTGGACAGAAAGCTCAACAGGGCACGCCGCTATCCTTAAGGATAACCAAATAGTTCCTTCTAGAACCGACTACTGTATGCCAATAGAGCATATTGAAACTCCCTTTCAAACAACCATTCCGCACAGGGAGGAATGGTCATCACATATCCCAGGACAAAATGGGGCCATATCCTTCTACACAGATGGTTCCAAGCTGAACAATCAAGTAGGTGGAGGGGTATACTCTCAGTATCTAAATATACAGGTCTCTTTTAGGCTACCTGACCATTGCTGCGTCTTTCAAGCCGAAATCCTGGCTACAAACGAAGCCTTAAAACTCCTAAGGGAATCTCGAATCAATTCGGGCCGTATTAACATATACAGTGACAGCCAAGCAGCTATCAAGTCTATAGAATCGACCACAACAAATTCCACCTCAGTTTCGAATTGCCGTAAATCTCTACATGAGATGGCTGAGCATTTCGACATTTCCCTAATATGGGTACCAGGGCATCAGGATATTACAGGAAACTGTATAGCTGATGAACTAGCCAGGAAAGGTACAACAGTACACCTCCTTCCTGACAAGGTGGATACCCGTATGCCACTGGCGACCTGCATGCTACTACTTCTAGCTCAATCCATAACAGTTAGTGAAAACCGATGGCAAAACACGCACCATTGTCGTGTCGCGAGGCAGACCTGGCCTCACCTGAATAAGGCTCGTTCTAGTATTCTATGTAAACTAAGTAGAACAGATTGTTCTGCAGTAGTAAGAGCACTGACAGGACATTGGCTGGTAGGTATCCACGCCACAAGGCTGAATGCCCCATACAATGACTTCTGCAGGAGCTGTAGAGACGAAGAAGAAATTGAATCACCTGAACATTTCTTCTGCTCCTGTCCCGCATTGAGTAATAGAAGACTCCACACCCTGGGAAAACCTTTTCTCTCCACTTTAGGTGAACTTGCCTCAATTACACCGCCCAAAATCGCTAAATTTATTCAGCTATCAAACTGGACGCCCTACTGATTGACATGTCACTACAAATGTAGAAAGGAAATGTAGATCCGCGGTACCACAATGGGCCCAACTGTGGCCTAAGTGAGTCGTTGAATCGACAGCCGCCCTAACCTAACCTAACCTAAATGAATAATATTTTGATCCAGAATCAAAGTAGAGGCCAAATAATGATCAAATTGACATTTCGCTTGGAAATCGTTCATGTTTTGGCAAAGTTATGAGGGTCGGAAGTTTTTGAGTAAGTGTCAATGGGCAACTCAAGGAAAAGTAAATTGACATAGACTCTCATATGGGAAAAAATCAAATTTCTTAAATGAATAATATTTTGATTGCAGAATCAATGTAGAGGCCAAATAATGATCGAATTGACATACCGCTTGGAAATCGGTCAAGATTCGGCAAAGTTATGAGGGTCGGAAGTTTTTGAGTAAGTGTCAATGTCAACTCAAGGGAAAGTACAATTAACATGGCCTCTCAAATGGTCAAAAAATCAGATTTCTTAAATGAATAATATTTTGATCCAGAATCAAAGTAGAGGCCAAATAATGATCAAATTGACATTTCGCTTGGAAATCGTTCATGTTTTGGCAAAGTTATGAGGGTCGGAAGTTTTTGAGTAAATGTCAATGGGCAACTCAAGGAAAAGTAAATTGACATAGACTCTCATATGGGAAAAAAATCAAATTTCTTAAATGAATAATATTTTGATCCAGAATCAAAGTAGAGGCCAAATAATGATCAAATTGACATTTCGCTTGGAAATCGTTCATGTTTTGGCAAAGTTATGAGGGTCGGAAGTTTTTGAGTAAGTGTCAATGTCAACTCAAGGGAAAGTACAATTAACATGGACTCTCAAATGGTCAAAAAATCAGATTTCTTAAATGAATAATATTTTGATCCAGAATCAAAGTAGAGGCCAAATAATGATCAAATTGACATTTCGCTTGGAAATCGTTCATGTTTTGGCAAAGTTATGAGGGTCGGAAGTTTTTGAGTAAGTGTCAATGGGCAACTCAAGGAAAAGTAAATTGACATAGACTCTCATATGGGAAAAAAATCAAATTTCTTAAATGAATAATATTTTGATCTAGAATCAAAGTAGAGTCCAAATAATGATCAAATTGACATTTCGCTTGGAAATCGTTCATGTTTTGGCAAAGTTATGAGGGTCGGAAGTTTTTGAGTAAGTGTCAATGGGCAACTCAAGGAAAAGTAAATTGACATAGACTCTCATATGGGAAAAAATCTAATTTCTTAAATGAATAATATTTTGATTGCAGAATCAATGTAGAGGCCAAATAATGATCGAATTGACATACCGCTTGGAAATCGGTCAAGATTCGGCAAAGTTATGAGGGTCGGAAGTTTTTGAGTAAGTGTCAATGTCAACTCAAGGGAAAGTACAATTAACATGGACTCTCAAATGGTCAAAAAATCAGATTTCTTAAATGAATAATATTTTGATCCAGAATCAAAGTAGAGGCCAAATAATGATCAAATTGACATTTCGCTTGGAAATCGTTCATGTTTTGGCAAATTTATGAGGGTTGGAAGTTTTTGAGTAAATGTCAATGGGCAACTCAAGGAAAAGTAAATTGACATAGACTCTCATATGGGAAAAAAATCAAATTTCTTAAATGAATAATATTTTGATCCAGAATCAAAGTAGAGGCCAAATAATGATCAAATTGACATTTCGCTTGGAAATCGTTCATGTTTTGGCAAAGTTATGAGGGTCGGAAGTTTTTGAGTAAGTGTCTATGGGCAACTCAAGGAAAAGTAAATTGACATAGACTCTCATATGAGAAAAAATCAAATTTCTTAAATGAATAATATTTTGATTGCAGAATCAATGTAGAGGCCAAATAATGATCGAATTGACATACCGCTTGGAAATCGGTCAAGATTAGGCAAAGTTATGAGGGTCGGAAGTTTTTGAGTAAGTGTCAATGTCAACTCAAGGGAAAGTTCAATTAACATGGACTCTCAAATGGTCAAAAAATCAAATTTCTTACTTAAATAATATTTTGATCCAGAATCAAAGTAGAGGCCAAATAATGATCAAATTGACATTTCGCTTGGAAATCGTTAATGTTTTGGCAAAGTTATGAGGGTCGGAAGTTTTTGAGTAAGTGTCAATGGGCAACTCAAGGAAAAGTAAATTGACATAGACTCTCATATGGGAAAAAAATCAAATTTCTTAAATGAATAATATTTTGATCCAGAATCAAAGTAGAGGCCAAATAATGATCAAATTGACATTTCGCTTGGAAATCGTTCATGTTTTGGCAAAGTTATGAGGGTCGGAAGTTTTTGAGTAAGTGTCTATGGGCAACTCAAGGAAAAGTAAATTGACATAGACTCTCATATGGGAAAAAATCAAATTTCTTAAATGAATAATATTTTGATTGCAGAATCAATGTAGAGGCCAAATAATGATCGAATTGACATACCGCTTGGAAATCGGTCAAGATTCGGCAAAGTTATGAGGGTCGGAAGTTTTTGAGTAAGTGTCAATGTCAACTCAAGGAAAAGTACGATTGACATAGACTCTCATATGGGGAAAAAATCAAATTTCTTACTTAAATAATATTTTAATGCAGCATTAAAGTAGAGGCCAAATATTGATCAAATTGACATTCCGCTTGGAAATCTGTCAGGTTTTAGCAAAGTTATGCGAGTTGGAAGTTTTTGAGTAAGTGTCAATGGACAACTCAAGGGAAAGAACCATTGACATGAATAATATTTTAATGCAGAATCAAAATAATAATGATAAAATTGACATTCCGCTTGGAAATCTGTCAGGTCTTAGCAAAGTTATTCGAGTTGGAAGTTTTTGACTAAGTGTCAATGGTCAACTCAAGGGAAAGTACCATTGACATGGACGTTCATATGGGGAAAAAATCAAATTTCTTACATGAATAATATTTTAATGCAGAATCAAAGTAGAGGCCAAAAAATGATCAAATTGACATTCCGCTTGGAAATCGGTCAAGTTTCGGCAAAAATATGAGGGTCGGAAGTTTTTGAGTAAGTGTCAATGGGAATTTAAGGGAAAGTACAATTAACATGGACTCTCAAATGGCGAAAAAATCATATTTCTTAAATGAATAATATTTTGATGCAGAATCAAAGTAGAGGCCAAATAATGATCAAATTGACATTCCGCTGGGAAATCGGTCAAGTTTTGGCAAAGTTATGAGTGTCGGAAGTTTTTGAGTAAGAGTCAATGGACAACTCAAGGGAACGAACCATTGACATGAATAATATTTTAATGCAGAATCAAAGTAGAGGCCAAATAATGATAAAATTGACGTTCCGCTTGGGAATCGGTCAAGTTCTGGCAAAGTTATGAGGGTCGGAAGTTTTTGAGTAAGTGTCACTGGGAAACTCAAGGGAAAGTACAATTGACATAGACACTCATATGGGGAAAAAATCAAATTTCTTGAATGAATAATATTTTGATGCAGAATCAAAGTAGAGTCCAAATAATGATCAAATTGACATTCCGCTTGGAAATCTGTCAGGTTTTAGCAAAGTTATGCGAGTTTGAACTTTTTGAGTAAGTGTCAATGGGCAACTCAATGGAAAGTACAATTGACATAGACGCTCATATGGAAAAAAAATCAAATTTCTTAAATGAATAATATTTTAATGCAGCATTAAAGTAGAGACCAAGTATTGATCTCTCTCAGGTTTTAGCAAAGTTATGCGAGTTGGAAGTTTTTGAGTAAGTGTCAATGGACAACTCAATTGAAAGAACCATTGACATGAATAATATTTTAATGCAGAATCAAAGTAGAGGCCAAATAATGATCAAATTGACATTCCGCTTGGAAATCTGTCAGGTTTTAGCAAAGTTATGCGAGTTGGAAGTTTTTGAGTAAGTGTCAATGGACAACTCAAGGGAAAGTACCATTGACATAGACGCTCATATAGGGAAAAAATCAAATTTCTTAAATGAATAATATTTTGATCCAGAATCAAAGTAGAGGCCAAATAATGATCAAATTGACATTTCGCTTGGAAATCGGTCAAGTTTTGGCAAAGTTATGAGGGTCGGAAGTTTTTGAGTAAGTCTCCATGGGCAACTCAAGGAAAAGTACAACTGACAGAGACTCTCATATGGGCAAAAAAGTCAAATTTCTTAAATGTATAATATTTTGATCCAGAATCAAAGTAGAGGCCAAATAATGATCAAATTGACATTTCGCTTGAAAATCGGTCAAGTTTTGGCAAAGTTATGAGGGTCGGAAGTTTTTGAGTAAGTCTTAATGGGCAACTCAAGGAAAAGTACAATAGACATAGACTCTCATATGGGGAAAAAAATCAAATTTCTTAAATGAATAATATTTTGATCCAGAATCAAAGTAGAGGCCAAATAATGATCAAATTGACATTTCGCTTGGAAATCGATCATGTTTTGGCAAAGTTATGAGGGTCGGAAGTTGTTGAGTAAGTGTCAATGGGCAACTCAAGGAAAAGTAAATTGACATGGACTCTCATATGGGAAAAAATCAAATTTCTTAAATGAATAATATTTTGATTGCAGAATCAATGTAGAGGCCAAATAATGATCGAATTGACGTTCCGCTTGAGAATCGGTCAAGTTCTGGCAAAGCTATGAGGGTCGGAAGTTTTTGAGTAAGTGTCAATGGGAAACTCAAGGGAAAGTACAATTGACATAGATACTCATATGGGGAAAAAATCAAATTTCTTGAATGAATAATATTTTGATCCAGAATCAAAGTAGAGGCCAAATAATGACCAAATTGACATTTCGCTTGAAAATCGGTCAAGTTTTGGCAAAGTTATGAGGGTCGGAAGTTTTTGAGTAAGTCTTAATGGGCAACTCAAGGAAAAGTACAATAGACATAGACTCTCATATGGGGAAAAAAATCAAATTTCTTAAATGAATAATATTTTGATCCAGAATCAAAGTAGAGGCCAAATAATGATCAAATTGACATTTCGCTTGGAAATCGATCATGTTTTGGCAAAGTTATGAGGGTCGGAAGTTGTTGAGTAAGTGTCAATGGGCAACTCAAGGAAAAGTAAATTGACATAGACTCTCATATGGGAAAAAATCAAATTTCTTAAATGAATAATATTTTGATTGCAGAATCAATGTAGAGGCCAAATAATGATCGAATTGACATACCGCTTGGAAATCGGTCAAGATTCGGCAAAGTTATGAGGGTCGGAAGTTTTTGAGTAAGTGTCAATGTCAACTCAAGGGAAAGTTCAATTAACATGGACTCTCAAATGGGGAAAAAAATCAAATTTCTTACTTAAATAATATTTTGATCCAGAATCAAAGTAGAGGCCAAATAATGATCAAATTGACATTTCGCTTGGAAATCGTTCATGTTTTGGCAAAGTTATGAGGGTCGGAAGTTTTTGAGTAAGTGTCAATGGGCAACTCAAGGAAAAGTAAATTGACATAGACTCTCATATGGGAAAAAAATCAAATTTCTTAAATGAATAATATTTTGATCCAGAATCAAAGTAGAGGCCAAATAATGATCAAATTGACATTTCGCTTGGAAATCGTTCATGTTTTGGCAAAGTTATGAGGGTCGGAAGTTTTTGAGTAAGTGTCTATGGGCAACTCAAGGAAAAGTAAATTGACATAGACTCTCATATGGGAAAAAATCAAATTTCTTAAATGAATAATATTTTGATTGCAGAATCAATGTAGAGGCCAAATAATGATCGAATTGACATACCGCTTGGAAATCGGTCAAGATTCGGCAAAGTTATGAGGGTCGGAAGTTTTTGAGTAAGTGTCAATGTCAACTCAAGGAAAAGTACGATTGACATAGACTCTCATATGGGGAAAAAATCAAATTTCTTACTTAAATAATATTTTAATGCAGCATTAAAGTAGAGGCCAAATATTGATCAAATTGACATTCCGCTTGGAAATCTGTCAGGTTTTAGCAAAGTTATGCGAGTTGGAAGTTTTTGAGTAAGTGTCAATGGACAACTCAAGGGAAAGAACCATTGACATGAATAATATTTTAATGCAGAATCAAAGTAGAGGCCAAATAATGATAAAATTGACATTCCGCTTGGAAATCTGTCAGGTCTTAGCAAAGTTATTCGAGTTGGAAGTTTTTGAGTAAGTGTCAATGGACAACTCAATTGAAAGAACCATTGACATGAATAATATTTTAATGCAGAATCAAAGTAGAGGCCAAATAATGATCAAATTGACATTCCGCTTGGAAATCTGTCAGGTTTTAGCAAAGTTATGCGAGTTGGAAGTTTTTGAGTAAGTGTCAATGGACAACTCAAGGGAAAGTACCATTGACATAGACGCTGATATAGGGAAAAAATCAAATTTCTTAAATGAATAATATTTTGATCCAGAATCAAAGTAGAGGCCAAATAATGATCAAATTGACATTTCGCTTGGAAATCGGTCAAGTTTTGGCAAAGTTATGAGGGTCGGAAGTTTTTGAGTAAGTCTCCATGGGCAACTCAAGGAAAAGTACAACTGACAGAGACTCTCATATGGGCAAAAAAGTCAAATTTCTTAAATGTATAATATTTTGATCCAGAATCAAAGTAGAGGCCAAATAATGATCAAATTGACATTTCGCTTGAAAATCGGTCAAGTTTTGGCAAAGTTATGAGGGTCGGAAGTTTTTGAGTAAGTCTTAATGGGCAACTCAAGGAAAAGTACAATAGACACAGACTCTCATATGGGGAAAAAAATCAAATTTCTTAAATGAATAATATTTTGATCCAGAATCAAAGTAGAGGCCAAATAATGATCAAATTGACATTTCGCTTGGAAATCGATCATGTTTTGGCAAAGTTATGAGGGTCGGAAGTTGTTGAGTAAGTGTCAATGGGCAACTCAAGGAAAAGTAAATTGACATGGACTCTCATATGGGAAAAAATCAAATTTCTTAAATGAATAATATTTTGATTGCAGAATCAATGTAGAGGCCAAATAATGATCGAATTGACGTTCCGCTTGAGAATCGGTCAAGTTCTGGCAAAGCTATGAGGGTCGGAAGTTTTTGAGTAAGTGTCAATGGGAAACTCAAGGGAAAGTACAATTGACATAGACACTCATATGGGGAAAAAATCAAATTTCTTGAATGAATAATATTTTGATCCAGAATCAAAGTAGAGGCCAAATAATGATCAAATTGACATTTCGCTTGAAAATCGGTCAAGTTTTGGCAAAGTTATGAGGGTCGGAAGTTTTTGAGTAAGTCTTAATGGGCAACTCAAGGAAAAGTACAATAGACATAGACTCTCATATGGGGAAAAAAATCAAATTTCTTAAATGAATAATATTTTGATCCAGAATCAAAGTAGAGGCCAAATAATGATCAAATTGACATTTCGCTTGGAAATCGATCATGTTTTGGCAAAGTTATGAGGGTCGGAAGTTGTTGAGTAAGTGTCAATGGGCAACTCAAGGAAAAGTAAATTGACATGGACTCTCATATGGGAAAAAATCAAATTTCTTAAATGAATAATATTTTGATTGCAGAATCAATGTAGAGGCCAAATAATGATCGAATTGACGTTCCGCTTGAGAATCGGTCAAGTTCTGGCAAAGTTATGAGGGTCGGAAGTTTTTGAGTAAGTGTTAATGGGCAACTCAAGGAAAAGTACAACTGACAGAGACTCTCATATGGGCAAAAAAGTCAAATTTCTTAAATGTTTAATATTTTGATCCAGAATCAAAGTAGAGGCCAAATAATGATCAAATTGACATTTCGCTTGAAAATCGGTCAAGTTTTGGCAAAGTTATGAGGGTCGGAAGTTTTTGAGTAAGTCTTAATGGGCAACTCAAGGAAAAGTACAATAGACATAGACTCTCATATGGGGAAAAAAATCAAATTTCTTAAATGAATAATATTTTGATCCAGAATCAAAGTAGAGGCCAAATAATGATCGAATTGACATACCGCTTGGAAATCGGTCAAGATTCGGCAAAGTTATGAGGGTCGGAAGTTTTTGAGTAAGTGTCAATGTCAACTCAAGGGAAAGTACAATTAACATGGTCTCTCAAATGGTCAAAAAATCAGATTTCTTAAATGAATAATATTTTGATCCAGAATCAAAGTAGAGGCCAAATAATGATCAAATTGACATTTCGCTTGGAAATCGTTCATGTTTTGGCAAAGTTATGAGGGTCGGAAGTTTTTGAGTAAGTGTCAATGGGCAACTCAAGGAAAAGTAAATTGACATAGACTCTCATAAGGTCGGCAAAAACCCTCGACTGAACCCTCCACGAGGGTGCCGACTGGTAATAACACTCCAATTGTTCCCTTAGGAACTGGTGTTAGCTAAGGCATTTGTCGAAGACATGTGTAATGGCTTCTTAATAGACTTAACGCATGCCTGAAGCTCCTGTCATGGTCTTGAGGTAACGAGGGCTGGACTAAGGTGTCATGCGACCCGTGCCGACAGTCAGCCTGGCTGGGGGCCCTTACCAAAAATAGCCCAGTCGTAAACGGAGCGGCCGGATACCTGGCGCCCTCCGGTCGTGATAGCCTTACCTGCATAGTGCGGATCTCTGTGCAGGCGGACCACCCTTTCTCCGCAACTCGTGGGACTCAAACATGAACACAATCAACAATAAAAACACAAACATAAATAACAACAAAAATATAAAAAATAAAAAACCACAAAAAAATAAAAACAACAACGACGATGGAACCGCAGGTTCCTCGTCGTCGGCAGCGGCAGGGGCTTCAAAGCCTGGTCCAAGCAAACCCGTATTCCACCCGGGCCTTGGGGTAGATGGAGTGATTTCACCATCTCCTGTCACCAAAGAGGCACAGCAGAGCACTAGTGCGGCAGTGCCACTTACGGGTGCAGGTGCGATGGGGAAACTTCCAACAGCCAGCGTCGCAAGGAAATTCTCATATGCTGAGAAAAGAACTGCTGGCAACATCCTTCAGCGTCAAAACGCAGGAGCAGAGGCCAGTCCTTCAGCGGAGTGGCTGGAAAAGGTGGCATGGGCCAAGAGTGTGCTACCCGCTTACAGCGAGCAGGCACCCAGGGCGCAAGCAATGGCTCAGGCAAAGAGACAGCGGTCTCAAGAGACTCCTGGCCCATCCGCCAAGAAGTCAAGGGTTCAGGTGGGCAAATCCTTCGCCCAAATCGCCAAGGATCGGATCCTCATTGGAGTCGTTGACCGAGGTGATGCGGGTGGGAGGATTCCCAGAAACCAGTGGAAGTGGGTGGAGACGGCACTGGCCATCCGCTGCTTCGAGATGCTGGAGCAGGAACCTGGACCACCACCGGTCTGCAAAGATGTCGGGTGGTATCAGGGTAGCGTGAAGGTTATAGCTTGCGACGATGAGAGGTCTGCAGAGCTCTACAGAGCGGCAGTCTCCAATATCGGCGAGGTGTATCCTGGAGCCAAGCTGGAGGCTGTAAAGTGGAGCGACATTCCGGTCCGGCCCAGGGCCAGAATGTGGATCCCATCCTACATCAAGGAACCGGAGCGAATCGTTAAGATGCTCCAACGATGCAACCCGAGTCTCCCCACTCACGACTGGAAAGTTGTGAAGGTAGAGGAGATGAAGGGTCCAACGAACCAGGTCGTGTTGATTCTCAACAAAGAATCGCTCGCCCCAATTGAGGCCGCTGGTAACGAGCTGAACTTCGGTTTCAGCTCTGTTTCCATTCGGGTGTATAAGTCGGACACCGCGGCCGGTATAGATTCTCCCGACAAGCCAGTCGAGGAGGACATAACGGCAGAGCCAGAGGATCCGGAGCATAGCGACGCTGAACGCGGCTATATTTCCGATGCGTCCACCATAACGCGGGATCTGAAGGCAATGTGCCAACTGGGTGAAGGAGAGGCCACCTCGGATGTAGCGTCGGACGATGAGGACGCGATCGTGACAGTGGTGGAGGGACCATCTTCAGATGTCTGTAAAGATTCTGCAGATAAACCTCCACCACTGTAAAGCAGCCTCTGCTGCACTACTACTCCGTCTGGCTGGAGACGGAGCCGACATAGTCCTAGTCCAGGAACCCTGGTTGATTGGTGGTAAGGTTTCTGGACTAGGAACACCAGACTACAAGCTAGTAGTTGCTGAAACACAAGGTAAAACCCGTACCTGTATTCTGGCCAGAAAACATTTGAGTATTTTCTTGCTTCATAATTTCAGCAATGAGGACAACACGGCAGCAAGCCTGGAACTCCAGTCAGCTCCGATAAGGTTGCTGTCCTGTTATATGGCCTATGACCAACCGGGCCCTCCTCCAGAAGAAGTCACGAGAGGTCTAATAAAAGACTGCGAGACACGAGGTATCAACCTCATCATTGGATGCGATGCCAATGCACACCACACCCAGTGGGGCAGCACGAATACAAACACAAGGGGTGAGTCACTCCTAAACTACCTTCTCAACACTAACCTAGTTTTAGGCAACAAAGGTTGCGAACCTACTTTTATAATTAAGGGCAGGAAGGAGGTCATTGACCTTACCCTGGTATCTTATCCTATATATGATCTCATCAGAGACTGGAAAGTGGCAGACGATCACTCCTTCTCTGATCATAGGTACATTGAATTCTCCCTCAAATCGAGGCACTCTAAACCAGCCCCGTTTACCAACCCAAGAAAAACCAAATGGCCAATATTTATTGATATCCTTAAAAAGGCTATCCCAGAGATAGCACCAGAAGGAACTCACTCTACAGAGCGACTGAGCTACTTAATAAAAACCTTTACTGAGGCTTGCAACTCGGCTTTCAGGGCAGCATGTCCCATTAGCAGACCCAAAAGGGGTAAGCAACCACCATGGTGGAACCCCAGCCTAAACGAACTCCGCAAGAGCTCGAGAAACCTCTTCAATCAAGCCAAGGCTGTTAACACAGAAGAAACTTGGCTAAACTATAAACACGCCCTATTAATATACAAAAAGGCGACTAGACAAGCCAAAAGAGATTCATGGAGAGCTTTCTGCTCTGACATAGAATCAACACCGGATGCGGCCAGACTGAGGAAGATTTTATCGAAATCTGCCCCCACACTAGGGTACCTCAAAAAAGAGGATAACACCTGGACTACATCTAGCGAAGAATCGCTAGACGTACTCTTGAAAAACACTTTCCGGGCTGCAAAGCAACCAATCAAGGTAGACACCAAACCCCTACTGAGATGCCAATCAGCCCCTCTCTTCTAAGCAGACGTAATATAACCTGGGCTATAAACCGCTTTAAACCGTACAAGTCACCTGGACCAGACGGCATTTTTCCTGCCCAATTACAACAAGCAGGGAACACTGCCATAAACTGGCAGCAATCTATCTTCACAGAAGTTCTAAAAACTGGTCATATCCCTGATACATGGCGAGTCTCAAAAATAGTTTTCATACCAAAAGCTGGGAAATCATCCCATACGACAGCAAAGGACTTTAGACCAATCAGCCTGTCGTCATTTATGCTCAAAACCTTCGAGCGACTCCTGGCTCTTCACCTAAGAGCAACCATTCCCCCCCATCTCATATCCAATTCTCAACACGCATATCGGAAAGGCAAATCGACGGAAACAGCTTTGCACTCCGTAGTCGCCACTATAGAAAAATCCCTTTCGCTCACTGAATACTCCCTCATAGCCTTCCTAGACATCGAGGGGGCTTTTAACAACGTCGTCCCGGAAGCTATCACTGGAGCACTGACAAACTTGGGGATTGAAAGCCGGCTAGTGGGACTCATCGACCAATTGCTCACAAGCAGGGTCGTAACGTCCACACTTGGCTCTTCAACACTCACCAGGTTCGTCAGTAGGGGAACACCTCAAGGAGGGGTTCTATCTCCTCTTTTATGGAACCTAGCAGTCAACAGGCTGTTATGCGACATAGAGGGTGGAGGCTGCCAGGTGGTTGCGTACGCGGACGACGTAGCACTTATTTTCACGGGAAAATTCCCTCAAACACTATGCGACTTGATGTCAGTCAAGCTACAAAAACTGGTCACCTGGGCCGATGAGTGTGGCCTGGGAGTAAACCCAGCCAAAACGGAACTTGTACTTTTCTCTAGAAAATACAAAATCCCAACTCTAATACCCCCAAAAATAAAAGACTCCGTCCTCTCCTTCAGCGAAAGCGCCAGATACTTGGGTTTAATTCTGGACAGGAAGTTGGACTGGAAAATTAATACGCAAGATAGATGTAGAAAGGCAACAGTTGCACTCTACACTTGCAGGAAAGCGATCGGCCTGAAATGGGGCATGTCGCCATATATCGTCCACTGGCTATACATAGCTATAGTCAGACCGATACTACTATATGGTATAGCAATATGGTGGCCTGCCTTACCAAAGCAGTCCATAAACAAACAGCTCAGCAAAATTCAAAGGATGGCCGAAATCTGCATCACAGGTGCTCTCAACACAACACCTGGCGAAGCTCTAGACGCCATTCTTAACATACAACCAATCAGGCAAGTTAGCAAAAATATTGCCACTATGACAGCAATTCGACTGAGAGACTCTAACTCTTGGACGGAATGCTCAACAGGGCACTCCGCTATCCTTAAGGATAACCAAATAGTTCCTTCTAGAACGGACTACTGTATGCCAATTGAGCATATTGAAACTCCCTTTCAAACAACCATTCCGCACAGGGAGGAATGGTCATCACATACCCCAGGACAAAATGGGGCCATATCCTTCTACACAGATGGTTCAAAGTTGAACAATCAAGTGGGTGGAGGGGTATACTCTCAGGATCTAAATATACAGGTCTCTTTTAGGCTACCTGACCATTGCAGCGTCTTTCAAGCCGAAATCCTGGCTATAAATGAAGCCTTAAAACTCCTAAGGGAATCCCAAGTCAATTCGGGCCGTATTAACATATACAGTGACAGCCAAGCAGCTATCAAGTCCATAGAATCGACCACAACTAATTCCACCTCAGTTTCGAACTGCCGCAAATCTCTACATGAGATGGCTGAGCATTTCGACATTTCCCTAATATGGGTACCAGGGCATCAGGACATTACAGGAAACTGTATAGCTGATGAACTAGCCAGGAATGGTACAACAGTACACCTCCTTCCTGACAAGGAGGATACGCGTATGCCACTGGCGACCTGTAAGCTACTACTTCTAGCTCAATCCATAACAGTTAGTGAAAACCGATGGCGAAACACGCACCATTGTCGTGTCGCGAGGCAGACCTGGCCTCACCTGAATAAGGCTCGTTCTAGTATTCTATGTAAACTAAGTAGAACAGATTGTTCTGCAGTAGTAAGAGCACTGACAGGACATTGGCTGGTAGGTATCCACGCCACAAGGCTGAATGCCCCATACAATGACTTCTGCAGGAGCTGTAGAGACGAAGAAGAAATTGAATCACCTGAACATTTCTTCTGCTCCTGTCCCGCATTGAGTAATAGAAGACTCCACACCCTGGGAAAACCTTTTCTCTCCACTTTAGGTGAACTTGCCTCAGTTACACCGCGCAAAATCGCTACATTTATTCAGCTATCAAACTGGACGCCATACTGATTGACATGTCACCACAAAGGTAGAAAGGAAATCTAGATCCGCGGTACCACAATGGGCCCAACTGTGGCCTAAGTGAGTCGTTGAATCGACAGCCGCCCTAACCTAACCTAACCTAACCTAGACTCTCATATGGAAAAAAAATCAAATTTCTCAAATGAATAATATTTTGATCCAGAATCAAAGTAGAGGCCAAATAATGATCAAATTGACATTTCGCTTGGAAATCGTTCATGTTTTGGCAAAGTTATGAGGGTCGGAAGTTTTTGAGTAAGTGTCAATGGGCAACTCAAGGAAAAGTACAATTGACATAGACTCTCATATGGGGAAAAAATCAAATTTTAATGCAGCATTAAAGTAGAGGCCAAATATTGATCAAATTGACATTCCGCTTGGAAATCTGTCAGGTCTTAGCAAAGTTATTCGAGTTGGAAGTTTTTGAGTAAGTGTCAATGGTCAACTCAAGGGAAAGTACCATTGACATGGACGTTCATATGGGGAAAAAATCAAATTTCTTACATGAATAATATTTTGATGCAGAATCAAAGTAGAGGCCAAAAAATGATAAAATTGACATTCCGCTTGGGAATCGGTCAAGTTCTGGCAAAGTTATGAGGGTCGGAAGTTTTTGAGTAAGTGTCAATGGTCAACTCAAGGGAAAGTACCATTGGCATGGACGTTCATATGGGGAAAAAATCATATTTCTTAAATGAATAATATTTTGATGCAGAATCAAAGTAGAGGCCAAATAATGATCAAATTGACATTCCGCTGGGAAATCGGTCAAGTTTTGGCAAAGTTATGAGGGTCGGAAGTTTTTGAGTAAGTGTCAATGGTCAACTCAAGGGAAAGTACCATTGACATAGACGTTCATATGGGGAAAAAATCAAATTTCTTACATGAATAATATTTTAATGCAGAATCAAAGTAGAGGCCATAAAAAGATAAAATTGACAAGTTTCGGCAAAAATATGAGGGTCGGAAGTTTTTGAGTAAGTGTCAATGGGCAATTCAAGGGAAAGTACAATTAACATGGACTCTCAAATGGCGAAAAAATCATATTTCTTAAATGAATAATATTTTGATGCAGAATCAAAGTAGAGGCCAAATAATGATCAAATTGACATTCCGCTGGGAAATCGGTCATGTTTTGGCAAAGTTATGAGTGTCGGAAGTTTTTGAGTAAGTGTCAATGGACAACTCAAGGGAAAGAACCATTGACATGAATAATATTTTAATGCAGAATCAAAGTAGAGGCCAAATAATGATCAAACTGACATTCCGCTTGGAAATCTGTCAGGTTTTAGCAAAGTTATGCGAGTTGGAAGTTTTTGAGCAAGTGTCAATGGACAACTCAAGGGAAAGTACCATTGACATAGACGCTCATATGGGGAAAAATCAAATTTCTTACTTGAATAATATTTTAATACAGATTCAAAGTAGAGGCCAAATAATGATAAAATTGACATTCCGCTTGGGAATCGGTCAAGTTCTGGCAAAGTTATGAGGGTCGGAAGTTTTTGAGTAAGTGTCAATGGGCAACTCAAGGGAAAGTACAATTGACATAGACACTCATATGGGGAAAAAATCAAATTTCTTGAATGAATAATATTTTGATGCAGAATCAAAGTAGAGTCCAAATAATGATCAAATTGACATTCCGCTTGGAAATCTGTCAGGTTTTAGCAAAGTTATGCGAGTTTGAACTTTTTGAGTAAGTGTCAATGGGCAACTCAATGGAAAGTACAATTGACATAGACACTCATATGGAAAAAAAATCAAATTTCTTAAATGAATAATATTTTAATGCAGCATTAAAGTAGAGACCAAATATTGATCAAATTGACATTCCGCTTGGAAATCTGTCAGGTTTTAGCAAAGTTATGCGAGTTGGAAGTTTTTGAGTAAGTGTCAATGGACAACTCAATTGAAAAAACCATTGACATGAATAATATTTTAATGCAGAATCAAAGTAGAGGCCAAATAATGATCAAATTGACATTCCGCTTGGAAATCTGTCAGGTTTTAGCAAAGTTAAGCGAGTTGGAAGTTTTTGAGTAAGTGTCAATGGACAACTCAAGGGAAAGTACCATTGACATAGACGCTCATATAGGGAAAAAATCAATTTTCTTAAATGAATAATATTTTAATGCAGAATCAAAGTAGAAGCCAAATAATGACAAAATTGACATTCCGCTTGGGAATCGGTCAAGTTTTGGCAATGTTATGAGGGTCGGAAGTTTTTTAGTAAGTGTCAATGGGCAACTCAAGGGAAAGTACAATTTACATAGACATTCATATGGGGAAAAAATCAAATTTCTTAAATGAATAATATTTTGATCCAGAATAAAAGTAGAGGCCAAATAATGATCAAATTGACTTTTCGCTTGCAAATCGGTCAAGTTTTGCAAAGTTATGAGGGTCGGAAGTCTTAGAGTAAGTGTTATTGGGCAACTCAAGGAAATGTACAATTGACAGAGACTCTCATATTGGCAAAAAAATCAAATTTCTTAAATGAATAATATTTTGATCCAAAATCAAAGTAGAGGACAAATTATGATCAAATTGACATTTCGCTTGGAAATCGGTCATGTTTTGGCAAAACTATGAGGGTCGGAAGTTTTTGAGTAAGTGTCAATGGGCAACTCAAGGAAAAGTACAATTGACATAGACTCTCATATGGGAAAAAATCAAATTTTAATGCAGCATTAAAGTAGAGGCCAAATATTGATCAAATTGACATTCCGCTTGGAAATCTGTCAGGTTTTAGCAAAGTTATGCGAGTTGGAAGTTTTTGAGTAAGTGTCAATGGACAACTCAATTGAAAGAACCATTGACATGAATAATATTGTAATGCAGAATCAAAGTAGAGGCCAAATAATGATCAAATTGACATTCCGCTTGGAAATCTGTCAGGTCTTAGCAAAGTTATTCGAGTTGGAAGTTTTTGAGTAAGTGTCAATGGTCAACTCAAGGGAAAGTACCATTGACATGGACGTTCCTATGGGGAAAAAATCAAATTTCTTACATGAATAATATTTTAATGCAGAATCAAAGTAGAGGCCAAAAAATGATAAAATTGACATTCCGCTTGGGAATCGGTCAAGTTGTGGCAAAGTTATGAGGGTCGGAAGTTTTTGAGTATGTGTCAATGGTCAACTCAAGGGAAAGTACAATTGACATAAACACTCATATGGGGAAAAAATCATATTTCTTAAATGAATAATATTTTGATGCAGAATCAAAGTAGAGGCCAAATAATGATCAAATTGACATTCCGCTGGGAAATCGGTCAAGTTTTGGCAAAGTTATGAGGGTCGGAAGTTTTTGAGTAAGTGTCAATGGGCAACTCAAGGAAAAGTACAATTGACATAGACTCTCATATGGGGAAAAAATCAAATTTTAATGCAGCATTAAAGTAGAGGCCAAATATTGATCAAATTGACATTCCGCTTGGAAATCTGTCAGGTCTTAGCAAAGTTATTCGAGTTGGAAGTTTTTGAGTAAGTGTCAATGGTCAACTCAAGGGAAAGTACCATTGACATGGACGTTCATATGGGGAAAAAATCAAATTTCTTACATGAATAATATTTTAATGCAGAATCAAAGTAGAGGCCAAAAAATGATAAAATTGACATTCCGCTGGGGAATCGGTCAAGTTCTGGCAAAACTATGAGGGTCGGAAGTTTTTGAGTAAGTGTCAATGGTCAACTCAAGGGAAAGTACAATTGACATAAACACTCATATGGGGAAAAAATCATATTTCTTAAATGAATAATATTTTGATGCAGAATCAAAGTAGAGGCCAAATAATGATCAAATTGACATTCCGCTGGGAAATCGGTCAAGTTTTGGCAAAGTTATGAGGGTCGGAAGTTTTTGAGGAAGTGTCAATGGGCAACTCAAGGAAAAGTACAATTGACATAGACACTCATATGGGGAAAAAATCAAATTTTAATGCAGCATTAAAGTAGAGGCCAAATATTGATCAAATTGACATTCCGCTTGGAAATCTGTCAGGTCTTAGCAAAGTTATTCGAGTTGGAAGTTTTTGAGTAAGTGTCAATGGTCAACTCAAGGGAAAGTACCATAGACATGGACGTTCATATGGGGAAAAAATCAAATTTCTTACATGAATAATATTTTAATGCAGAATCAAAGTAGAGGCCAAAAAATGATAAAATTGACATTCCGCTTGGGAATCGGTCAAGTTCTGGCAAAGTTATGAGGGTCGGAAGTTTTTGAGTAAGTGTCAATGGTCAACTCAAGGGAAAGTACCATTGGCATGGACGTTCATATGGGGAAAAAATCATATTTCTTAAATGAATAATATTTTGATGCAGAATCAAAGTAGAGGCCAAATAATGATCAAATTGACATTCCGCTGGGAAATCGGTCAAGTTTTGGCAAAGTTATGAGGGTCGGAAGTTTTTGAATAAGTGTCAATGGTCAACTCAAGGGAAAGTACCATTGACATAGACGTTCATATGGGGAAAAAATCAAATTTCTTACATGAATAATATTTTAATGCAGAATCAAAGTAGAGGCCATAAAAAGATAAAATTGACATTCCGCTTGGGAATCGGTCAAGTTTCGGCAAAAATATGAGGGTCGGAAGTTTTTGAGTAAGTGTCAATGGGCAATTCAAGGGAAAGTACAATTAACATGGACTCTCAAATGGCGAAAAAAACATATTTCTTAAATGAATAATATTTTGATGCAGAATCAAAGTAGAGGCCAAATAATGATCAAATTGACATTCCGCTGGGAAATCGGTCATGTTTTGGCAAAGTTATGAGTGTCGGAAGTTTTTGAGTAAGTGTCAATGGACAACTCAAGGGAAAGAACCATTGACATGAATAATATTTTAATGCAGAATCAAAGTAGAGGCCAAATAATGATCAAACTGACATTCCGCTTGGAAATCTGTCAGGTTTTAGCAAAGTTATGCGAGTTGGAAGTTTTTAAGCAAGTGTCAATGGACAACTCAAGGGAAAGTACCATTGACATAGACGCTCATATGGGGAAAAATCAAATTTCTTACTTGAATAATATTTTAATACAGAATCAAAGTAGAGGCCAAATAATGATAAAATTGACATTCCGCTTGGGAATCGGTCAAGTTCTGGCAAAGTTATGAGGGTCGGAAGTTTTTGAGTAAGTGTCAATGGGCAACTCAAGGGAAAGTACAATTGACATAGACACTCATATGGGGAAAAAAATTAAATTTCTTGAATGAATAATATTTTGATGCAGAATCAAAGTAGAGTCCAAATAATGACCAAATTGACATTCCGCTTGGAAATCTGTCAGGTTTTAGCAAAGTTATGCGAGTTTGAACTTTTTGAGTAAGTGTCAATGGGCAACTCAATGGAAAGTACAATTGACATAGACACTCATATGGAAAAAAAATCAAATTTCTTAAATGAATAATATTTTAATGCAGCATTAAAGTAGAGACCAAATATTGATCAAATTGACATTCCGCTTGGAAATCTGTCAGGTTTTAGCAAAGTTATGCGAGTTGGAAGTTTTTGAGTAAGTGTCAATGGACAACTCAATTGAAAAAACCATTGACATGAATAATATTTTAATGCAGAATCAAAGTAGAGGCCAAATAATGATCAAATTGACATTCCGCTTGGAAATCTGTCAGGTTTTAGCAAAGTTAAGCGAGTTGGAAGTTTTTGAGTAAGTGTCAATGGACAACTCAAGGGAAAGTACCATTGACATAGACGCTCATATAGGGAAAAAATCAATTTTCTTAAATGAATAATATTTTAATGCAGAATCAAAGTAGAAGCCAAATAATGACAAAATTGACATTCCGCTTGGGAATCGGTCAAGTTTTGGCAATGTTATGAGGGTCGGAAGTTTTTGAGTAAGTGTCAATGGGCAACTCAAGGGAAAGTACAATTTACATAGACATTCATATGGGGAAAAAATCAAATTTCTTAAATGAATAATATTTTGATCCAGAATAAAAGTAGAGGCCAAATAATGATCAAATTGACTTTTCGCTTGCAAATCGGTCAAGTTTTGCAAAGTTATGAGGGTCGGAAGTCTTAGAGTAAGTGTTATTGGGCAACTCAAGGAAATGTACAATTGACAGAGACTCTCATATTGGCAAAAAAATCAAATTTCTTAAATGAATAATATTTTGATCCAAAATCAAAGTAGAGGACAAATTATGATCAAATTGACATTTCGCTTGGAAATCGGTCATGTTTTGGCAAAACTATGAGGGTCGGAAGTTTTTGAGTAAGTGTCAATGGGCAACTCAAGGAAAAGTACAATTGACATAGACTCTCATATGGGAAAAAATCAAATTTTAATGCAGCATTAAAGTAGAGGCCAAATATTGATCAAATTGACATTCCGCTTGGAAATCTGTCAGGTTTTAGCAAAGTTATGCGAGTTGGAAGTTTTTGAGTAAGTGTCAATGGACAACTCAATTGAAAGAACCATTGACATGAATAATATTGTAATGCAGAATCAAAGTAGAGGCCAAATAATGATCAAATTGACATTCCGCTTGGAAATCTGTCAGGTCTTAGCAAAGTTATTCGAGTTGGAAGTTTTTGAGTAAGTGTCAATGGTCAACTCAAGGGAAAGTACCATTGACATGGACGTTCATATGGGGAAAAAATCAAATTTCTTACATGAATAATATTTTAATGCAGAATCAAAGTAGAGGCCAAAAAATGATAAAATTGACATTCCGCTTGGGAATCGGTCAAGTTCTGGCAAAGTTATGAGGGTCGGAAGTTTTTGAGTAAGTGTCAATGGTCAACTCAAGGGAAAGTACAATTGACATAAACACTCATATGGGGAAAAAATCATATTTCTTAAATGAATAATATTTTGATGCAGAATCAAAGTAGAGGCCAAATAATGATCAAATTGACATTCCGCTGGGAAATCGGTCAAGTTTTGGCAAAGTTATGAGGGTCGGAAGTTTTTGAGTAAGTGTCAATGGTCAACTCAAGGGAAAGTACCATTGACATGGACGTTCATATGGGGAAAAAATCAAATTTTAATGCAGCATTAAAGTAGAGGCCAAATATTGATCAAATTGACATTCCGCTTGGAAATCTGTCAGGTCTTAGCAAAGTTATGAGGGTCGGAAGTTTTTGAGTAAGTGTCAATGGTCAACTCAAGGGAAAGTACAATTGACATAAACACTCATATGGGGAAAAAATCATATTTCTTAAATGAATAATATTTTGATGCAGAATCAAAGTAGAGGCCAAATAATGATCAAATTGACATTTCGCTTGGAAGTCGGTTAAGTTCTGGCAAAGTTATGAGGGTCGGAAGTTTTTGAGTAAGTGTCAATGGTCAACTCAAGGGAAAGTACCATTGACATGGACGTTCATATGGGGAAAAAATCAAATTTTAATGCAGCATTAAAGTAGAGGCCAAATATTGATCAAATTGACATTCCGCTTGGAAATCTGTCAGGTCTTAGCAAAGTTATGAGGGTCGGAAGTTTTTGAGTAAGTGTCAATGGTCAACTCAAGGGAAAGTACAATTGACATAAACACTCATATGGGGAAAAAATCATATTTCTTAAATGAATAATATTTTGATGCAGAATCAAAGTAGAGGCCAAATAATGATCAAATTGACATTCCGCTGGGAAATCGGTCAAGTTTTGGCAAAAATATAAGTGTCGGAAGTTTTTGAGTAAGTGTCAATGGTCAACTCAAGGGAAAGTACCATTGACATGGACGTTCATATGGGGAAAAAATGAAATTTTAATGCAGCATTAAAGTAGAGGCCAAATATTGATCAAATTGACATTCCGCTTGGAAATCTGTCAGGTCTTAGCAAAGTTATGAGGGTCGGAAGTTTTTGAGTAAGTGTCAATGGTCAACTCAAGGGAAAGTACAATTGACATAAACACTCATATGGGGAAAAAATCATATTTCTTAAATGAATAATATTTTGATGCAGAATCAAAGTAGAGGCCAAATAATGATCAAATTGACATTCCGCTGGGAAATCGGTCAAGTTTTGGCAAAGCTATGAGGGTCGGAAGTTTTTGAGTAAGTGTCAATGGTCAACTCAAGGGAAAGTACCATTGACATGGACGTTCATATGGGGAAAAAATCAAGTTTCTTACATGAATAATATTTTAATGCAGAATCAAAGTAGAGGCCATAAAATGATAAAATTGACATTCCGCTTGGGAATCGGTCAAGTTTCGGCAAAAATATGAGTGTCGGAAGTTTTTGAGTAAGTGTCAATGGACAACTCAAGGGAAAGAACCATTGACATGAATAATATTTTAATGCAGAATCAAAGTAGAGGCCAAATAATGATCAAACTGACATTCCGCTTGGAAATCTGTCAGGTTTTAGCAAAGTTATGCGAGTTGGAAGTTTTTGAGCAAGTGTCAATGGACAACTCAAGGGAAAGTACCATTGACATAGACGCTCATATGGGCGAAAAATCAAATTTCTTACTTGAATAAAATTTTAATACAGAATCAAAGTAGAGGCCAAATAATGATAATATTGACATTCCGCTTGGGAATCGGTCAAGTTCTGGCAAAGTTATGAGGGTCGGAAGTTTTTGAGTAAGTGTCAATGGGCAACTCAAGGGAAAGTACAATTGACATAAACACTCATATGGGGAAAAAATCAAATTTCTTGAATGAATAATATTTTGATGCAGAATCAAAGTAGAGTCCAAATAATGATCAAATTGACATTCCGCTTGGAAATCTGTCAGGTTTTAGCAAAGTTATGCGAGTTTGAACTTTTTGAGTAAGTGTCAATGGGCAACTCAATGGAAAGTACAATTCAAATAGACACTCATATGGAAAAAAAATCAAATTTCTTAAATGAATAATATTTTAATGCAGCATTAAAGTAGAGACCAAATATTGATCAAATTGACATTCCGCTTGGAAATCTGTCAGGTTTTAGCAAAGTTATGCGAGTTGGAAGTTTTTGAGTAAGTGTCAATGGACAACTCAATTGAAAGAACCATTGACATGAATAATATTTTAATGCAGAATCAAAGTAGAGGCCAAATAATGATCAAATTGACATTCCGCTTGGAAATCTGTCAGGTTTTAGCAAAGTTATGCGAGTTGGAAGTTTTTGAGTAAGTGTCAATGGACAACTCAAGGGAAAGTACCATTGACATAGACGCTCATATAGGGAAAAAATCAAATTTCTTAAATGAATAATATTTTAATGCAGAATCAAAGTAGAGGCCAAATAATGATAAAATTGACATTCCGCTTGGGAATCGGTCAAGTTTTGGCAAAGTTATGAGGGTCGGAAGTTTTTGAGTAATTGTCAATGGGCAACTCAAGGGAAAGTACAATTGACATAGACATTCATATGGGGATTAAATCATGTTTCATATATGAAAAATATTTTAATGCAAAATCAAAGTAGAGGCCAAATAATGATCAAATTGACATTTCGCTTGGAAATCTGTCAGGTTTTAGCAAAGTTATGCGAGTTGGAAGTTTTTGAGTAAGTGTTAATGGGCAACTCAAGGGAAAGTGCAATTGACATAGACACTCAAATGGGGAAAAAATCATATTACTGAAATGAATAATATTTTGATGCATCATCAAAGTAGAGTCCAAATAATGATCAAATTGACATTTCGCTTGGAAGTCGGTCAAGTTTTGGCAAAGTTATGAGGGTCGGAAGTTTTTGAGTAAGTGTTAATGGGCAACTCAAGGAAAAGTACAATTGACATAGACTCTCAAATGGGCAAAAAAATCAAATTTCTTAAATGAATAATATTTTGATCCAGAATCAAAGTAGAGGCCAAATAATGATCAAATTGACATTCCGCTGGGAAATCGGTCAAGTTTTGGCAAAGTTATGAGGGTCGGAAGTTTTTGAGTAAGTGTCAATGGTCAACTCAAGGGAAAGTACCCTTGACATGGACGTTCATATGGGGAAAAAATCATATTTCTCAAATGAATAATATTTTGATGCAGAATCAAAGTAGAGGCCAAATAATGATCAAATTGACATTCCGCTGGGAAATCTGTCAAGTTTTGGCAAAGTTATGAGTGTCGGAAGTTTTTGAGTAAGTGTCAATGGACAACTCAAGGGAAAGAACCCTTGACATGAATAATATTTTAATGCAGAATCAAAGTAGAGGCCAAAAAATGATCAAACTGACATTCCGCTTGGAAATCTGTCAGGTTTTAGCAAAGTTATGCGAGTTGGAAGTTTTTGAGCAAGTGTCAATGGACAACTCAAGGGAAAGTACCATTGACATAGACGCTCATATGGGGAAAAATCAAATTTCTTACTTGAATAATATTTTAATACAGAATCAAAGTAGAGGCCAAATAATGATAAAATTGACATTCCGCTTGGGAATCGGTCAAGTTTTGGCAAAGTTATGAGGGTCGGAAATTTTTGAGTAAGTGTCAATGGGCAACTCAAGGGAAAGTACAATTGACATAGACACTCATATGGGGAAAAATTCAAATTTCTTGAATGGATAATATTTTAATGCAGCATTAAAGTAGAGACCAAATATTGATCAAATTGACATTCCGCTTGGAAATCTGTCAGGTTTTAGCAAAGTTATGCGAGTTGGAAGTTTTTGAGGAAGTGTCAATGGACAACTCAATTGAAAGAACCATTGACATGAATAATATTTTAATGCAGAATCAAAGTAGAGGCCAAATAA
This sequence comes from Drosophila phalerata, assembly GCA_951394115.2. Lineage (NCBI taxonomy): Eukaryota > Metazoa > Arthropoda > Insecta > Diptera > Drosophilidae > Drosophila > Drosophila phalerata. The sequence goes on from OX596004.2 coordinate 12,149,846, forward strand.
TGATCAAATTGACATTCCGCTTGGAAATCGGTCAAGTTTTTGAAAAGCTGTGAGGGTCGAAAGTTTTTGAGTAATTGTCAATGGGCAACTCAAGGGAAAGTACAATTGACATAGACATTCATATGGGGAAAAAATCAAATTTCTTAAATGAATAATATTTTGTTGCAGAATCAAAGTGGAGTCCAAATAATGATTAAATTGACATTTCGCTTGGAAATCGGTCAAGTTTTTGAAAAGCTGTGAGGGTCGAAAGTTTTTGAGTAATTGTCAATGGGCAACTCAAGGGAAAGTACAATTAAAATAGACTCTCATATGGGGATTAAATCATGTTTCATATATGAAAAATATATTAATGCAAAATCAAAGTAGAGGCCAAATAATGATCAAATTGACATTTCGCTTGGAAATCTGTCAGGTTTTTGCAAAGTTATGCGCGTTGGAAGTTTTTGAGTAAGTGTTAATGGGCAACTCAAGGGAAAGTACAATTGACATAGACACTCAAATGGGGAGAAAATCATATTACTGAAATGAATAATATTTTGATGCAGCATCAAAGTAGAGTCCAAATAATGATCAAATTGACATTCCGCTTGGAATTCTGTCAGGTTTTAGCAAAGTTATGCGAGTTGGAAGTTTTTGAATAAGTGTCAATGGGCAACTCAATGGAAAGTACAATTCACATAGACACTCATATGGAAAAAAAATCAAATTTCTTAAATGAATAATATTTTAATGCAGCATTAAAGTAGAGACCAAATATTGATCAAATTGACATTCCGCTTGGAAATCTGTCAGGTTTTAGCAAAGTTATGCGAGTTGGAAGTTTTTGAGTAAGTGTCAATGGACAACTCAATTGAAAGAACCATTGACATGAACAATATTTTAATGCAGAATCAAAGTAGAGGCCAAATAATGATCAAATTGACATTCCGCTTGGAAATCTGTCAGGTTTTAGAAAAGTTATGCGATTTGGAAGTTTTTGAGTAAGTGTCAATGGTCAACTCAAGGGAAAGTACCCTTGACATGGACGTTCATATGGGGAAAAAATCAAATTTCTTAAATGAATAATATTTTGATGCAGAATCAAAGTAGAGGCCAAATAATGATCAAATTGACATTCCGCTGGGAAATCTGTCAAGTTTTGGCAAAGTTATGAGTGTCGGAAGTTTTTGAGTAAGTGTCAATGGACAACTCAAGGGAAAGAACCCTTGACATGAATAATATTTTAATGCAGAATCAAAGTAGAGGCCAAATAATGATCAAACTGACATTCCGCTTGGAAATCTGTCAGGTTTTAGCAAAGTTATGCGAGTTGGAAGTTTTTGAACAAGTGTCAATGGACAACTCAAGGGAAAGTACCATTGACATAGACGCTCATATGGGGAAAAATCAAATTTCTTACTTGAATAATATTTTAATACAGAATCAAAGTAGAGGCCAAATAATGATAAAATTGACATTCCGCTTGGGAATCGGTCAAGTTTTGGCAAAGTTATGAGGGTCGGAAATTTTTGAGTAAGTGTCAATGGGCAACTCAAGGGAAAGTACAATTGACATAGACACTCATATGGGGAAAAAATCAAATTTCTTGAATGAATAATATTTTAATGCATCATCAAAGTAGAGGCCAAATAATGATCAAATTGACATTCCGCTAGGAAATCTGTCAGGTTTTAGCAAAGTTATGCGAGTTGGAAGTTTTTGAGGAAGTGTCAATGGACAACTCAATTGAAAGAACCATTGACATGAATAATATTTTAATGCAGAATCAAAGTAGAGGCCAAATAATGATCAAATTGACATTCCGCTTGGAAATCTGTCAGGTTTTAGCAAAGTTATGCGAGTTGGAAGTTTTTGAGTAAGTGTCAATGGGCAACTCATTGGAAAGTACAATTGACATAGACACTCAAATGGGGAGAAAATCATATTACTGAAATGAATAATATTTTGATGCAGCATCAAAGTAGAGTCCAAATAATGATCAAATTGACATTCCGCTTGGAATTCTGTCAGGTTTTAGCAAAGTTATGCGAGTTGGAAGTTTTTGAATAAGTGTCAATGGGCAACTCATTGGAAAGTACAATTGACATAGACACTCATATGGGAAAAAAATCAAATTTCTTAAATGAATAATATTTTAATGCAGCATCAAAGTAATAATAATCAAATTGACATTCCGCTAGGAAATCTGTCAGGTTTTGGCAAAGTTATGCGAGTTGGAAGTTTTTGAGTAAGTGTCAATGGACAACTCAATTGAAAGAACCATTGACATGAATAATATTTTAATGCAGAATCAAAGTAGAGGCCAAATGATGATCAAATTGACATTCCGCTTGGAAATCTGTCAGGTTTTAGCAAAGTTATGCGAGTTGGAAGTTTTTGAGTAAGTGTCAATGGGCAACTCAAGGGAAAGTACAATTGACATAGACACTCAAATGGGGAAAAAATCATATTACTGAAATGAATAATATTTTGATGCATTATCAAAGTAGAGTCTAAATAATGATCAAATTGACATTTCGCTTGGAAGTCGGTTAAGTTCTGGCAAAGTTATGAGGGTCGGAAGTTTTTGAGTAAGTGTCAATGGTCAACTCAAGGGAAAGTACCATTGACATGGACGTTCATATGGGGAAAAAATCATATTTCTTAAATGAATAATATTTTGATGCAGAATCAAAGTAGAGGCCAAATAATGATCAAATTGACATTCCGCTGGGAAATCGGTCAAGTTTTGGCAAAGTTATGAGTGTCGGAAGTTTTTGAGTAAGTGTCAATGGAGAACTCAAGGGAAAGAACCATTGACATGAATAATATTTTAATGCAGAATCAAAGTAGAGGCCAAATAATGATCAAATTGACATTCCGCTGGGAAATCGGTCAAGTTTTGGCAAAGTTATGAGGGTCGGAAGTTTTTGAGTAAGTGTCAATGGTCAACTCAAGGGAAAGTACCATTGACATGGACGTTCATATGGGGAAAAAATCAAGTTTCTTACATGAATAATATTTTAATGCAGAATCAAAGTAGAGGCCATAAAATGATAAAATTGACATTCCGCTTGGGAATCGGTCAAGTTTCGGCAAAAATATGAGTGTCGGAAGTTTTTGAGTAAGTGTCAATGGACAACTCAAGGGAAAGAACCATTGACATGAATAATATTTTAATGCAGAATCAAAGTAGAGGCCAAATAATGATCAAACTGACATTCCGCTTGGAAATCTGTCAGGTTTTAGCAAAGTTATGCGAGTTGGAAGTTTTTGAGCAAGTGTCAATGGACAACTCAAGGGAAAGTACCATTGACATAGACGCTCATATGGGCGAAAAATCAAATTTCTTACTTGAATTAAATTTTAATACAGAATCAAAGTAGAGGCCAAATAATGATAAAATTGACATTCCGCTTGGGAATCGGTCAAGTTCTGGCAAAGTTATGAGGGTCGGAAGTTTTTGAGTAAGTGTCAATGGGCAACTCAAGGGAAAGTACAATTGACATAAACACTCATATGGGGAAAAAATCAAATTTCTTGAATGAATAATATTTTGATGCAGAATCAAAGTAGAGTCCAAATAATGATCAAATTGACATTCCGCTTGGAAATCTGTCAGGTTTTAGCAAAGTTATGCGAGTTTGAACTTTTTGAGTAAGTGTCAATGGGCAACTCAATGGAAAGTACAATTCACATAGACACTCATATGAAAAAAAATTAAATTTCTTAAATGAATAATATTTTAATGCAGCATTAAAGTAGAGACCAAATATTGATCAAATTGACATTCCGCTTGGAAATCTGTCAGGTTTTAGCAAAGTTATGCGAGTTGGAAGTTTTTGAGTAAGTGTCAATGGACAACTCAATTGAAAGAACCATTGACATGAATAATATTTTAATGCAGAATCAAAGTAGAGGCCAAATAATGATCAAATTGACATTCCGCTTGGAAATCTGTCAGGTTTTAGCAAAGTTATGCGAGTTGGAAGTTTTTGAGTAAGTGTCAATGGACAACTCAAGGGAAAGTACCATTGACATAGACGCTCATATAGGGAAAAAATCAAATTTCTTAAATGAATAATATTTTAATGCAGAATCAAAGTAGAGGCCAAATAATGATAAAATTGACATTCCGCTTGGGAATCGGTCAAGTTTTGGCAAAGTTATGAGGGTCGGAAGTTTTTGAGTAAGTGTCAATGGGCAACTCAAGGGAAAGTACAATTGACATAGACACTCAAATGGGGAAAAAATCATATTACTGAAATGAATAATATTTTGATGCATCATCAAAGTAGAGTCTAAATAATGATCAAATTGACATTTCGCTTGGAAGTCGGTTAAGTTCTGGCAAAGTTATGAGGGTCGGAAGTTTTTGAGTAAGTGTCAATGGTCAACTCAAGGGAAAGTACCATTGACATGGACGTTCATATGGGGAAAAAATCATATTTCTTAAATGAATAATATTTTGATGCAGAATCAAAGTAGAGGCCAAATAATGATCAAATTGACATTCCGCTGGAAAATCGGTCAAGTTTTGGCAAAGTTATGAGTGTCGGAAGTTTTTGAGTAAGTGTCAATGGACAACTCAAGGGAAAGAACCATTGACATGAATAATATTTTAATGCAGAATCAAAGTAGAGGCCAAATAATGATCAAATTGAGATTCCGCTGGGAAATCGGTCAAGTTTTGGCAAAGTTATGAGGGTCGGAAGTTTTTGAGTAAGTGTCAATGGTCAACTCAAGGGAAAGTACCATTGACATGGACGTTCATATGGGGAAAAAATCAAGTTTCTTACATGAATAATATTTTAATGCAGAATCAAAGTAGAGGCCATAAAATGATAAAATTGACATTCCGCTTGGGAATCGGTCAAGTTTCGGCAAAAATATGAGTGTCGGAAGTTTTTGAGTAAGTGTCAATGGACAACTCAAGGGAAAGAACCATTGACATGAATAATATTTTAATGCAGAATCAAAGTAGAGGCCAAATAATGATCAAACTGACATTCCGCTTGGAAATCTGTCAGGTTTTAGCAAAGTTATGCGAGTTGGAAGTTTTTGAGCAAGTGTCAATGGACAACTCAAGGGAAAGTACCATTGACATAGACGCTCATATGGGCGAAAAATCAAATTTCTTACTTGAATTAAATTTTAATACAGAATCAAAGTAGAGGCCAAATAATGATAAAATTGACATTCCGCTTGGGAATCGGTCAAGTTCTGGCAAAGTTATGAGGGTCGGAAGTTTTTGAGTAAGTGTCAATGGGCAACTCAAGGGAAAGTACAATTGACATAAACACTCATATGGGGAAAAAATCAAATTTCTTGAATGAATAATATTTTGATGCAGAATCAAAGTAGAGTCCAAATAATGATCAAATTGACATTCCGCTTGGAAATCTGTCAGGTTTTAGCAAAGTTATGCGAGTTTGAACTTTTTGAGTAAGTGTCAATGGGCAACTCAATGGAAAGTACAATTCACATAGACACTCATATGGAAAAAAAATCAAATTTCTTAAATGAATAATATTTTAATGCAGCATTAAAGTAGAGACCAAATATTGATCAAATTGACATTCCGCTTGGAAATCTGTCAGGTTTTAGCAAAGTTATGCGAGTTGGAAGTTTTTGAGTAAGTGTCAATGGACAACTCAATTGAAAGAACCATTGACATGAATAATATTTTAATGCAGAATCAAAGTAGAGGCCAAATAATGATCAAATTGACATTCCGCTTGGAAATCTGTCAGGTTTTAGCAAAGTTATGCGAGTTGGAAGTTTTTGAGTAAGTGTCAATGGACAACTCAAGGGAAAGTACCATTGACATAGACGCTCATATAGGGAAAAAATCAAATTTCTTAAATGAATAATATTTTAATGCAGAATCAAAGTAGAGGCCAAATAATGATAAAATTGACATTCCGCTTGGGAATCGGTCAAGTTTTGGCAAAGTTATGAGGGTCGGAAGTTTTTGAGTAAGTGTCAATGGGCAACTCAAGGGAAAGTACAATTGACATAGACATTCATATGGGGAAAAAATCAAATTTCTTAAATGAATAATATTTTGATGCAGAATCAAAGTGGAGTCCAAATAATGATTAAATTGACATTTCGCTTGGAAATCGGTCAAGTTTTTGAAAAGCTGTGAGGGTCGAAAGTTTTTGAGTAAGTGTCAATGGGCAACTCAAAGGAAAGTACAATTAAAATAGACTCTCATATGGGGATTAAATCATGTTTCATATATGAAAAATATTTTAATGCAAAATCAAAGTAGAGGCCAAATAATGATCAAATTGACATTTCGCTTGGAAATCTGTCAGGTTTTAGCAAAGTTATGCGAGTTGGAAGTTTTTGAGTAAGTGTTAATGGGCAACTCAAGGGAAAGTGCAATTGACATAGACACTCAAATGGGGAAAAAATCATATTACTGAAATGAATAATATTTTGATGCATCATCAAAGTAGAGTCCAAATAATGATCAAATTGACATTTCGCTTGGAAGTCGGTCAAGTTTTGGCAAAGTTATGAGGGTCGGAAGTTTTTGAGTAAGTGTTAATGGGCAACTCAAGGAAAAGTACAATTGACATAGACTCTCAAATGGGCAAAAAAATCAAATTTCTTAAATGAATAATATTTTGATCCAGAATCAAAGTAGAGGCCAAATAATGATCAAATTGACATTCCGCTGGGAAATCGGTCAAGTTTTGGCAAAGTTATGAGGGTCGGAAGTTTTTGAGTAAGTGTCAATGGTCAACTCAAGGGAAAGTACCCTTGACATGGACGTTCATATGGGGAAAAAATCATATTTCTTAAATGAATAATATTTTGATGCAGAATCAAAGTAGAGGCCAAATAATGATCAAATTGACATTCCGCTGGGAAATCTGTCAAGTTTTGGCAAAGTTATGAGTGTCGGAAGTTTTTGAGTAAGTGTCAATGGACAACTCAAGGGAAAGAACCCTTGACATGAATAATATTTTAATGCAGAATCAAAGTAGAGTCCAAATAATGATCAAACTGACATTCCGCTTGGAAATCTGTCAGGTTTTAGCAAAGTTATGCGAGTTGGAAGTTTTTGAGCAAGTGTCAATGGACAACTCAAGGGAAAGTACCATTGACATAGACGCTCATATGGGGAAAAATCAAATTTCTTACTTGAATAATATTTTAATACAGAATCAAAGTAGAGGCCAAATAATGATAAAATTGACATTCCGCTTGGGAATCGGTCAAGTTTTGGCAAAGTTATGAGGGTCGGAAATTTTTGAGTAAGTGTCAATGGGCAACTCAAGGGAAAGTACAATTGACATAGACACTCATATGGGGAAAAAATCAAATTTCTTGAATGAATAATATTTTAATGCAGCATTAAAGTAGAGACCAAATATTGATCAAATTGACATTCCGCTTGGAAATCTGTCAGGTTTTAGCAAAGTTATGCGAGTTGGAAGTTTTTGAGGAAGTGTCAATGGACAACTCAATTGAAAGAACCATTGACATGAATAATATTTTAATGCAGAATCAAAGTAGAGGCCAAATAATGATCAAATTGACATTCCGCTTGGAAATCTGTCAGGTTTTAGCAAAGTTATGCGAGTTGGAAGTTTTTGAGTAAGTGTCAATGGGCAACTCAAGGGAAAGTACAATTGACATAGACATTCATATGGGGAAAAAATCAAATTTCTTAAATGAATAATATTTTGTTGCAGAATCAAAGTGGAGTCCAAATAATGATTAAATTGACATTTCGCTTGGAAGTCGGTCAAGTTTTGGCAAAGTTATGAGGGTCGGAAGTTTTTGAGTAAGTGTTAATGGGCAACTCAAGGAAAAGTACAATTGACATAGACTCTCAAATGGGCAAAAAAATCAAATTTCTTAAATGAATAATATTTTGATCCAGAATCAAAGTAGAGGCCAAATAATGATCAAATTGACATTCCGCTGGGAAATCGGTCAAGTTTTGGCAAAGTTATGAGGGTCGGAAGTTTTTGAGTAAGTGTCAATGGTCAACTCAAGGGAAAGTACCCTTGACATGGACGTTCATATGGGGAAAAAATCATATTTCTTAAATGAATAATATTTTGATGCAGAATCAAAGTAGAGGCCAAATAATGATCAAATTGACATTCCGCTGGGAAATCTGTCAAGTTTTGGCAAAGTTATGAGTGTCGGAAGTTTTTGAGTAAGTGTCAATGGACAACTCAAGGGAAAGAACCCTTGACATGAATAATATTTTAATGCAGAATCAAAGTAGAGGCCAAATAATGATCAAACTGACATTCCGCTTGGAAATCTGTCAGGTTTTAGCAAAGTTATGCGAGTTGGAAGTTTTTGAGCAAGTGTCAATGGACAACTCAAGGGAAAGTACCATTGACATAGACGCTCATATGGGGAAAAATCAAATTTCTTACTTGAATAATATTTTAATACAGAATCAAAGTAGAGGCCAAATAATGATAAAATTGACATTCCGCTTGGGAATCGGTCAAGTTTTGGCAAAGTTATGAGGGTCGGAAATTTTTGAGTAAGTGTCAATGGGCAACTCAAGGGAAAGTACAATTGACATAGACACTCATATGGGGAAAAAATCAAATTTCTTGAATGAATAATATTTTAATGCAGCATTAAAGTAGAGACCAAATATTGATCAAATTGACATTCCGCTTGGAAATCTGTCAGGTTTTAGCAAAGTTATGCGAGTTGGAAGTTTTTGAGGAAGTGTCAATGGACAACTCAATTGAAAGAACCATTGACATGAATAATATTTTAATGCAGAATCAAAGTAGAGGCCAAATAATGATCAAATTGACATTCCGCTTGGAAATCTGTCAGGTTTTAGCAAAGTTATGCGAGTTGGAAGTTTTTGAGTAAGTGTCAATGGGCAACTCAAGGGAAAGTACAATTGACATAGACATTCATATGGGGAAAAAATCAAATTTCTTAAATGAATAATATTTTGTTGCAGAATCAAAGTGGAGTCCAAATAATGATTAAATTGACATTTCGCTTGGAAATCGGTCAAGTTTTTGAAAAGCTGTGAGGGTCGAAAGTTTTTGAGTAATTGTCAATGGGCAACTCAAGGGAAAGTACAATTAAAATAGACTCTCATATGGGGATTAAATCATGTTTCATATATGAAAAATATTTTAATGCAAAATCAAAGTAGAGGCCAAATAATGATCAAATTGACATTTCGCTTGGAAATCTGTCAGGTTTTAGCATAGTTATGCGAGTTGGAAGTTTTTGAATAAGTGTCAATGGACAACTCAAGGGAAAGTACCATTGACATAGACGCTCATATAGGGAAAAAATCAAATTTCTTAAATGAATAATATTTTAATGCAGAATCAAAGTAGAGGCCAAATAATGATAAAATTGACATTCCGCTTGGGAATCGGTCAAGTTTTGGCAAAGTTATGAGGGTCGGAAGTTTTTGAGTAAGTGTCAATGGGCAACTCAAGGGAAAGTACAATTGACATAGACATTCATATGGGGAAAAAATCAAATTTCTTAAATGAATAATATTTTGATGCAGAATCAAAGTGGAGTCCAAATAATGATTAAATAGACATTTCGCTTGGAAATCGGTCAAGTTTTTGAAAAGCTGTGAGGGTCGAAAGTTTTTGAGTAAGTGTCAATGGGCAACTCAAAGGAAAGTACCCTTGACATGGACGTTCATATGGGGAAAAAATCAAGTTTCTTAAATGAATAATATTTTAATGCAGAATCATAGTAGAGGCCAAATAATGATCAAATTGACATTTCGCTTGGAAATCGGTCAAGTTTTGGCAAAGTTATGAGGGTCGGAAATTTTTGAGTAAGTGTCAACGGGCAACTCAAGGGAAAGTTCAATTGACATAGACTCTCATATGGGGAAAAAATCAAATTTCATAAATGAATACTATTTTAATGCAGAATCAAAGTAGAGGCCAAATAATGATCAAACTGACATTCCGCTTGGAAATCTGTCAGGTTTTAGCAAAGTTATGCGAGTTGGAAGTTTTTGAACAAGTGTCAATGGACAACTCAAGGGAAAGTACCATTGACATAGACGCTCATATGGGGAAAAATCAAATTTCTTACTTGAATAATATTTTAATACAGAATCAAAGTAGAGGCCAAATAATGATAAAATTGACATTCCGCTTGGGAATCGGTCAAGTTTTGGCAAAGTTATGAGGGTCGGAAATTTTTGAGTAAGTGTCAATGGGCAACTCAAGGGAAAGTACAATTGACATAGACACTCATATGGGGAAAAAATCAAATTTCTTGAATGAATAATATTTTAATGCAGCATTAAAGTAGAGACCAAATATTGATCAAATTGACATTCCGCTTGGAAATCTGTCAGGTTTTAGCAAAGTTATGCGAGTTGGAAGTTTTTGAGGAAGTGTCAATGGACAACTCAATTGAAAGAACCATTGACATGAATAATATTTTAATGCAGAATCAAAGTAGAGGCCAAATAATGATCAAATTGACATTCCCTTTGGAAATCTGTCAGGTTTTAGCAAAGTTATGCGAGTTGGAAGTTTTTGAGTAAGTGTCCATGGGCAACTCATTGGAAAGTACAATTGACATAGACACTCATATGGGAAAAAAATCAAATTTCTTAAATGAATAATATTTTAATGCAGCATCAAAGTAGAGGCCAAATAATGATCAAATTGACATTCCGCTAGGAAATCTGTCAGGTTTTGGCAAAGTTATGCGAGTTGGAAGTTTTTGAGTAAGTGTCAATGGACAACTCAATTGAAAGAACCATTGACATGAATAATATTTTAATGCAGAATCAAAGTAGAGGCCAAATGATGATCAAATTGACATTCCGCTTGGAAATCTGTCAGGTTTTAGCAAAGTTATGCGAGTTGGAAGTTTTTGAGTAAGTGTCAATGGGCAACTCAAGGGAAAGTACAATTGACATAGACACTCAAATGGGGAAAAAATCATATTACTGAAATGAATAATATTTTGATGCATCATCAAAGTAGAGTCTAAATAATGATCAAATTGACATTTCGCTTGGAAGTCGGTTAAGTTCTGGCAAAGTTATGAGGGTCGGAAGTTTTTGAGTAAGTGTCAATGGTCAACTCAAGGGAAAGTACCATTGACATGGACGTTCATATGGGGAAAAAATCATATTTCTTAAATGAATAATATTTTGATGCAGAATCAAAGTAGAGGCCAAATAATGATCAAATTGACATTCCGCTGGGAAATCGGTCAAGTTTTGGCAAAGTTATGAGTGTCGGAAGTTTTTGAGTAAGTGTCAATGGACAACTCAAGGGAAAGAACCATTGACATGAATAATATTTTAATGCAGAATCAAAGTAGAGGCCAAATAATGATCAAATTGACATTTCGCTTGGAAATCTGTCAGGTTTTAGCAAAGTTATGCGAGTTGGAAGTTTTTGAGTAAGTGTTAATGGGCAACTCAAGGGAAAGTGCAATTGACATAGACACTCAAATGGGGAAAAAATCATATTACTGAAATGAATAATATTTTGATGCATCATCAAAGTAGAGTCCAAATAATGATCAAATTGACATTTCGCTTGGAAGTCGGTCAAGTTTTGGCAAAGTTATGAGGGTCGGAAGTTTTTGAGTAAGTGTTAATGGGCAACTCAAGGAAAAGTACAATTGACATAGACTCTCAAATGGGCAAAAAAATCAAATTTCTTAAATGAATAATATTTTGATCCAGAATCAAAGTAGAGGCCAAATAATGATAAAATTGACATTCCGCTTGGGAATCGGTCAAGATCTGGCAAAGTTATGAGGGTCGGAAGTTTTTGAGTAAGTGTCAATGGTCAACTCAAGGGAAAGTACCATTGACATGGACGTTCATATGGGGAAAAAATCATATTTCTTAAATGAATAATATTTTGATGCAGAATCAAAGTAGAGGCCAAATAATGATCAAATTGACATTCCGCTGGGAAATCGGTCAAGTTTTGGCAAAGTTATGAGTGTCGGAAGTTTTTGAGTAAGTGTCAATGGACAACTCAAGGGAAAGAACCCTTGAAATGAATAATATTTTAATGCAGAATCAAAGTAGAGGCCAAATAATGATCAAACTGACATTCCGCTTGGAAATCTGTCAGGTTTTAGCAAAGTTATGCGAGTTGGAAGTTTTTGAACAAGTGTCAATGGACAACTCAAGGGAAAGTACCATTGACATAGACGCTCATATGGGGAAAAATCAAATTTCTTACTTGAATAATATTTTAATACAGAATCAAAGTAGAGGCCAAATAATGATAAAATTGACATTCCGCTTGGGAATCGGTCAAGTTTTGGCAAAGTTATGAGGGTCGGAAATTTTTGAGTAAGTGTCAATGGGCAACTCAAGGGAAAGTACAATTGACATAGACACTCATTTGGGGAAAAAATCAAGTTTCTTGAATGAATAATATTTTAATGCAGCATTAAAGTAGAGACCAAATATTGATCAAATTGACATTCCGCTTGGAAATCTGTCAGGTTTTAGCAAAGTTATGCGAGTTGGAAGTTTTTGAGGAAGTGTCAATGGACAACTCAATTGAAAGAACCATTGACATGAATAATATTTTAATGCAGAATCAAAGTAGAGGCCAAATAATGATCAAATTGACATTCCGCTTGGAAATCTGTCAGGTTTTAGCAAAGTTATGCGAGTTGGAAGTTTTTGAGTAAGTGTCAATGGGCAACTCAAGGGAAAGTACAATTGACATAGACATTCATATGGGGAAAAAATCAAATTTCTTAAATGAATAATATTTTGTTGCAGAATCAAAGTGGAGTCCAAATAATGATTAAATTGACATTTCGCTTGGAAATCGGTCAAGTTTTTGAAAAGCTATGAGGGTCGAAAGTTTTTGAGTAATTGTCAATGGGCAACTCAAGGGAAAGTACAATTAAAATAGACTCTCATATGGGGATTAAATCATGTTTCATATATGAAAAATATTTTAATGCAGCATCAAAGTAGAGTCCAAATAATGATCAAATTTACATTCCGCTTGGAAATCTGTCAGGTTTTATTAAAGTTATGCGAGTTGGAAGTTTTTGAGTAAGTGTTAATGGGCAACTCAAGGGCAATTGACATAGACACTCATATGGGAAAAAAATCAAATTTCTTAAATGAATAATATTTTAATGCAGCATCAAAGTAGAGGCCAAATAATGATCAAATTGACATTCCGCTAGGAAATCTGTCAGGTTTTGGCAAAGTTATGCGAGTTGGAAGTTTTTGAGTAAGTGTCAATGGACAACTCAATTGAAAGAACCATTGACATGAATAATATTTTAATGCAGAATCAAAGTAGAGGCCAAATAATGATCAAATTGACATTCCGCTTGGAAATCTGTCAGGTTTTAGCAAAGTTATGCGAGTTGGAAGTTTTTGAGTAAGTGTCAATGGGCAACTCAAGGGAAAGTACAATTGACATAGACACTCAAATGGGGAAAAAATCATATTACTGAAATGAATAATATTTTGATGCATCATCAAAGTAGAGTCTAAATAATGATCAAATTGACATTTCGCTTGGAAGTCGGTTAAGTTCTGGCAAAGTTATGAGGGTCGGAAGTTTTTGAGTAAGTGTCAATGGTCAACTCAAGGGAAAGTACCATTGACATGGACGTTTATATGGGGAAAAAATCATATTTCTTAAATGAATAATATTTTGATGCAGAATCAAAGTAGAGGCCAAATAATGATCAAATTGACATTCCGCTGGAAAATCGGTCAAGTTTTGGCAAAGTTATGAGTGTCGGAAGTTTTTGAGTAAGTGTCAATGGACAACTCAAGGGAAAGAACCATTGACATGAATAATATTTTAATGCATAATCAAAGTAGAGGCCAAATAATGATCAAACTGACATTCCGCTTGGAAATCTGTCAGGTTTTAGCAAAGTTATGCGAGTTGGAAGTTTTTGAGCAAGTGTCAATGGACAACTCAAGGGAAAGTACAATTGACATAGACTCTCAAATGGGCAAAAAAATCAAATTTCTTAAATGAATAATATTTTGATCCAGAATCAAAGTAGAGGCCAAATAATGATAAAATTGACATTCCGCTTGGGAATCGGTCAAGTTCTGGCAAAGTTATGAGGGTCGGAAGTTTTTCAGTAAGTGTCAATGGTCAACTCAAGGGAAAATACCATTGACATGGACGTTCATATGGGGAAAAAATCATATTTCTTAAATGAATAATATTTTGATGCAGAATCAAAGTAGATGCCAAATAATGATCAAATTGACATTCCGCTGGGAAATCGGTCAAGTTTTGGCAAAGTTATGAGTGTCGGAAGTTTTTGAGTAAGTGTCAATGGACAACTCAAGGGAAAGAACCATTGACATGAATAATATTTTAATGCAGAATCAAAGTAGAGGCCAACTAATGATCAAACGGACATTCCGCTTGGAAATCTGTCAGGTTTTAGCAAAGTTATGCGAGTTGGAAGTTTTTGAGCAAGTGTCAATGGACAACTCAAGGGAAAGTACCATTGACATAGACGCTCATATGGGGAAAAAATCAAATTTCTTACTTGAATAATATTTTATTACAGAATCAAAGTAGAGGCCAAATAATGATAAAATTGACATTCCGCTTGGGAATCGGTCAAGTTCTGGCAAAGTTATGAGGGTCGGAAATTTTTGAGTAAGTGTCAATGGGCAACTCAAGGGAAAGTACAATTGGCATAGACACTCATATGGGGAAAAAATCAAATTTCTTGAATGAATAATATTTTGTTGCAGAATCAAAGTGGAGTCCAAATAATGATCAAATTGACTTTTCGCTTGGAAATCTGTCAGGTCTTAGCAAAGTTATGCGAGTTGGAAGTTTTTGAGTAAGTGTTAATGGGCAACTCAAGGGAAAGTACAATTGACATAGACACTCAAATGGGGAAAAAATCATATTACTGAAATGAATAATATTTTGATGCAGCATCAAAGTAGAGGCCAAATTATGATCAAATTGACATTCCGCTGGGAAATCGGTCAAGTTTTGGCAAAGTTATGAGTGTCGGAAGTTTTTGAGTAAGTGTCAATGGACAACTCAAGGGAAAGAACCCTTGAAATGAATAATATTTTAATGCAGAATCAAAGTAGAGGCCAAATAATGATCAAACTGACATTCCGCTTGGAAATCTGTCAGGTTTTAGCAAAGTTATGCGAGTTGGAAGTTTTTGAACAAGTGTCAATGGACAACTCAAGGGAAAGTACCATTGACATAGACGCTCATATGGGGAAAAATCAAATTTCTTACTTGAATAATATTTTAATACAGAATCAAAGTAGAGGCCAAATAATGATAAAATTGACATTCCGCTTGGGAATCGGTCAAGTTTTGGCAAAGTTATGAGGGTCGGAAATTTTTGAGTAAGTGTCAATGGGCAACTCAAGGGAAAGTACAATTGACATAGACACTCATATGGGAAAAAAATCAAATTTCTTGAATGAATAATATTTTTATGCAGCATTAAAGTAGAGACCAAATATTGATCAAATTGACATTCCGCTTGGAAATCTGTCAGGTTTTAGCAAAGTTATGCGAGTTGGAAGTTTTTGAGGAAGTGTCAATGGACAACTCAATTGAAAGAACCATTGACATGAATAATATTTTAATGCAGAATCAAAGTAGAGGCCAAATAATGATCAAATTGACATTCCGCTTGGAAATCTGTCAGGTTTTAGCAAAGTTATGCGAGTTGGAAGTTTTTGAGTAAGTGTCAATGGGCAACTCAAGGGAAAGTACAATTGACATAGACATTCATATGGGGAAAAAATCAAATTTCTTAAATGAATAATATTTTGTTGCAGAATCAAAGTGGAGTCCAAATAATGATTAAATTGACATTTCGCTTGGAAATCGGTCAAGTTTTTGAAAAGCTGTGAGGGTCGAAAGTTTTTGAGTAATTGTCAATGGGCAACTCAAGGGAAAGTACAATTAAAATAGACTCTCATATGGGGATTAAATCATGTTTCATATATGAAAAATATTTTAATGCAAAATCAAAGTAGAGGCCAAATAATGATCAAATTGACATTTCGCTTGGAAATCTGTCAAGTTTTAGCAAAGTTATGCGCGTTGGAAGTTTTTGAGTAAGTGTTAATGGGCAACTCAAGGGAAAGTACAATTGACATAGACACTCAAATGGGGAAAAAATCATATTACTGAAATGAATAATATTTTGATGCAGCATCAAAGTAGAGTCCAAATAATGATCAAATTGACATTCCGCTTGGAATTCTGTCAGGTTTTAGCAAAGTTATGCGAGTTGGAAGCTTTTGAGTAAGTGTCAATGGGCAACTCATTGGAAAGTACAATTGACATAGACACTCATATGGGAAAAAAATCAAATTTCTTAAATGAATAATATTTTAATGCAGCATCAAAGTAGAGGCCAAATAATGATCAAATTGACATTCCGCTAGGAAATCTGTCAGGTTTTGGCAAAGTTATGCGAGTTGGAAGTTTTTGAGTAAGTGTCAATGGACAACTCAATTGAAAGAACCATTGACATGAATAATATTTTAATGCAGAATCAAAGTAGAGGCCAAATAATGATCAAATTGACATTCCGCTTGGAAATCTGTCAGGTTTTAGCAAAGTTATGCGAGTTGGAAGTTTTTGAGTAAGTGTCAATGGGCAACTCAAGGGAAAGTACAATTGACATAGACACTCAAATGGGGAAAAAATCATATTACTGAAATGAATAATATTTTGATGCATCATCAAAGTAGAGTCTAAATAATGATCAAATTGACATTTCGCTTGGAAGTCGGTTAAGTTCTGGCAAAGTTATGAGGGTCGGAAGTTTTTGAGTAAGTGTCAATGGTCAACTCAAGGGAAAGTACCATTGACATGGACGTTCATATGGGGAAAAAATCATATTTCTTAAATGAATAATATTTTGATGCAGAATCAAAGTAGAGGCCAAATAATGATCAAATTGACATTCCGCTGGGAAATCGGTCAAGTTTTGGCAAAGTTATGAGTGTCGGAAGTTTTTGAGTAAGTGTCAATGGACAACTCAAGGGAAAGAACCATTGACATGAATAATATTTTAATGCAGAATCAAAGTAGAGGCCAAATAATGATCAAACTGACATTCCGCTTGGAAATCTGTCAGGTTTTAGCAAAGTTATGCGAGTTGGAAGTTTTTGAGCAAGTGTCAATGGACAACTCAAGGGAAAGTACAATTGACATAGACTCTCAAATGGGCAAAAAAATCAAATTTCTTAAATGAATAATATTTTGATCCAGAATCAAAGTAGAGGCCAAATAATGATAAAATTGACATTCCGCTTGGGAATCGGTCAAGTTCTAAAAAAGTTATGAGGGTCGGAAGTTTTTGAGTAAGTGTCAATGGTCAACTCAAGGAAAAGTACAATTGACATAGACTCTCAAATGGGCAAAAAATCAAATTTCTTAAATGAATAATATTTTGATCCAGAATCAAAGTAGAGGCCAAATAATGATAAAATTGACATTCCGCTTGGGAATCGGTCAAGTTCTGGCAAAGTTATGAGGGTCGGAAGTTTTTGAGTAAGTGTCAATGGTCAACTCAAGGGAAAATACCATTGACATGGACGTTCATATGGGGAAAAAATCATATTTCTTAAATGAATAATATTTTGATGCAGAATCAAAGTAGAGGCCAAATAATGATCAAATTGACATTCCGCTGGGAAATCGGTCAAGTTTTGGCAAAGTTATGAGTGTCGGAAGTTTTTGAGTAAGTGTCAATGGACAACTCAAGGGAAAGAACCATTGACATGAATAATATTTTAATGCAGAATCAAAGTAGAGGCCAAATAATGATCAAACGGACATTCCGCTTGGAAATCTGTCAGGTTTTAGCAAAGTTATGCGAGTTGGAAGTTTTTGAGCAAGTGTCAATGGACAACTCAAGGGAAAGTACCATTGACATAGACGCTCATATGGGGAAAAATCAAATTTCTTACTTGAATAATATTTTATTACAGAATCAAAGTAGAGGCCAAATAATGATAAAATTTACATTCCGCTTGGGAATCGGTCAAGTTCTGGCAAAGTTATGAGGGTCGGAAATTTTTGAGTAAGTGTCAATGGGCAACTCAAGGGAAAGTACAATTGGCATAGACACTCATATGGGGAAAAAATCAAATTTCTTGAATGAATAATATTTTGTTGCAGAATCAAAGTGGAGTCCAAATAATGATCAAATTGACTTTTCGCTTGGAAATCTGTCAGGTTTTAGCAAAGTTATGCGAGTTGGAAGTTTTTGAGTAAGTGTTAATGGGCAACTCAAGGGAAAGTACAATTGACATAGACACTCAAATGGGGAAAAAATCATATTACTGAAATGAATAATATTTTGATGCAGCATCAAAGTAGAGGCCAAATAATGATCAAATTGACATTCCGCTGGGAAATCGGTCAAGTTTTGGCAAAGTTATGAGTGTCGGAAGTTTTTGAGTAAGTGTCAATGGACAACTCAAGGGAAAGAACCCTTGAAAAGAATAATATTTTAATGCAGAATCAAAGTAGAGGCCAAATAATGATCAAACTGACATTCCGCTTGGAAATCTGTCAGGTTTTAGCAAAGTTATGCGAGTTGGAAGTTTTTGAACAAGTGTCAATGGACAACTCAAGGGAAAGTACCATTGACATAGACGCTCATATGGGGAAAAATCAAATTTCTTACTTGAATAATATTTTAATACAGAATCAAAGTAGAGGCCAAATAATGATAAAATTGACATTCCGCTTGGGAATCGGTCAAGTTTTGGCAAAGTTATGAGGGTCGGAAATTTTTGAGTAAGTGTCAATGGGCAACTCAAGGGAAAGTACAATTGACATAGACACTCATATGGGGAAAAAATCAAATTTCTTGAATGAATAATATTTTAATGCAGCATTAAAGTAGAGACCAAATATTGATCAAATTGACATTCCGCTTGGAAATCTGTCAGGTTTTAGCAAAGTTATGCGAGTTGGAAGTTTTTGAGGAAGTGTCAATGGACAACTCAATTGAAAGAACCATTGACATGAATAATATTTTAATGCAGAATCAAAGTAGAGGCCAAATAATGATCAAATTGACATTCCGCTTGGAAATCTGTCAGGTTTTAGCAAAGTTATGCGAGTTGGAAGTTTTTGAGTAAGTGTCAATGGGCAACTCAAGGGAAAGTACAATTGACATAGACATTCATATGGGGAAAAAATCAAATTTCTTAAATGAATAATATTTTGTTGCAGAATCAAAGTGGAGTCCAAATAATGATTAAATTGACATTTCGCTTGGAAATCGGTCAAGTTTTTGAAAAGCTGTGAGGGTCGAAAGTTTTTGAGTAATTGTCAATGGGCAACTCAAGGGAAAGTACAATTAAAATAGACTCTCATATGGGGATTAAATCATGGTTCATATATGAAAAATATTTTAATGCAAAATCAAAGTAGAGGCCAAATAATGATCAAATTGACATTTCGCTTGGAATTCTGTCAGGTTTTAGCAAAGTTATGCGAGTTGGAAGCTTTTGAGTAAGTGTCAATGGGCAACTCATTGGAAAGTACAATTGACATAGACACTCATATGGGAAAAAAATCAAATTTCTTAAATGAATAATATTTTAATGCAGCATCAAAGTAGAGGCCAAATAATGATCAAATTGACATTCCGCTAGGAAATCTGTCAGGTTTTGGCAAAGTTATGCGAGTTGGAAGTTTTTGAGTAAGTGTCAATGGACAACTCAATTGAAAGAACCATTGACATGAATAATATTTTAATGCAGAATCAAAGTAGAGGCCAAATAATGATCAAATTGACATTCCGCTTGGAAATCTGTCAGGTTTTAGCAAAGTTATGCGAGTTGGAAGTTTTTGAGTAAGTGTCAATGGGCAACTCAAGGGAAAGTACAATTGACATAGACACTCAAATGGGGAAAAAATCATATTACTGAAATGAATAATATTTTGATGCATCATCAAAGTAGAGTCTAAATAATGATCAAATTGACATTTCGCTTGGAAGTCGGTTAAGTTCTGGCAAAGTTATGAGGGTCGGAAGTTTTTGAGTAAGTGTCAATGGTCAACTCAAGGGAAAGTACCATTGACATGGACGTTCATATGGGGAAAAAATCATATTTCTTAAATGAATAATATTTTGATGCAGAATCAAAGTAGAGGCCAAATAATGATCAAATTGACATTCCGCTTGGAAATCTGTCAGGTTTTAGCAAAGTTATGCGAGTTGGAAGTTTTTGAGCAAGTGTCAATGGACAACTCAAGGGAAAGTACAATTGACATAGACTCTCAAATGGGCAAAAAAATCAAATTTCTTAAATGAATAATATTTTGATCCAGAATCAAAGTAGAGGCCAAATAATGATAAAATTGACATTCCGCTTGGGAATCGGTCAAGTTCTGGCAAAGTTATGAGGGTCGGAAGTTTTTGAGTAAGTGTCAATGGTCAACTCAAGGAAAAGTACAATTGACATAGACTCTCAAATGGGCAAAAAATCAAATTTCTTAAATGAATAATATTTTGATCCAGAATCAAAGTAGAGGCCAAATAATGATAAAATTGACATTCCGCTTGGGAATCGGTCAAGTTCTGGCAAAGTTATGAGGGTCGGAAGTTTTTGAGTAAGTGTCAATGGTCAACTCAAGGGAAAATACCATTGACATGGACGTTCATATGGGGAAAAAATCATATTTCTTAAATGAATAATATTTCGATGCAGAATCAAAGTAGAGGCCAAATAATGATCAAATTGACATTCCGCTGGGAAATCGGTCAAGTTTTGGCAAAGTTATGAGTGTCGGAAGTTTTTGAGTAAGTGTCAATGGACAACTCAAGGGAAAGAACCATTGACATGAATAATATTTTAATGCAGAATCAAAGTAGAGGCCAAATAATGATCAAACGGACATTCCGCTTGGAAATCTGTCAGGTTTTAGCAAAGTTATGCGAGTTGGAAGTTTTTGAGCAAGTGTCAATGGACAACTCAAGGGAAAGTACCATTGACATAGACGCTCATATGGGGAAAAATCAAATTTCTTACTTGAATAATATTTTATTACAGAATCAAAGTAGAGGCCAAATAATGATAAAATTTACATTCCGCTTGGGAATCGGTCAAGCTCTGGCAAAGTTATGAGGGTCGGAAATTTTTGAGTAAGTGTCAATGGGCAACTCAAGGGAAAGTACAATTGGCATAGACACTCATATGGGGAAAAAATCAAATTTCTTGAATGAATAATATTTTGTTGCAGAATCAAAGTGGAGTCCAAATAATGATCAAATTGACTTTTCGCTTGGAAATCTGTCAGGTTTTAGCAAAGTTATGCGAGTTGGAAGTTTTTGAGTAAGTGTTAATGGGCAACTCAAGGGAAAGTACAATTGACATAGACACTCAAATGGGGAAAAAATCATATTACTGAAATGAATAATATTTTGATGCAGCATCAAAATAGAGGCCAAATAATGATCAAATTGACATTCCGCTGGGAAATCGGTCAAGTTTTGGCAAAGTTATGAGTGTCGGAAGTTTTTGAGTAAGTGTCAATGGACAACTCAAGGGAAAGAACCCTTGAAATGAATAATATTTTAATGCAGAATCAAAGTAGAGGCCAAATAATGATCAAACTGACATTCCGCTTGGAAATCTGTCAGGTTTTAGCAAAGTTATGCGAGTTGGAAGTTTTTGAACAAGTGTCAATGGACAACTCAAGGGAAAGTACCATTGACATAGACGCTCATATGGGGAAAAATCAAATTTCTTACTTGAATAATATTTTATTACAGAATCAAAGTAGAGGCCAAATAATGATAAAATTTACATTCCGCTTGGGAATCGGTCAAGTTCTGGCAAAGTTATGAGGGTCGGAAATTTTTGAGTAAGTGTCAATGGGCAACTCAAGGGAAAGTACAATTGGCATAGACACTCATATGGGGAAAAAATCAAATTTCTTGAATGAATAATATTTTAATGCAGCATTAAAGTAGAGACCAAATATTGATCAAATTGACATTCCGCTTGGAAATCTGTCAGGTTTTAGCAAAGTTATGCGAGTTGGAAGTTTTTGAGGAAGTGTCAATGGACAACTCAATTGAAAGAACCATTGACATGAATAATATTTTAATGCAGAATCAAAGTAGAGGCCAAATAATGATCAAATTGACATTCCGCTTGGAAATCTGTCAGGTTTTAGCAAAGTTATGCGAGTTGGAAGTTTTTGAGTAAGTGTCAATGGGCAACTCAAGGGAAAGTACAATTGACATAGACATTCATATGGGGAAAAAATCAAATTTCTTAAATGAATAATATTTTGTTGCAGAATCAAAGTGGAGTCCAAATAATGATTAAATTGACATTTCGCTTGGAAATCGGTCAAGTTTTTGAAAAGCTGTGAGGGTCGAAAGTTTTTGAGTAATTGTCAATGGGCAACTCAAGGGAAAGTACAATTAAAATAGACTCTCATATGGGGATTAAATCATGGTTCATATATGAAAAATATTTTAATGCAAAATCAAAGTAGAGGCCAAATAATGATCAAATTGACATTTCGCTTGGAAATCTGTCAAGTTTTAGCAAAGTTATGCGCGTTGGAAGTTTTTGAGTAAGTGTTAATGGGCAACTCAAGGGAAAGTACAATTGACATAGACACTCAAATGGGGAAAAAATCATATTACTGAAATGAATAATATTTTGATGCAGCATCAAAGTAGAGTCCAAATAATGATCAAATTGACATTCCGCTTGGAATTCTGTCAGGTTTTAGCAAAGTTATGCGAGTTGGAAGTTTTTGAGTAAGTGTCAATGGGCAACTCATTGGAAAGTACAATTGACATAGACACTCATATGGGAAAAAAATCAAATTTCTTGAATGAATAATATTTTAATGCAGCATCAAAGTAGAGGCCAAATAATGATCAAATTGACATTCCGCTAGGAAATCTGTCAGGTTTTGGCAAAGTTATGCGAGTTGGAAGTTTTTGAGTAAGTGTCAATGGACAACTCAATTGAAAGAACCATTGACATGAATAATATTTTAATGCAGAATCAAAGTAGAGGCCAAATAATGATCAAATTGACATTCCGCTTGGAAATCTGTCAGGTTTTAGCAAAGTTATGCGAGTTGGAAGTTTTTGAGTAAGTGTCAATGGGCAACTCAAGGGAAAGTACAATTGACATAGACACTCAAATGGGGAAAAAATCATATTACTGAAATGAATAATATTTTGATGCATCATCAAAGTAGAGTCTAAATAATGATCAAATTGACATTTCGCTTGGAAGTCGGTTAAGTTCTGGCAAAGTTATGAGGGTCGGAAGTTTTTGAGTAAGTGTCAATGGTCAACTCAAGGGAAAGTACCATTGACATGGACGTTCATATGGGGAAAAAATCATATTTCTTAAATGAATAATATTTTGATGCAGAATCAAAGTAGAGGCCAAATAATGATCAAATTGACATTCCGCTTGGAAATCTGTCAAGTTTTAGCAAAGTTATGCGCGTTGGAAGTTTTTGAGTAAGTGTTAATGGGCAACTCAAGGGAAAGTACAATTGACATAGACACTCAAATGGGGAAAAAATCATATTACTGAAATGAATAATATTTTGATGCAGCATCAAAGTAGAGTCCAAATAATGATCAAATTGACATTCCGCTTGGAATTCTGTCAGGTTTTAGCAAAGTTATGCGAGTTGGAAGTTTTTGAGTAAGTGTCAATGGGCAACTCATTGGAAAGTACAATTGACATAGACACTCATATGGGAAAAAAATCAAATTTCTTAAATGAATAATATTTTAATGCAGCATCAAAGTAGAGGCCAAATAATGATCAAATTGACATTCCGCTAGGAAATCTGTCAGGTTTTGGCAAAGTTATGCGAGTTGGAAGTTTTTGAGTAAGTGTCAATGGACAACTCAATTGAAAGAACCATTGACATGAATAATATTTTAATGCAGAATCAAAGTAGAGGCCAAATAATGATCAAATTGACATTCCGCTTGGAAATCTGTCAGGTTTTAGCAAAGTTATGCGAGTTGGAAGTTTTTGAGTAAGTGTCAATGGGCAACTCAAGGGAAAGTACAATTGACATAGACACTCAAATGGGGAAAAAATCATATTACTGAAATGAATAATATTTTGATGCATCATCAAAGTAGAGTCTAAATAATGATCAAATTGACATTTCGCTTGGAAGTCGGTTAAGTTTTGGCAAAGTTATGAGTGTCGGAAGTTTTTGAGTAAGTGTCAATGGACAACTCAAGGGAAAGAACCATTGACATGAATAATATTTTAATGCAGAATCAAAGTAGAGGCCAAATAATGATCAAACTGACATTCCGCTTGGAAATCTGTCAGGTTTTAGCAAAGTTATGCGAGTTGGAAGTTTTTGAGCAAGTGTCAATGGACAACTCAAGGGAAAGTACAATTGACATAGACTCTCAAATGGGCAAAAAAATCAAATTTCTTAAATGAATAATATTTTGATCCAGAATCAAAGTAGAGGCCAAATAATGATAAAATTGACATTCCGCTTGGGAATCGGTCAAGTTCTAAAAAAGTTATGAGGGTCGGAAGTTTTTGAGTAAGTGTCAATGGTCAACTCAAGGAAAAGTACAATTGACATAGACTCTCAAATGGGCAAAAAATCAAATTTCTTAAATGAATAATATTTTGATCCAGAATCAAAGTAGAGGCCAAATAATGATAAAATTGACATTCCGCTTGGGAATCGGTCAAGTTCTGGCAAAGTTATGAGGGTCGGAAGTTTTTGAGTAAGTGTCAATGGTCAACTCAAGGGAAAATACCATTGACATGGACGTTCATATGGGGAAAAAATCATATTTCTTAAATGAATAATATTTTGATGCAGAATCAAAGTAGAGGCCAAATAATGATCAAATTGACATTCCGCTGGGAAATCGGTCAAGTTTTGGCAAAGTTATGAGTGTCGGAAGTTTTTGAGTAAGTGTCAATGGACAACTCAAGGGAAAGAACCATTGACATGAATAATATTTTAATGCAGAATCAAAGTAGAGGCCAAATAATGATCAAACGGACATTCCGCTTGGAAATCTGTCAGGTTTTAGCAAAGTTATGCGAGTTGGAAGTTTTTGAGCAAGTGTCAATGGACAACTCAAGGGAAAGTACCATTGACATAGACGCTCATATGGGGAAAAATCAAATTTCTTACTTGAATAATATTTTATTACAGACTCAAAGTAGAGGCCAAATAATGATTAAATTGACATTCCGCTTGGGAATCGGTCAAGTTCTGGCAAAGTTATGAGGGTCGGAAATTTTTGAGTAAGTGTCAATGGGCAACTCAAGGGAAAGTACAATTGACATAGACATTCATATGGGGAAAAAATCAAATTTCTTGAATGAATAATATTTTGTTGCAGAATCAAAGTGGAGTCCAAATAATGATCAAATTGACTTTTCGCTTGGAAATCTGTCAGGTTTTAGCAAAGTTATGCGAGTTGGAAGTTTTTGAGTAAGTGTTAATGGGCAACTCAAGGGAAAGTACAATTGACATAGACACTCAAATGGGGAAAAAATCATATTACTGAAATGAATAATATTTTGATGCAGCATCAAAGTAGAGTCCAAATAATGATCAAATTGACATTCCGCTTGGAAATCTGTCAGGTTTTAGCAAAGTTATGAGTGTCGGAAGTTTTTGAGTAAGTGTCAATGGACAACTCAAGGGAAAGAACCATTGACATGAATAATATTTTACTGCAAAATCAAAGTAGAGGCCAAATAATGATCAAACTGACATTCCGCTTGGAGATCTGTCAGGTTTTAGCAAAGCTATGCGAGTTGGAAGTTTTTGAGCAAGTGTCAATGGACAACTCAATGGAAAGTACCATTGACATAGACGCTCATATGGGGAAAAAATCAAATTTCTTAAATGAATAATATTTTGATGCAGAATCAAAGTAGAGTCCAAATAATGATCAAATTGACATTCCGCTTGGAAATCTGTCAGGTTTTAGCAAAGTTATGCGAGTTGGAAGTTTTTGAGTAAGTGTTAATGGGCAACTCAAGGGAAAGTACAATTGACATAGACACTCAAATGGGGAAAAAATCATATTACTGAAATGAATAATATTTTAATGCAGAATCAAAGTAGAGGCCAAATAATGATCAAATTGACATTCCGCTTGGAAATCGGTCAAGTTCTGGCAAAGTTATGAAGGTCAGAAGTTTTTAAGTAAGTGTCAATAGGCAACTCAAGGGAAAGTACAATTGACATAGACACTCATATGGGGAAAAAATCAAATTTCTTAAATGAATAATATTTTGATGCAGAATCAAAGTAGAGTCCAAATAATGATCAAATTGACATTCCGCTTGGAAATCTGTCAGGTTTTAGCAAAGTTATGCGAGGTGGAAGTTTTTGAGTAAGTGTCAGTGGGCAACTCAATGGAAAGTACAATTGACATAGACACTCATATGGAAAAAAAATCAAATTTCTTAAATGAGTAATATTTTGATGCAGAATCAAAGTAGAGTCCAAATAATGATCAAATTGACATTCCGCTTGGAAATCTGTCAGGTTTTAGCAAAGTTATGCGAGTTGGAAGTTTTTGAGTAAGTGTCAATGGGCAACTCAATGGAAAGTACAATTGACATAGACACTCATATGGAAAAAAAATCAAATTTCTTAAATGAATAATATTTTAATGCAGCATTAAAGTAGAGACCAAATATTGATCAAATTGACATTCCGCTTGGAAATCTGTCAGGTTTTAGCAAAGTTATGCGAGTTGGAAGTTTTTGAGTAAGTGTCAATGGACAACTCAATTGAAAGAACCATTGACATGAATAATATTTTAATGCAGAATCAAAGTAGAGGCCAAATAATGATCAAATTGACATTCCGCTTGGAAATCTGTCAGGTTTTAGCAAAGTTATGCGAGTTGGAAGTTTTTGAGTAAGTGTCAATGGGCAACTCAAGGGAAAGTACAATTGACATAGACATTCATATGGGGAAAAAATCAAATTTCTTAAATGAATAATATTTTGTTGCAGAATCAAAGTGGAGTCCAAATAATGATTAAATTGACATTTCGCTTGGAAATCGGTCAAGTTTTTGAAAAGCTGT
The DNA here is from genome assembly GCA_951394115.2 of Drosophila phalerata. Lineage (NCBI taxonomy): Eukaryota > Metazoa > Arthropoda > Insecta > Diptera > Drosophilidae > Drosophila > Drosophila phalerata. The sequence continues at coordinate 12,176,935 of OX596004.2, forward strand.
GAGGGTCGAAAGTTTTTGAGTAAGTGTCAATGGGCAACTCAAGGGAAAGTAAAATTAAAATAGACTCTCATATGGGGATTAAATCATGTTTCATATATGAAAAATATTTTAATGCAAAATCAAAGTAGAGGCCAAATAATGATCAAATTGACATTTCGCTTGGAAATCTGTCAGGTTTTAGCAAAGTTATGCGAGTTGGAAGTTTTTGAGTAAGTGTTAATGGGCAACTCAAGGGAAAGTACAATTGACATAGACACTCAAATGGGGAAAAATTCATATTACTGAAATGAATAATATTTTGATGCAGCATCAAAGTAGAGTCCAAATAATGATCAAATTAACATTCCGCTTGGAAATCTGTCAGGTTTTAGCAAAGTAATGCGAGTTGGAAGTTTTTGAGTAAGTGTTAATGGGCAACTCAAGGGAAAGTACAATTGACATAGACACTCAAATGGGGAAAAAATCATATTACTGAAATGAATAATATTTTGATGCAGCATCAAAGTAGAGTCCAAATAATGATCAAATTGACATTCCGCTTGGAATTCTGTCAGGTTTTAGCAAAGTTATGCGAGTTGGAAGTTTTTGAGTAAGTGTCAATGGGCAACTCATTGGAAAGTACAATTGACATAGACACTCATATGGGAAAAAAATCAAATTTCTTGAATGAATAATATTTTAATGCAGCATCAAATTAGAGGCCAAATAATGATCAAATTGACATTCCGCTAGGAAATCTGTCAGGTTTTGGCAAAGTTATGCGAGTTGGAAGTTTTTGAGTAAGTGTCAATGGACAACTCAATTGAAAGAACCATTGACATGAATAATATTTTAATGCAGAATCAAAGTAGAGGCCAAATAATGATCAAATTGACATTCCGCTTGGAAATCTGTCAGGTTTTAGCAAAGTTATGCGAGTTGGAAGTTTTTGAGTAAGTGTCAATGGGCAACTCAAGGGAAAGTACAATTGACATGGACGTTCATATGGGGAAAAAATCATATTTCTTAAATGAATAATATTTTGATGCAGAATCAAAGTAGAGGCCAAATAATGATCAAATTGACATTCCGCTTGGAAATCTGTCAAGTTTTAGCAAAGTTATGCGCGTTGGAAGTTTTTGAGTAAGTGTTAATGGGCAACTCAAGGGAAAGTACAATTGACATAGACACTCAAATGGGGAAAAAATCATATTACTGAAATGAATAATATTTTGATGCATCATCAAAGTAGAGTCTAAATAATGATCAAATTGACATTTCGCTTGGAAGTCGGTTAAGTTCTGGCAAAGTTATGAGGGTCGGAAGTTTTTGAGTAAGTGTCAATGGTCAACTCAAGGGAAAGTACCATTGACATGGACGTTCATATGGGGAAAAAATCATATTTCTTAAATGAATAATATTTTGATGCAGAATCAAAGTAGAGGCCAAATAATGATCAAATTGACATTCCGCTTGGAAATCTGTCAAGTTTTAGCAAAGTTATGCGCGTTGGAAGTTTTTGAGTAAGTGTTAATGGGCAACTCAAGGGAAAGTACAATTGACATAGACACTCAAATGGGGAAAAAATCATATTACTGAAATGAATAATATTTTGATGCAGCATCAAAGTAGAGTCCAAATAATGATCAAATTGACATTCCGCTTGGAATTCTGTCAGGTTTTAGCAAAGTTATGCGAGTTGGAAGTTTTTGAGTAAGTGTCAATGGGCAACTCATTGGAAAGTACAATTGACATAGACACTCATATGGGAAAAAAATCAAATTTCTTAAATGAATAATATTTTAATGCAGCATCAAAGTAGAGGCCAAATAATGATCAAATTGACATTCCGCTAGGAAATCTGTCAGGTTTTGGCAAAGTTATGCGAGTTGGAAGTTTTTGAGTAAGTGTCAATGGACAACTCAATTGAAAGAACCATTGACATGAATAATATTTTAATGCAGAATCAAAGTAGAGGCCAAATAATGATCAAATTGACATTCCGCTTGGAAATCTGTCAGGTTTTAGCAAAGTTATGCGAGTTGGAAGTTTTTGAGTAAGTGTCAATGGGCAACTCAAGGGAAAGTACAATTGACATAGACACTCAAATGGGGAAAAAATCATATTACTGAAATGAATAATATTTTGATGCATCATCAAAGTAGAGTCTAAATAATGATCAAATTGACATTTCGCTTGGAAGTCGGTTAAGTTTTGGCAAAGTTATGAGTGTCGGAAGTTTTTGAGTAAGTGTCAATGGACAACTCAAGGGAAAGAACCATTGACATGAATAATATTTTAATGCAGAATCAAAGTAGAGGCCAAATAATGATCAAACTGACATTCCGCTTGGAAATCTGTCAGGTTTTAGCAAAGTTATGCGAGTTGGAAGTTTTTGAGCAAGTGTCAATGGACAACTCAAGGGAAAGTACAATTGACATAGACTCTCAAATGGGCAAAAAAATCAAATTTCTTAAATGAATAATATTTTGATCCAGAATCAAAGTAGAGGCCAAATAATGATAAAATTGACATTCCGCTTGGGAATCGGTCAAGTTCTAAAAAAGTTATGAGGGTCGGAAGTTTTTGAGTAAGTGTCAATGGTCAACTCAAGGAAAAGTACAATTGACATAGACTCTCAAATGGGCAAAAAATCAAATTTCTTAAATGAATAATATTTTGATCCAGAATCAAAGTAGAGGCCAAATAATGATAAAATTGACATTCCGCTTGGGAATCGGTCAAGTTCTGGCAAAGTTATGAGGGTCGGAAGTTTTTGAGTAAGTGTCAATGGTCAACTCAAGGGAAAATACCATTGACATGGACGTTCATATGGGGAAAAAATCATATTTCTTAAATGAATAATATTTTGATGCAGAATCAAAGTAGAGGCCAAATAATGATCAAATTGACATTCCGCTGGGAAATCGGTCAAGTTTTGGCAAAGTTATGAGTGTCGGAAGTTTTTGAGTAAGTGTCAATGGACAACTCAAGGGAAAGAACCATTGACATGAATAATATTTTAATGCAGAATCAAAGTAGAGGCCAAATAATGATCAAACGGACATTCCGCTTGGAAATCTGTCAGGTTTTAGCAAAGTTATGCGAGTTGGAAGTTTTTGAGCAAGTGTCAATGGACAACTCAAGGGAAAGTACCATTGACATAGACGCTCATATGGGGAAAAATCAAATTTCTTACTTGAATAATATTTTATTACAGACTCAAAGTAGAGGCCAAATAATGATAAAATTGACATTCCGCTTGGGAATCGGTCAAGTTCTGGCAAAGTTATGAGGGTCGGAAATTTTTGAGTAAGTGTCAATGGGCAACTCAAGGGAAAGTACAATTTGCATAGACACTCATATGGGGAAAAAATCAAATTTCTTGAATGAATAATATTTTGTTGCAGAATCAAAGTGGAGTCCAAATAATGATCAAATTGACTTTTCGCTTGGAAATCTGTCAGGTTTTAGCAAAGTTATGCGAGTTGGAAGTTTTTGAGTAAGTGTTAATGGGCAACTCAAGGGAAAGTACAATTGACATAGACACTCAAATGGGGAAAAAATCATATTACTGAAATGAATAATATTTTGATGCAGCATCAAAGTAGAGTCCAAATAATGATCAAATTGACATTCCGCTTGGAAATCTGTCAGGTTTTAGCAAAGTTATGAGTGTCGGAAGTTTTTGAGTAAGTGTCAATGGACAACTCAAGGGAAAGAACCATTGACATGAATAATATTTTACTGCAAAATCAAAGTAGAGGCCAAATAATGATCAAACTGACATTCCGCTTGGAGATCTGTCAGGTTTTAGCAAAGCTATGCGAGTTGGAAGTTTTTGAGCAAGTGTCAATGGACAACTCAATGGAAAGTACCATTGACATAGACGCTCATATGGGGAAAAAATCAAATTTCTTAAATGAATAATATTTTGATGCAGAATCAAAGTAGAGTCCAAATAATGATCAAATTGACATTCCGCTTGGAAATCTGTCAGGTTTTAGCAAAGTTATGCGAGTTGGAAGTTTTTGAGTAAGTGTTAATGGGCAACTCAAGGGAAAGTACAATTGACATAGACACTCAAATGGGGAAAAAATCATATTACTGAAATGAATAATATTTTAATGCAGAATCAAAGTAGAGGCCAAATAATGATCAAATTGACATTCCGCTTGGAAATCGGTCAAGTTCTGGCAAAGTTATGAAGGTCGGAAGTTTTTAAGTAAGTGTCAATAGGCAACTCAAGGGAAAGTACAATTGACATAGACACTCATATGGGGAAAAAATCAAATTTCTTAAATGAATAATATTTTGATGCAGAATCAAAGTAGAGTCCAAATAATGATCAAATTGACATTCCGCTTGGAAATCTGTCAGGTTTTAGCAAAGTTATGCGAGGTGGAAGTTTTTGAGTAAGTGTCAGTGGGCAACTCAATGGAAAGTACAATTGACATAGACACTCATATGGAAAAAAAATCAAATTTCTTAAATGAATAATATTTTGATGCAGAATCAAAGTAGAGTCCAAATAATGATCAAATTGACATTCCGCTTGGAAATCTGTCAGGTTTTAGCAAAGTTATGCGAGTTGGAAGTTTTTGAGTAAGTGTCAATGGGCAACTCAATGGAAAGTACAATTGACATAGACACTCATATGGAAAAAAAATCAAATTTCTTAAATGAATAATATTTTAATGCAGCATTAAAGTAGAGACCAAATATTGATCAAATTGACATTCCGCTTGGAAATCTGTCAGGTTTTAGCAAAGTTATGCGAGTTGGAAGTTTTTGAGTAAGTGTCAATGGACAACTCAATTGAAAGAACCATTGACATGAATAATATTTTAATGCAGAATCAAAGTAGAGGCCAAATAATGATCAAATTGACATTCCGCTTGGAAATCTGTCAGGTCTTAGCAAAGTTATGCGAGTTGGAAGTTTTTGAGTAAGTGTCAATGGGCAACTCAAGGGAAAGTACAATTGACATAGACATTCATATGGGGAAAAAATCAAATTTCTTAAATGAATAATATTTTGTTGCAGAATCAAAGTGGAGTCCAAATAATGATTAAATTGACATTTCGCTTGGAAATCGGTCAAGTTTTTGAAAAGCTGTGAGGGTCGAAAGTTTTTGAGTAAGTGTCAATGGGCAACTCAAGGGAAAGTAAAATTAAAATAGACTCTCATATGGGGATTAAATCATGTTTCATATATGAAAAATATTTTAATGCAAAATCAAAGTAGAGGCCAAATAATGATCAAATTGACATTTCGCTTGGAAATCTGTCAGGTTTTAGCAAAGTTATGCGAGTTGGAAGTTTTTGAGTAAGTGTTAATGGGCAACTCAAGGGAAAGTACAATTGACATAGACACTCAAATGGGGAAAAATTCATATTACTGAAATGAATAATATTTTGATGCAGCATCAAAGTAGAGTCCAAATAATGATCAAATTAACATTCCGCTTGGAAATCTGTCAGGTTTTAGCAAAGTAATGCGAGTTGGAAGTTTTTGAGTAAGTGTTAATGGGCAACTCAAGGGAAAGTACAATTGACATAGACACTCAAATGGGGAAAAAATCATATTACTGAAATGATTAATATTTTGATGCAGCATCAAAGTAGAGTCCAAATAATGATCAAATTGACATTCCGCTTGGAAATCTGTCAGGTTTTAGCAAAGTTATGAGTGTCGGAAGTTTTTGAGTAAGTGTCAATGGACAACTCAAGGGAAAGAACCATTGACATGAATAATATTTTACTGCAAAATCAAAGTAGAGGCCAAATAATGATCAAACTGACATTCCGCTTGGAAATCTGTCAGGTTTTAGCAAAGCTATGCGAGTTGGAAGTTTTTGAGCAAGTGTCAATGGACAACTCAATGAAAAGTACCATTGACATAGACGCTCATATAAGGAAAAATCAAATTTCTTACTTGAATAATATTTTAATGCAGAATCAAAGTAGAGGCCAAATAATGATCAAATTGACATTCCGCTTGGAAATCGGTCAAGTTCTGGCAAAGTTATGAGGGTCGGAAGTTTTTGAGTAAGTGTCAATGGGCAACTCAAGGGAAAGTACAATTGACATAGACACTCATATGGGGAAAAAATCAAATTTCTTAAATGAATAATATTTTGATGCAGAATCAAAGTAGAGTCCAAATAATGATCAAATTGACATTCCGCTTGGAAATCTGTCAGGTCTTAGCAAAGTTATGCGAGGTGGAAGTTTTTGAGTAAGTGCCAATGGGCAACTCAATGAAAAGTAAAATTGACATAGACACTCATATGGCAAAAAAAATCAAATTTCTTAGATGAATAATATTTTAATGCAGCATTAAAGTAGAGGCCAAATAATGATCAAATTGACATTCCGCTTGGAAATCTGTCAGGTTTTAGCAAAGTTATGCGAGTTGGAAGTTTTTGAGTAAGTGTCAATGGACAACTCAATTGAAAGAACCATTGACATGAATAATATTTTAATGCAGAATCAAAGTAGAGGCCAAATAATGATCAAATTGACATTCCGCTTGGAAATCGGTCAAGTTTTGGCAAAGTTATGAGGGTCGGAAGTTTTTGAGTAAGTGTCAATGGGCAACTCAAGCGATAGTACAATTGACATAGACACTCATATGGGGATAAAATCAAATTTCTTAAATGAATAAAATTTTGATGCAGAATCAAAGTAGAAGCCAAATAATGATCAAATTGACATTTCGCTTGGAAATCGGTCAAGTTTTGGCAAAGCTGTGAGGGTCGGCAGTTTTTTAATAAGTGTCAATGGGCAACTCAAGGGAAAGTACAATTAAAATAGACTCTCATATGGGGATAAAATAAAATTTCATTAATGAAAAATATTTTAATGCAAAATCAAAGTAGAGGCCAAATTATGATAAAATTGACATTTCGCTTGGAAATCTGTCAGGTTTTAGCAAAGTTATGCGAGTTGGAAGTTTTTGAGTAAGTGTTAATGGGCAACTCAAGGGAAAGTACAATTGACATAGACACTCATATGGGGAAAAAATCAAATTTCTTAAATGAATAATATTTTAATGCAGAACTAAAGTAGAGGCCAAATAATGATCAAATTGACATAACGCTTGGAAATCGGTCAAGTTTTGGCAAAGTTATGAGGGTCGGAAGTTTTTAAGTAAGTGTCAATGGACAACTCAAGGGATAGTACAATTAACATGGACTCTCAAATGGGGAAAAAATCATATTACTTAAATGAATAATATTTTGATGCAGCATCAAAGTAGAAGCCAAATAATGATCAAATTGACATAACGCTTGGAAAACGGTAAAGTTTTGGAAAAGTTATGAGGTTCAGAAGTTTTTAAGTAGGTGTCAATGGGCAACTCAAGGGTAAGTACAATTGACATAGACACTCATATGGGAAAAAAATCAAAATTTTCTAAAGAATAATATTTTGATGCAAAATCAAAGTAGAGGCCAAATAATGATCAAATTGACATTTCTCTTGGAAATCGGTCAAGTTTCGGCAAAGTTATGAGGGTCGGAAGTTTTTGACTAAGTGTCAATGGGCAACTCAAGGGAAAGTACAATTAACACGGACTATCATATGGGGAAACAATCACATTTCTTAAATGAATAATATTTTGATGCAGAATCAAAGTAGAGTCCAAATAATGATCAAATTGACATTCCGCTTGGAAATCTGTCAGGTTTTAGCAAAGCTCTGCGATTTGGAAGTTTTTGAGTAAGTGTCAATGGGCAACTCATTGGAAAGTACAATTGACATAAACACTCATTTGGGAAAAAAATCAAATTTCTTAAATGAATAATATTTTTATGCAGCATCAAAGTGGAGGCCAAATAATGATCAAATTGACATTTCGCTTGGAAATCTATCAGGTTTTAGCAAAGTTATGCGAGTTGGAAGTTTCTGAGTAAGTGTTAATGGGCAACTAAAGGGAAAGTACAATTGACATAGACACTCATATGGGGAAAAAATCAAATTTCTTAAATGAATAATATTTTGATGCAGAATCAAAGTAGAGGCCAAATAATGATCAAATTGACATTTCGCTTGGAAATCGGTCAAGTTTTGGCAAAGCTGTGAGGGTCGGCAGTTTTTTAATAAGTGTCAATGGACAACTCAAGGGAAAGTACAATTAAAATAGACTCTCATATGGGGATAAAATAAAATTTCATTAATGAAAAATATTTTAATGCAAAATCAAAGTAGAGGCCAAATAATGATCAAATTGACATTTCGCTTGGAAATCTGTCAGGTTTTAGCAACGTTATGCGAGTTGGAAGTTTTTGAGTAAGTGTTAATGGGCAACTCAAGGGAAAGTACAATTGACATAGACACTCATATGGGGTAAAGATCAAATTTCTTAAATGAATAATATTTTGATGCAGAATCAAAGTAGAGGCCAAATAATGATCAAATTGACATTTCTCTTGGAAATCGGTCAAGTTTCGGCAAAGTTATGAGGGTCGGAAGTTTTTGACTAAGTGTCAATGGGCAACTCAAGGGAAAGTACAATTAACATGGACTATCATATGGGGAAACAATCACATTTCTTAAATGAATAATATTTTGATGCAAAATCAAAGTAGAGGCCAAATAATGATCAAACTGACATTCCGCTTGGAAATCTGTCAGGTTTTAGCAAAGCTATGCGAGTTGGAAGTTTTTGAGCAAGTGTCAATGGACAACTCAATGGAAAGTACCATTGACATAGACGCTCATATAAGGAAAAATCAAATTTCTTACTTGAATAATATTTTAATGCAGAATCAAAGTAGAGGCCAAATAATGATCAAATTGACATTTTGCTTGGAAATCGGTCAAGTTCTGGCAAAGTTATGAAGGTCGGAAGTTTTTGAGTAAGTGTCAATAGGAAACTCAAGGGAAAGTACAATTGACATAGACACTCATATGGGGAAAAAATCAAATTTCTTAAATGAATAATATTTTGATGCAGAATCAAAGTAGAGTCCAAATAATGATCAAATTGACATTCCGCTTGGAAATCTGTCAGGTTTTAGCAAAGTTATGCGAGGTGGAAGTTTTTGAGTAAGTGTCAGTGGGCAACTCAATGGAAAGTACAATTGACATAGACACTCATATGGAAAAAAAATCAAATTTCTTAAATGAATAATATTTTGATGCAGAATCAAAGTAGAGTCCAAATAATGATCAAATTGACATTCCGCTTGGAAATCTGTCAGGTTTTAGCAAAGTTATGCGAGTTGGAAGTTTTTGAGTAAGTGTCAATGGGCAACTCAATGGAAAGTACAATTGACATAGACACTCATATGGAAAAAAAATCAAATTTCTTAAATGAATAATATTTTAATGCAGCATTAAAGTAGAGACCAAATATTGATCAAATTGACATTCCGCTTGGAAATCTGTCAGGTTTTAGCAAAGTTATGCGAGTTGGAAGTTTTTGAGTAAGTGTCAATGGACAACTCAATTGAAAGAACCATTGACATGAATAATATTTTAATGCAGAATCAAAGTAGAGGCCAAATAATGATCAAATTGACATTCCGCTTGGAAATCTGTCAGGTTTTAGCAAAGTTATGCGAGTTGGAAGTTTTTGAGTAAGTGTCAATGGGCAACTCAAGGGAAAGTACAATTGACATAGACATTCATATGGGGAAAAAATCAAATTTCTTAAATGAATAATATTTTGTTGCAGAATCAAAGTGGAGTCCAAATAATGATTAAATTGACATTTCGCTTGGAAATCGGTCAAGTTTTTGAAAAGCTGTGAGGGTCGAAAGTTTTTGAGTAAGTGTCAATGGGCAACTCAAGGGAAAGTAAAATTAAAATAGACTCTCATATGGGGATTAAATCATGTTTCATATATGAAAAATATTTTAATGCAAAATCAAAGTAGAGGCCAAATAATGATCAAATTGACATTTCGCTTGGAAATCTGTCAGGTTTTAGCAAAGTTATGCGAGTTGGAAGTTTTTGAGTAAGTGTTAATGGGCAACTCAAGGGAAAGTACTATTGACATAGACACTCAAATGGGGAAAAATTCATATTACTGAAATGAATAATATTTTGATGCAGCATCAAAGTAGAGTCCAAATAATGATCAAATTAACATTCCGCTTGGAAATCTGTCAGGTTTTAGCAAAGTAATGCGAGTTGGAAGTTTTTGAGTAAGTGTTAATGGGCAACTCAAGGGAAAGTACAATTGACATAGACACTTAAATGGGGAAAAAATCATAATACTGAAATGAATAATATTTTGATGCAGCATCAAAGTAGAGTCCAAATAATGATCTTTCAGGTTTTAGCAAAGTTATGAGTGTCGGAAGTTTTTGAGTAAGTGTCAATGGACAACTCAAGGGAAAGAACCATTGACATGAATAATATTTTAATGCAGAATCAAAGTAGAGGCCAAATAATGATCAAATTGACATTCCGCTTGGAAATCGGTCAAGTTCTGGCAAAGTTATGAGGGTCGGAAGTTTTTGAGTAAGTGTCAATGGGCAACTCAAGGGAAAGTACAATTGACATAGACACTCATATGGGGAAAAAATCAAATTTCTTAAATGAATAATATTTTGATGCAGAATCAAAGTAGAGTCCAAATAATGATCAAATCGACATTCCGCTTGGAAATCTGTCAGGTTTTAGCAAAGTTATGCGAGGTGGAAGTTTTTGAGTAAGTGCCAATGGGCAACTCAATGAAAAGTACAATTGACATAGACACTCATATGGCAAAAAAAATCAAATTTCTTAGATGAATAATATTTTAATGCAGCATTAAAGTAGAGGCCAAATAATGATCAAATTGACATTCCGCTTGGAAATCTGTCAGGTTTTAGCAAAGTTATGCGAGTTGGAAGTTTTTGAGTAAGTGTCAATGGACAACTCAATTGAAAGAACAATTGACATGAATAATATTTTAATGCAGAATCAAAGTAGAGGCCAAATAATGATCAAATTGACATTCCGCTTGGAAATCGGTCAAGTTTTGGCAAAGTTATGAGGGTCGGAAGTTTTTGAGTAAGTGTCAATGGGCAACTCAAGGGATAGTACAATTGACATAGACACTCATATGGGGATAAAATCAAATTTCTTAAATGAATAATATTTTGATGCAGAATCAAAGTAGAGGCCAAATAATGATCAAATTGACATTTCGCTTGGAAATCGGTCAAGTTTTGGCAAAGCTGTGAGGGTCGGCAGTTTTTTAATAAGTGTCAATGGGCAACTCAAGGGAAAGTACAATTAAAATAGACTCTCATATGGGAAAAAAAAAAAAATTTCATTAATGAAAAATATTTTAATGCAAAATCAAAGTAGAGGCCAAATAATGATAAAATTGACATTTCGCTTGGAAATCTGTCAGGTTTTAGCAAAGTTATGCGAGTTGGAAGTTTTTGAGTAAGTGTTAATGGGCAACTCAAGGGAAAGTACAATTGACATAGACACTCATATGGGGAAAAAATCAAATTTCTTAAATGAATAATATTTTAATGCAGAACTAAAGTAGAGGCCAAATAATGATCAAATTGACATAACGCTTGGAAATCGGTCAAGTTTTGGCAAAGTTATGAGGGTCGGAAGTTTTTAAGTAAGTGTCAATGGACAACTCAAGGGATAGTACAATTAACATGGACTCTCAAATGGGAAAAAAATCATATTACTTAAATGAATAATATTTTGATGCAGCATCAAAGTAGAAGCCAAATAATGATAAAATTGACATAACGCTTGGAAAACGGTAAAGTTTTGGAAAAGTTATGAGGTTCAGAAGTTTTTAAGTAGGTGTCAATGGGCAACTCAAGGGAAAGTACAATTGACATAGACACTCATATGGGAAAAAAATCAAAATTTTCTAAAGAATAATATTTTGATGCAAAATCAAAGTAGAGGCCAAATAATGATCAAATTGACATTTCTCTTGGAAATCGGTCAAGTTTCGGCAAAGTTATGAGGGTCGGAAGTTTTTGACTAAGTGTCAATGGGCAACTCAAGGGAAAGTACAATTAACATGGACTATCATATGGGGAAACAATCACATTTCTTAAATGAATAATATTTTGATGCAGAATCAAAGTAGAGTCCAAATAATGATCAAGTTTTGGTCAAGTTTTGGCAAAGCTGTGAGGGTCGGCAGTTTTTTAATAAGTGTCAATGGGCAACTCAAGGGAAAGTACAATTAAAATAGACTCTCATATGGGGAAACAATCACATTTCTTAAATGAATAATATTTTGATGCAGAATCAAAGTAGAGTCCAAATAATGATAAAATTGACATTCCGCTTGGAAATCTGTCAGGTTTTGGCAAAGTTCTGCGATTTGGAAGTTTTTGAGTAAGTGTCAATGGGCTACTCATTGGAAAGTACAATTGACATATATTTTAATGCAGAAAATTAATGGGAAAAAAATCAAATTTCTTAAATGAATAATATTTTGATGCAGAATCAAAGTAGAGGCCAAATAATGATCAAATTTACATTCCGCTTGGAAATCTGTCAGGTTTTATTAAAGTTATGCGAGTTGGAAGTTTTTGAGTAAGTGTTAATGGGCAACTCAAGGGAAAGTACAATTGACATAGACACTCATATGGGGAAAAAATCAAATTTCTTAAATGAATAATATTTTGATGCAGAATCAAAGTAGAGGCCAAATAATGATCAAATTGACATTTCGCTTGGAAATCGGTCAAGTTTTGGCAAAGCTGTGAGGGTCGGCAGTTTTTTAATAAGTGTCAATGGACAACTCAAGGGAAAGTACAATTAACATGGACTATCATATGGGGAAACAATCACATTTCTTAAATGAATAATATTTTGATGCAGAATCAAAGTAGAGGCCAAATAATGATCAAATTGATATTTCGCTTGGAAATCGGTCAAGTTTTGGCAAAGCTGTGAGGGTCGGAAGTTTTTGAGTAAGTGTCAATGGGCAACTCAAGGGAAAGTACAATTAACATGGACTATCATATGGGGAAACAATCACATTTCTTAAATGAATAATATTTTGATGCAGAATCAAAGTAGAGTCCAAATAATGATCAAATTGACATTCCGCTTGGAAATCTGTCAGGTTTTAGCAAAGTTCTGCGATTTGGAAGTTTTTGAGTAAGTGTCAATGGGCAACTCATTGGAAAGTACAATTGACATAGACACTCATTTGGGAAAAAAATCAAATTTCTTAAATGAATAATATTTTTATGCAGCATCAAAGTGGAGGCCAAATAATGATCAAATTGACATTCCGCTTCGAAATCTGTCAGGTTTTAGCAAAGTTATGCGAGTTGTAAGTTTTTGAGTAAGTGTCAATGGGCAACTCAAGGGAAAGTACAATTAACATGGACTATCATATGGGGAAACAATCACATTTCTTAAATGAATAATATTTTGATGCAAAATCAAAGTAGAGTCCAAATAATGATCAAATTGACATTCCGCTTGGAAATCTGTCAGGTTTTAGCAAAGTTCTGCGATTTGGAAGTTTTTGAGTAAGTCAATGGGCAACTCATTGGAAAGTACCATTGACATAAACGCTCATATGGGGAAAAATCAAATTTCTTATATGAATAATATATTAATGCAGAATCAAAGTAGAGGCCAAATAATGATCAAATTGACATTTCGCTTGGAAATCGGTCAAGTTTTGGCAAAGTTATGAGGGTCGGAAGTTTTTGAGTAAGGGTCAATGGGCAACTCAAGGGATAGTACAATTGACATAGACACTCATGTGGGGATAAAATCAAATTTCTTAAATGAATAATATTTTGATGCAGAATCAAAGTAGAGGCCAAATAATGATCAAATTGACATTTCGCTTGGAAATCGGTCAAGTTTTGGCAAAGCTGTGAGGGTCGGCAGTTTTTTAATAAGTGTCAATGGACAACTCAAGGGAAAGTACAATTAAAATACACTCTCATATGGGGATAAAATAAAATTTCATTAATGAAAAATATTTTAATGCAAAATCAAAGTAGAGGCCAAATAATGATCAAATTGACATTTCGCTTGGAAATCTGTCAGGTTTTAGCAACGTTATGCGAGTTGGAAGTTTTTGAGTAAGTGTTAATGGGCAACTCAAGGGAAAGTACAATTGACATAGACACTCATATGGGGAAAAAATCAAATTTCTTAAATGAATAATATTTTGATGCAGAATCAAAGTAGAGGCCAAATAATGATCAAATTGACATTTCGCTTGGAAATCGGTCAAGTTTTGGCAAAGCTGTGAGGGTCGGCAGTTTTTTAATAAGTGTCAATGGACAACTCAAGGGAAAGTACAATTAAAATAGACTCTCATATGGGGAAACAATCACATTTCTTAAATGAAAAATATTTTAATGCAAAATCAAAGTTGAGGCCAAATAATGATCAAATTGACATTTCGCTTGGAAATCTGTCAGGTTTTAGCAAAGTTATGCGAGTTGGAAGTTTTTGAGTAAGTGTTAATGGGCAACTCAAGGGAAAGTACAATTAACATGGACTATCATATGGGGAAACAATCACATTTCTTAAATGAATAATATTTTGATGCAGAATCAAAGTAGAGTCCAAATAATGATCAAATTGACATTCCGCTTGGAAATCTGCCAGGTTTTAGCAAAGTTCTGCGATTTGGAAGTTTTTGAGTAAGTGTCAATGGGCAACTCATTGGAAAGTACAATTGACATAGACACTCATTTGAGAAAAAAATCAAATTTCTTAAATGAATAATATTTTTATGCAGCATCAAAGTGGAGGCCAAATAATGATCAAATTGACATTCCGCTTAGAAATCTGTCAGGTTTTAGCAAAGTTATGCGAGTTGGAAGTTTTTGAGTAAGTGTCAATGGACAACTCAAGGGAAAGTACAATTAAAATAGACTCTCATATGGGGAAACAATCACATTTCTTAAATGAATAATATTTTGATGCAGAATCAAAGTAGAGTCCAAATAATGATAAAATTGACATTCCGCTTGGAAATCTGTCAGGTTTTGGCAAAGTTCTGCGATTTGGAAGTTTTTGAGTAAGTGTCAATGGGCAACTCATTGGAAAGTACAATTGACATATATTTTAATGCAGAAAATGAATGGGAAAAAAATCAAATTTCTTAAATGAATAATATTTTGATGCAGAATCAAAGTAGAGGCCAAATAATGATCAAATTTACATTCCGCTTGGAAATCTGTCAGGTTTTATTAAAGTTATGCGAGTTGGAAGTTTTTGAGTAAGTGTTAATGGGCAACTCAAGGGAAAGTACAATTGACATAGACACTCATATGGGGAAAAAATCAAATTTCTTAAATGAATAATATTTTGATGCAGAATCAAAGTAGAGGCCAAATAATGATCAAATTGACATTTCGCTTGGAAATCGGTCAAGTTTTGGCAAAGCTGTGAGGGTCGGCAGTTTTTTAATAAGTGTCAATGGACAACTCAAGGGAAAATACAATTAAAATAGACTCTCATATGGGGAAACAATCACATTTCTTAAATGAAAAATATTTTAATGCAAAATCAAAGTTGAGTCCAAATAATGATCAAATTGACATTCCGCTTGGAAATCTGTCAGGTTTTAGCAAAGCTCTGCGATTTGGAAGTTTTTGAGTAAGTGTCAATGGGCAACTCATTGGAAAGTACAATTGACATAGACACTCATTTGGGAAAAAAATCAAATTTCTTAAATGAATAATATTTTTATGCAGCATCAAAGTGGAGGCCAAATAATGATCAAATTGACATTCCGCTTAGAAATCTGTCAGGTTTTAGCAAAGTTATGCGAGTTGGAAGTTTTTGAGTAAGTGTCAATGGGCAACTCAAGGGAAAGTACAATTAACATGGACTATCATATGGGGAAACAATCACATTTCTTAAATGAATAATATTTTGATGCAGAATCAAAGTAGAGTCCAAATAATGATCAAATTGACATTCCGCTTGGAAATCTGTCAGGTTTTAGCAAAGTTCTGCGATTTGGAAGTTTTTGAGTAAGTGTCAATGGGTTACTCAATGGAAAGTACAATTGACATAGACACTCATTTGGGAAAAAATCAAATTTCTTAAATGAATAATATTTTTATGCAGCATCAAAGTGGAGGCCAAATAATGATCAAATTGACATTCCGCTTGGAAATCTGTCAGGTTTTAGCAAAGTTATGCGAGTTGGAAGTTTTTGAGTAAGTGTCAATGGGCAACTCAAGGGAAAGTACAATTAACATGGACTATCATATGGGGAAACAATCACATTTCTTAAATGAATAATATTTTGATGCAGAATCAAAGTAGAGTCCAAATAATGATCAAATTGACATTCCGCTTGGAAATCTGTCAGGTTTTAGCAAAGTTCTGCGATTTGGAAGTTTTTGAGTAAGTCAATGGGCAACTCATTGGAAAGTACAATTGACATAGACACTCATTTGGGAAAAAAATCAAATTTCTTAAATGAATAATATTTTTATGCAGCATCAAAGTGGAGGCCAAATAATGATCTTATTGACATTTCGCTTGGAAATCTGTCAGGATTTAGCAAAGTTATGCGAGTTGGAAGTTTCTGAGTAAGTGTTAATGGGCAACTCAAGGGAAAGTACAATTGACATAGACACTCATATGGGGAAAAAATCAAATTTCTTAAATGAATAATATTTTGATGCAGAATCAAAGTAGAGGCCAAATAATGATCAAATTGACATTTCGCTTGGAAATCGGTCAAGTTTTGGCAAAGCTGTGAGGGTCGGCAGTTTTTTAATAAGTGTCAATGGACAACTCAAGGGAAAGTACAATTAAAATAGACTCTCATATGGGGATAAAATAAAATTTCATTAATGAAAAATATTTTAATGCAAAATCAAAGTAGAGGCCAAATAATGATCAAATTGACATTTCGCTTGGAAATCTGTCAGGTTTTAGCAAAGTTATGCGAGTTGGAAGTTTTTGAGTAAGTGTTAATGGGCAACTCAAGGGAAAGTACAATTGACATAGACACTCATATGGGGAAAAGATCAAATTTCTTAAATGAATAATATTTTGATGCAGAATCAAAGTAGAGGCCAAATAATGATCAAATTGACATTTCGCTTGGAAATCGGTCAAGTTTTGGCAAAGCTGTGAGGGTCGGCAGTTTTTTAATAAGTGTCAATGGGCAACTCAAGGGAAAGTACAATTAAAATAGACTCTCATATGGGGAAACAATCACATTTCTTAAATGAATAATATTTTGATGCAGAATCAAAGTAGAGTCCAAATAATGATAAAATTGACATTCCGCTTGGAAATCTGTCAGGTTTTAGCAAAGTTTTGCGATTTGGAAGTTTTTGAGTAAGTGTCAATGGGCAACTCATTGGAAAGTACAATTGACATAGACACTCATTTGGGAAAAAAATCAAATTTCTTAAATGAATAATAATTTTATGCAGCATCATAGTGAAGGCCAAATAATGATCAAATTGACATTCCGCTTGGAAATCTGTCAGGTTTTAGCAAAGTTATGCGAGTTGGAAGTTTTTGAGTAAGTGTCAATGGGCAACTCAAGGGGAAGTAATATTGACATGAATAATATTTTAATGCAGAATCAAAGTAGAGGCCAAATAATGATCAAATTGACATTCCGCTTGGAAATCTGTCAGGTTTTAGCAAAGTTATGCGAGTTGGAAGTTTTTGAGTAAGTGTCAATGGGTAACTCAAGGGAAAGTACCATTGACATAAACGCTCATATGGGGAAAAATCAAATTTCTTATATGAATAATATATTAATGCAGAATCTAAGTAGAGGCCAAATAATGATCAAATTGACATTTCGCTTGGAAATCGGTCAAGTTTTGGCAAAGTTATGAGGGTCGGAAGTTTTTGAGTAAGGGTCAATGGGCAACTCAAGGGATAGTACAATTGACATAGACACTCATGTGGGGATAAAATCAAATTTCTTAAATGAATAATATTTTGATGCAGAATCAAAGTAGAGAGAGGCCAAATAATGATCAAATTGATATTTCGCTTGGAAATCTGTCAGGTTTTAGCAAAGTTCTGCGATTTGGAAGTTTTTGAGTAAGTGTCAATGGGCAACTCATTGGAAAGTACAATTGACATAGACACTCATTTCGGAAAAAAAATCAAATTTCTTAAATGAATAATATTTTGATGCAGAATCAAAGTAGAGGCCAAATAATGATCAAATTGACATTCCGCTTGGAAATCTGTCAGGTTTTAGCAAAGTTCTGCGATTTGGAAGTTTTTGAGTAAGTGTCAATGGGCAACTCATTGGAAAGTACAATTAACATGGACTATCATATGGGGAAACAATCACATTTCTTAAATGAATAATATTTTGATGCAGAATCAAAGTAGAGTCCAAATAATGATCAAATTGACATTCCGCTTGGAAATCTGTCAGGTTTTAGCAAAGTTATGCGAGTTGGAAGTTTTTGAGTAAGTGTCAATGGGCAACTCAATGGAAAGTACAATTGACATTGACACTCATATAAAAAAAAATCAAATTTCTTAAATGAATAATATTTTAATGCAGCATTAAAGTAGAGACCAAATATTGATCAAATTGACATTCCGCTTGGAAATCTGTCAGGTTTTAGCAAAGTTATGCGAGTTGGAAGTTTTTGAGTAAGTGTCAATGGACAACTCAATTAAAAGAACCATTGACATGAATAATATTTTAATGCAGAATCAAAGTAGAGGCCAAATAATGATCAAATTGACATTCCGCTTGGAAATCTGTCAGGTTTTAGCAAAGTTATGCGAGTTGGAAGTTTTTGAGTAAGTGTCAATGGGCAACTCAAGGGAAAGTTCAATTGACATAGACATTCATATGGGGAAAAAATCAAATTTCTTAAATGAATAATATTTTGTTGCAGAATCAAAGTGGAGTCCAAATAATGATTAAATTGACATTTCGCTTGGAAATCGGTCAAGTTTTTGAAAAGCTGTGAGGGTCGAAAGTTTTTGAGTAAGTGTCAATGGACAACTCAAGGGAAAGTAAAATTAAAATAGACTCTCATATGGGGATTAAGTCATGTTTCATATATGAAAAATATTTTAATGCAAAATCAAAGTAGAGGCCAAATAATGATCAAATTGACATTTCGCTTGGAAATCTGTCAGGTTTTAGCAAAGTTATGCGAGTTGGAAGTTTTTGAGTAAGTGTTAATGGTCAACTCAAGGGAAAGTACAATTGACATAGACACTCAAAGGGGGAAAAGTTCATATTACTGAAATGAATAATATTTTGATGCAGCATCAAAGTAGAGTCCAAATAATGATCAAATTAACATTCCGCTTGGAAATCTGTCAGGTTTTAGCAAAGTTATGCGAGTTGGAAGTTTTTGAGTAAGTGTTAATGGGCAACTCAAGGGAAAGTACAATTGACATAGACACTCAAATGGGGAAAAAATCATATTACTGAAATGAATAATATTTTGATGCAGCATCAAAGTAGAGTCCAAATAATGATCAAATTGACATTCCGCTTGGAAATCTGTCAGGTTTTAGCAAAGTTATGAGTGTCGGAAGTTTTTGAGTAAGTGTCAATGGACAACTCAAGGGAAAGAACCATTGACATGAATAATATTTTACTGCAAAATCAAAGTAGAGGCCAAATAATGATCAAACTGACATTCCGCTTGGAAATCTGTCAGGTTTTAGCAAAGCTATGCGAGTTGGAAGTTTTTGAGCAAGTGTCAATGGACAACTCAATGGAAAGTACCATTGACATAGACGCTCATATAAGGAAAAATCAAATCTCTTACTTGAATAATATTTTAATGCAGAATCAAAGTAGAGGCCAAATAATGATCAAATTGACATTCCGCTTGGAAATCGGTCAAGTTCTGGCAAAGTTATGAGGGTCGGAAGTTTTTGAGTAAGTGTCAATGGGCAACTCAAGGGAAAGTACAATTGACATAGACACTCATATGGGGAAAAAATCAAATTTCTTAAATGAATAATATTTTAATGCAGAATCAAAATAGAGTCCAAATAATGATCAAATTGACATTCCGCTTGGAAATCTGTCAGGTTTTAGCAAAGTTATGCGAGGTGGAAGTTTTTGAGTAAGTGCCAATGGGCAACTCAATGAAAAGTACAATTGACATAGACACTCATATGGCAAAAAAAATCAAATTTCTTAGATGAATAATATTTTAATGCAGCATTAAACTAGAGGCCAAATAATGATCAAATTGACATTCCGCTTGGAAATCTGTCAGGTTTTAGCAAAGTTATGCGAGTTGGAAGTTTTTGAGTAAGTGTCAATGGACAACTCAATTGAAAGAACCATTGACATGAATAATATTTTAATGCAGAATCAAAGTAGAGGCCAAATAATGATCAAATTGACATTCCGCTTGGAAATCTGTCAGGTTTTAGCAAAGTTATGCGAGTTGGAAGTTTTTGAGTAAGTGTCAATGGACAACTCAAGGGGAAGTACCATTGACATGGACGCTCATATGGGGAAAAAATCAAATTTCTTACTTTAATAATATTTTAATGCAGAACTAAAGTAGATGCCAAATAATGATCAAATTGACATAACGCTTGGAAATCGGTCAAGTTTTGGCAAAGTTATGAGGGTCGGAAGTTTTTGAGTAAGTGTCAATGGGCAACTCAAGGGAAAGTACAATTGACATAGACACTCATATGGGGAAAATATAAAATTTCTTAAATGAATAATATTTTGATGCAGAATCAAAGTAGAGTCCAAATAATGATCAAATTGACATTCCGCTTGGAAATCTGTCAGGTTTTAGCAAAGTTATGCGAGGTGGAAGTTTTTGAGTAAGTGCCAATGGGCAACTCAATGAAAAGTACAATTGACATAGACACTCATATGGCAAAAAAAATCAAATTTCTTAGATGAATAATATTTTAATGCAGCATTAAACTAGAGGCCAAATAATGATCAAATTGACATTCCGCTAGGAAATCTGTCAGGTTTTAGCAAAGTTATGCGAGTTGGAAGTTTTTGAGTAAGTGTCAATGGACAACTCAATTAAAAGAACCATTGACATGAATAATATTTTAATGCAGAATCAAAGTAGAGGCCAAATAATGATCAAATTGACATTCCGCTTGGAAATCTGTCAGGTTTTAGCAAAGTTATGCTAGTTGGAAGTTTTTGAGTAAGT
This sequence comes from Drosophila phalerata, assembly GCA_951394115.2. Taxonomy (NCBI): domain Eukaryota; kingdom Metazoa; phylum Arthropoda; class Insecta; order Diptera; family Drosophilidae; genus Drosophila; species Drosophila phalerata. Next base: position 12,198,008 of record OX596004.2, read on the forward strand.
GTCAATGGGCAACTCAATGAAAAGTACAATTGACATAGACGCTCATATAAGGAAAAATCAAATTTCTTACTTGAATAATATTTTAATGCAGAATCAAAGTAGAGGCCAAATAATGATCAAATTGACATTCCGCTTGGAAATCGGTCAAGTTCTGGCAAAGTTATGAGGGTCGGAAGTTTTTGAGTAAGTGTCAATGGGCAACTCAAGGGAAAGTACAATTGACATAGACACTCATATGGGGAAAAAATCAAATTTCTTAAATGAATAATATTTTGATGCAGAATCAAAGTAGAGTCCAAATAATGATCAAATTGACATTCCGCTTGGAAATCTGTCAGTTTTTAGCAAAGTTATGCGAGGTGGAAGTTTTTGAGTAAGTGCCAATGGGCAACTCAATGAAAAGTACAATTGACATAGACACTCATATGGCAAAAAAAATCAAATTTCTTAGATGAATAATATTTTAATGCAGCATTAAACTAGAGGCCAAATAATGATCAAATTGACATTCCGCTTGGAAATCTGTCAGGTTTTAGCAAAGTTCTGCGATTTGGAAGTTTTTGAGTAAGTGTCAATGGGCAACTCAATGGAAAGTACAATTGACATTGACACTCATATAAAAAAAAATCAAATTTCTTAAATGAATAATATTTTAATGCAGCATTAAAGTAGAGACCAAATATTGATCAAATTGACATTCCGCTTGGAAATCTGTCAGGTTTTAGCAAAGTTATGCGAGTTGGAAGTTTTTGAGTAAGTGTCAATGGACAACTCAATTAAAAGAACCATTGACATGAATAATATTTTAATGCAGAATCAAAGTAGAGGCCAAATAATGATCAAATTGACATTCCGCTTGGAAATCTGTCAGGTTTTAGCAAAGTTATGCTAGTTGGAAGTTTTTGAGTAAGTGTCAATGGGCAACTCAAGGGAAAGTACAATTGACATAGACACTCATATGGGGAAAATATAAAATTTCTTAAATGAATAATATTTTGATGCAGAATCAAAGTAGAGTCCAAATAATGATCAAATTGACATTCCGCTTGGAAATCTGTCAGGTTTTATCAAAGTTATGCGAGGTGGAAGTTTTTGAGTAAGTGCCAATGGGCAACTCAATGAAAAGTACAATTGACATAGACACTCATATGGCAAAAAAAATCAAATTTCTTAGATGAATAATATTTTAATGCAGCATTAAACTAGAGGCCAAATAATGATCAAATTGACATTCCGCTAGGAAATCTGTCAGGTTTTGGCAAAGTTATGCGAGTTGGAAGTTTTTGAGTAAGTGTCAATGGACAACTCAATTGAAAGAACCATTGACATGAATAATATTTTAATGCAGAATCAAAGTAGAGTCCAAATAATGATCAAATTGACATTCCGCTTGGAAATCTGTCAGTTTTTAGCAAAGTTATGCGAGGTGGAAGTTTTTGAGTAAGTGCCAATGGGCAACTCAATGAAAAGTACAATTGACATAGACGCTCATATAAGGAAAAATCAAATTTCTTACTTGAATAATATTTTAATGCAGAATCAAAGTAGAGGCCAAATAATGATCAAATTGACATTCCGCTTGGAAATCGGTCAAGTTCTGGCAAAGTTATGAGGGTCGGAAGTTTTTGAGTAATTGTCAATGGGCAACTCAAGGGAAAGTACAATTCACATAGACACTCATATGGGGAAAAAATCAAATTTCTTAAATGAATAATATTTTGATGCAGAATCAAAGTAGAGTCCAAATAATGATCAAATTGACATTCCGCTTGGAAATCTGTCAGTTTTTAGCAAAGTTATGCGAGGTGGAAGTTTTTGAGTAAGTGCCAATGGGCAACTCAATGAAAAGTACAATTGACATAGACACTCATATGGCAAAAAAAATCAAATTTCTTAGATGAATAATATTTTAATGCAGCATTAAACTAGAGGCCAAATAATGATCAAATTGACATTCCGCTTGGAAATCTGTCAGGTTTTAGCAAAGTTCTGCGATTTGGAAGTTTTTGAGTAAGTGTCAATGGGCAACTCAATGGAAAGTACAATTGACATTGACACTCATATAAAAAAAAATCAAATTTCTTAAATGAATAATATTTTAATGCAGCATTAAAGTAGAGACCAAATATTGATCAAATTGACATTCCGCTTGGAAATCTGTCAGGTTTTAGCAAAGTTATGCGAGTTGGAAGTTTTTGAGTAAGTGTCAATGGACAACTCAATTAAAAGAACCATTGACATGAATAATATTTTAATGCAGAATCAAAGTAGAGGCCAAATAATGATCAAATTGACATTCCGCTTGGAAATCTGTCAGGTTTTAGCAAAGTTATGCGAGTTGGAAGTTTTTGAGTAAGTGTCAATGGGCAACTCAAGGGAAAGTACAATTGACATAGACATTCATATGGGGAAAAAATCAAATTTCTTAAATGAATAATATTTTGTTGCAGAATCAAAGTGGAGTCCAAATAATGATTAAATTGACATTGCGCTTGGAAATCGGTCAAGTTTTTGAAAAGCTGTGAGGGTCGAAAGTTTTTGAGTAAGTGTCAATGGACAACTCAAGGGAAAGTAAAATTAAAATAGACTCTCATATGGGGATTAAATCATGTTTCATATATGAAAAATATTTTAATGCAAAATCAAAGTAGAGGCCAAATAATGATCATATTGACATTCCGCTTGGAAATCTGTCAGGTTTTAGCAAAGTTATGCGAGTTGGAAGTTTTTGAGTAAGTGTTAATGGGCAACTCAAGGGAAAGTACAATTGACATAGACACTCAAATGGGGAAAAATTCATATTACTGAAATGAATAATATTTTGATGCAGCATCAAAGTAGAGTCCAAATAATGATCAAATTAACATTCCGCTTGGAAATCTGTCAGGTTTTAGCAAAGTTATGCGAGTTGGAAGTTTTTGAGTAAGTGTTAATGGGCAACTCAATGAAAAGTACAATTGACATAGACACTCAAATGGGGAAAAAATCATATTACTGAAATGAATAATATTTTGATGCAGCATCAAAGTAGAGTCCAAATAATGATCAAATTGACATTCCGCTTGGAAATCTGTCAGGTTTTAGCAAAGTTATGAGTGTCGGAAGTTTTTGAGTAAGTGTCAATGGACAACTCAAGGGAAAGAACCATTGACATGAATAATATTTTACTGCAAAATCAAAGTAGAGGCCAAATAATGATCAAACTGACATTCCGCTTGGAAATCTGTCAGGTTTTAGCAAAGCTATGCGAGTTGGAAGTTTTTGAGCAAGTGTCAATGGACAACTCAATGGAAAGTACCATTGACATAGACGCTCATATAAGGAAAAATCAAATCTCTTACTTGAATAATATTTTAATGCAGAATCAAAGTAGAGGCCAAATAATGATCAAATTGACATTCCGCTTGGAGATCGGTAAAGTTCTGGCAAAGTTATGAGGGTCGGAAGTTTTTGAGTAAGTGTCAATGGGCAACTCAAGGGAAAGTACAATTGACATAGACACTCATATGGGGAAAAAATCAAATTTCTTAAATGAATAATATTTTGATGCAGAATCAAAATAGAGTCCAAATAATGATCAAATTGACATTCCGCTTGGAAATCTGTCAGGTTTTAGCAAAGTTATGCGAGGTGGAAGTTTTTGAGTAAGTGCCAATGGGCAACTCAATGAAAAGTACAATTGACATAGACACTCATATGGCAAAAAAAATCAAATTTCTTAGATGAATAATATTTTAATGCAGCATTAAACTAGAGGCCAAATAATGATCAAATTGACATTCCGCTTGGAAATCTGTCAGGTTTTAGCAAAGTTATGCGAGTTAGAAGTTTTTGAGTAAGTGTCAGTGGACAACTCAATTGAAAGAACCATTGACATGAATAATATTTTAATGCAGAATCAAAGTAGAGGCCAAATAATGATCAAATTGACATTCCGCTTGGAAATCTGTCAGGTTTTAGCAAAGTTATGCGAGTTGGAAGTTTTTGAGTAAGTGTCAATGGACAACTCAAGGGGAAGTACCATTGACATGGACGCTCATATGGGGAAAAAATCAAATTTCTTACTTTAATAATATTTTAATGCAGAACTAAAGTAGATGCCAAATAATGATCAAATTGACATAACGCTTGGAAATCGGTCAAGTTTTGGCAAAGTTATGAGGGTCGGAAGTTTTTGAGTAAGTGTCAATGGGCAACTCAAGGGAAAGTACAATTGACATAGACACTCATATGGGGAAAATATCAAATTTCTTAAATGAATAATATTTTGATGCAGAATCAAAGTAGAGTCCAAATAATGATCAAATTGACATTCCGCTTGGAAATCTGTCAGGTTTTAGCAAAGTTATGCGAGGTGGAAGTTTTTGAGTAAGTGCCAATGGGCAACTCAATGAAAAGTACAATTGACATAGACACTCATATGGCAAAAAAAATCAAATTTCTTAGATGAATAATATTTTAATGCAGCATTAAACTAGAGGCCAAATAATGATCAAATTGACATTCCGCTTGGAAATCTGTCAGGTTTTAGCAAAGTTATGCGAGTTGGAAGTTTTTGAGTAAGTGTTAATGGGCAACTCAAGGGAAAGTACAATTGACATAGACACTCAAATGGGGAAAAATTCATATTACTGAAATGAATAATATTTTGATGCAGCATCAAAGTAGAGTCCAAATAATGATCAAATTAACATTCCGCTTGGAAATCTGTCAGGTTTTAGCAAAGTTATGCGAGTTGGAAGTTTTTGAGTAAGTGTCAATGGACAACTCAATTAAAAGAACCATTGACATGAATAATATTTTAATGCAGAATCAAAGTAGAGGCCAAATAATGATCAAATTGACATTCCGCTTGGAAATCTGTCAGGTTTTAGCAAAGTTATGCTAGTTGGAAGTTTTTGAGTAAGTGTCAATGGGCAACTCAAGGGAAAGTACAATTGACATAGACACTCATATGGGGAAAATATAAAATTTCTTAAATGAATAATATTTTGATGCAGAATCAAAGTAGAGTCCAAATAATGATCAAATTGACATTCCGCTTGGAAATCTGTCAGGTTTTATCAAAGTTATGCGAGGTGGAAGTTTTTGAGTAAGTGCCAATGGGCAACTCAATGAAAAGTACAATTGACATAGACACTCATATGGCAAAAAAAATCAAATTTCTTAGATGAATAATATTTTAATGCAGCATTAAACTAGAGGCCAAATAATGATCAAATTGACATTCCGCTAGGAAATCTGTCAGGTTTTGGCAAAGTTATGCGAGTTGGAAGTTTTTGAGTAAGTGTCAATGGACAACTCAATTGAAAGAACCATTGACATGAATAATATTTTAATGCAGAATCAAAGTAGAGTCCAAATAATGATCAAATTGACATTCCGCTTGGAAATCTGTCAGTTTTTAGCAAAGTTATGCGAGGTGGAAGTTTTTGAGTAAGTGCCAATGGGCAACTCAATGAAAAGTACAATTGACATAGACGCTCATATAAGGAAAAATCAAATTTCTTACTTGAATAATATTTTAATGCAGAATCAAAGTAGAGGCCAAATAATGATCAAATTGACATTCCGCTTGGAAATCGGTCAAGTTCTGGCAAAGTTATGAGGGTCGGAAGTTTTTGAGTAATTGTCAATGGGCAACTCAAGGGAAAGTACAATTGACATAGACATTCATATGGGGAAAAAATCAAATTTCTTAAATGAATAATATTTTGTTGCAGAATCAAAGTGGAGTCCAAATAATGATTAAATTGACATTTCGCTTGGAAATCGGTCAAGTTTTTGAAAAGCTGTGAGGGTCGAAAGTTTTTGAGTAAGTGTCAATGGACAACTCAAGGGAAAGTAAAATTAAAATAGACTCTCATATGGGGATTAAGTCATGTTTCATATATGAAAAATATTTTAATGCAAAATCAAAGTAGAGGCCAAATAATGATCAAATTGACATTTCGCTTGGAAATCTGTCAGGTTTTAGCAAAGTTATGCGAGTTGGAAGTTTTTGAGTAAGTGTTAATGGGCAACTCAAGGGAAAGTACAATTGACATAGACACTCAAATGGGGAAAAATTCATATTACTGAAATGAATAATATTTTGATGCAGCATCAAAGTAGAGTCCAAATAATGATCAAATTAACATTCCGCTTGGAAATCTGTCAGGTTTTAGCAAAGTTATGCGAGTTGGAAGTTTTTGAGTAAGTGTTAATGGGCAACTCAAGGGAAAGTACAATTGACATAGACACTCAAATGGGGAAAAAATCATATTACTGAAATGAATAATATTTTGATGCAGCATCAAAGTAGAGTCCAAATAATGATCAAATTGACATTCCGCTTGGAAATCTGTCAGGTTTTAGCAAAGTTATGAGTGTCGGAAGTTTTTGAGTAAGTGTCAATGGACAACTCAAGGGAAAGAACCATTGACATGAATAATATTTTACTGCAAAATCAAAGTAGAGGCCAAATAATGATCAAACTGACATTCCGCTTGGAAATCTGTCAGGTTTTAGCAAAGCTATGCGAGTTGGAAGTTTTTGAGCAAGTGTCAATGGACAACTCAATGGAAAGTACCATTGACATAGACGCTCATATAAGGAAAAATCAAATCTCTTACTTGAATAATATTTTAATGCAGAATCAAAGTAGAGGCCAAATAATGATCAAATTGACATTCCGCTTGGAAATCGGTCAAGTTCTGGCAAAGTTATGAGGGTCGGAAGTTTTTGAGTAAGTGTCAATGGGCAACTCAAGGGAAAGTACAATTGACATAGACACTCATATGGGGAAAATATAAAATTTCTTAAATGAATAATATTTTGATGCAGAATCAAAGTAGAGTCCAAATAATGATCAAATTGACATTCCGCTTGGAAATCTGTCAGGTTTTAGCAAAGTTATGCGAGGTGGAAGTTTTTGAGTAAGTGCCAATGGGCAACTCAATGAAAAGTACAATTGACATAGACACTCATATGGCAAAAAAAATCAAATTTCTTAGATGAATAATATTTTAATGCAGCATTAAACTAGAGGCCAAATAATGATCAAATTGACATTCCGCTTGGAAATCTGTCAGGTTTTAGCAAAGTTATGCGAGTTGGAAGTTTTTGAGTAAGTGTTAATGGGCAACTCAAGGGAAAGTACAATTGACATAGACACTCATATGGGGAAAATATCAAATTTCTTAAATGAATAATATTTTGATGCAGAATCAAAGTAGAGGCCAAATAATGATCAAATTGACATTTCTCTTGGAAATCGGTCAAGTTTCGGCAAAGTTATGAGGGTCGGAAGTTTTTGACTAAGTGTCAATGGGCAACTCAAGGGAAAGTACAATGAACATGGACTATCATATGGGGAAACAATCACATTTCTTAAATGAATAATATTTTGATGCAGAATCAAAGTAGAGTCCAAATAATGATCAAATTGACATTCCGCTTGGAAATCTGTCAGGTTTTAGCAAAGTTCTGCGAGTTGGAAGTTTTTGAGTAAGTGTTAATGGGCAACTCAAGGGAAAGTACAATTGACATAGACACTCAAATGGGGAAAAATTCATATTACTGAAATGAATAATATTTTGATGCAGCATCAAAGTAGAGTCCAAATAATGATCAAATTAACATTCCGCTTGGAAATCTGTCAGGTTTTAGCAAAGTTATGCGAGTTGGAAGTTTTTGAGTAAGTGTTAATGGGCAACTCAATGAAAAGTACAATTGACATAGACACTCAAATGGGGAAAAAATCATATTACTGAAATGAATAATATTTTGATGCAGCATCAAAGTAGAGTCCAAATAATGATCAAATTGACATTCCGCTTGGAAATCTGTCAGGTTTTAGCAAAGTTATGAGTGTCGGAAGTTTTTGAGTAAGTGTCAATGGACAACTCAAGGGAAAGAACCATTGACATGAATAATATTTTACTGCAAAATCAAAGTAGAGGCCAAATAATGATCAAACTGACATTCCGCTTGGAAATCTGTCAGGTTTTAGCAAAGCTATGCGAGTTGGAAGTTTTTGAGCAAGTGTCAATGGACAACTCAATGGAAAGTACCATTGACATAGACGCTCATATAAGGAAAAATCAAATCTCTTACTTGAATAATATTTTAATGCAGAATCAAAGTAGAGGCCAAATAATGATCAAATTGACATTCCGCTTGGAGATCGGTAAAGTTCTGGCAAAGTTATGAGGGTCGGAAGTTTTTGAGTAAGTGTCAATGGGCAACTCAAGGGAAAGTACAATTGACATAGACACTCATATGGGGAAAAAATCAAATTTCTTAAATGAATAATATTTTGATGCAGAATCAAAATAGAGTCCAAATAATGATCAAATTGACATTCCGCTTGGAAATCTGTCAGGTTTTAGCAAAGTTATGCGAGGTGGAAGTTTTTGAGTAAGTGCCAATGGGCAACTCAATGAAAAGTACAATTGACATAGACACTCATATGGCAAAAAAAATCAAATTTCTTAGATGAATAATATTTTAATGCAGCATTAAACTAGAGGCCAAATAATGATCAAATTGACATTCCGCTTGGAAATCTGTCAGGTTTTAGCAAAGTTATGCGAGTTAGAAGTTTTTGAGTAAGTGTCAGTGGACAACTCAATTGAAAGAACCATTGACATGAATAATATTTTAATGCAGAATCAAAGTAGAGGCCAAATAATGATCAAATTGACATTCCGCTTGGAAATCTGTCAGGTTTTAGCAAAGTTATGCGAGTTGGAAGTTTTTGAGTAAGTGTCAATGGACAACTCAAGGGGAAGTACCATTGACATGGACGCTCATATGGGGAAAAAATCAAATTTCTTACTTTAATAATATTTTAATGCAGAACTAAAGTAGATGCCAAATAATGATCAAATTGACATAACGCTTGGAAATCGGTCAAGTTTTGGCAAAGTTATGAGGGTCGGAAGTTTTTGAGTAAGTGTCAATGGGCAACTCAAGGGAAAGTACAATTGACATAGACACTCATATGGGGAAAATATCAAATTTCTTAAATGAATAATATTTTGATGCAGAATCAAAGTAGAGTCCAAATAATGATCAAATTGACATTCCGCTTGGAAATCTGTCAGGTTTTAGCAAAGTTATGCGAGGTGGAAGTTTTTAAGTAAGTGCCAATGGGCAACTCAATGAAAAGTACAATTGACATAGACACTCATATGGCAAAAAAAATCAAATTTCTTAGATGAATAATATTTTAATGCAGCATTAAACTAGAGGCCAAATAATGATCAAATTGACATTCCGCTTGGAAATCTGTCAGGTTTTAGCAAAGTTATGCGAGTTGGAAGTTTTTGAGCAAGTGTCAATGGACAACTCAATGGAAAGTACCATTGACATAGACGCTCATATAAGGAAAAATCAAATTTCTTACTTGAATAATATTTTAATGCAGAATCAAAGTAGAGGCCAAATAATGATCAAATTGACATTCCGCTTGGAAATCGGTCAAGTTCTGGCAAAGTTATGAGGGTCGGAAGTTTTTGAGTAAGTGTCAATGGGCAACTCAAGGGAAAGTACAATTGACATAGACACTCATATGGAGAAAAAATCAAATTTCTTAAATGAATAATATTTTGATGCAGAATCAAAGTAGAGTCCAAATAATGATCAAATTGACATTCCGCTTGGAAATCTGTCAGGTTTTAGCAAAGTTATGCGAGGTGGAAGTTTTTGAGTAAGTGCCAATGGGCAACTCAATGAAAAGTACAATTGACATAGACACTCATATGGCAAAAAAAATCAAATTTCTTAGATGAATAATATTTTAATGCAGCATTAAACTAGAGGCCAAATAATGATCAAATTGACATTCCGCTTGGAAATCTGTCAGGTTTTAGCAAAGTTATGCGAGTTGGAAGTTTTTGAGTAAGTGTCAATGGACAACTCAATTGAAAGAACCATATACATGAATAATATTTTAATGCAGAATCAAAGTAGAGGCCAAATAATGATCAAATTGACATTCCGCTTGGAAATCTGTCAGGTTTTAGCAAAGTTATGCGAGTTGGAAGTTTTTGAGTAAGTGTCAATGGACAACTCAAGGGGAAGTACCATTGACATGGACGCTCATATGGGGAAAAAATCAAATTTCTTACTTTAATAATATTTTAATGCAGAACTAAAGTAGATGCCAAATAATGATCAAATTGACATAACGCTTGGAAATCGGTCAAGTTTTGGCAAAGTTATGAGGGTCGGAAGTTTTTGAGTAAGTGTCAATGGGCAACTCAAGGGATAGTACAATTGACATAGACACTCATATGGGGATAAAATCAAATTTCTTAAATGAATAATATTTTGATGCAGAATCAAAGTAGAGGCCAAATAATGATCAAATTGACATTTCGCTTGGAAATCGGTCAAGTTTTGGCAAAGCTGTGAGGGTCGGCAGTTTTTTAATAAGTGTCAATGGGCAATTCAAGGGAAAGTACAATTGACATAGACACTCATATGGGGAAAAAATCAAATATCTTAAATGAATAATATTTTAATGCAGAACTAAAGTAGAGGCCAAATAATGATCAAATTGACATAACGCTTGGAAATCGGTCAAGTTTTGGCAAAGTTATGAGGGTCGGAAGTTTTTAAGTAAGTGTCAATGGACAACTCAAGGGATAGTACAATTAACATGGACTCTCAAATGGGGAAAAAATCATATTACTTAAATGAATAATATTTTGATGCAGCATCAAAGTAGAAGCCAAATAATGATAAAATTGACATAACGCTTGGAAAACGGTAAAGTTTTGGAAAAGTTATGAGGTTCAGAAGTTTTTAAGTAGGTGTCAATGGGCAACTTAAGGGAAAGTACAATTGACATAGACACTCATATGGGAAAAAAATCAAAATTTTCTAAAGAATAATATTTTGATGCAAAATCAAAGTAGAGGCCAAATAATGATCAAATTGACATTTCTCTTGGAAATCGGTCAAGTTTCGGCAAAGTTATGAGGGTCGGAAGTTTTTGACTAAGTGTCAATGGGCAACTCAAGGGAAAGTACAATGAACATGGACTATCATATGGGGAAACAATCACATTTCTTAAATGAATAATATTTTGATGCAGAATCAAAGTAGAGTCCAAATAATGATCAAATTGACATTCCGCTTGGAAATCTGTCAGGTTTTAGCAAAGTTCTGCGATTTGGAAGTTTTTGAGTAAGTGTCAATGGGCAACTCATTGGAAAGTACAATTGACATAGACACTCATTTGGGAAAAAAATCAAATTTCTTAAATGAGTAATATTTTTATGCAGCATCAAAGTCGAGGCCAAATAATGATCAAATTGACATTTCGCTTGGAAATCTGTCAGGTTTTAGCAAAGTTATGCGAGTTGGAAGTTTCTGAGTAAGTGTTAATGGGCAACTCAAGGGAAAGTACAATTGACATAGACACTCATATGGGGAAAAAATCAAATTTCTTAAATGAATAATATTTTGATGCAGAATCAAAGTAGAGGCCAAATAATGATCAAATTGACATTTCGCTTGGAAATCGGTCAAGTTTTGGCAAAGCTGTGAGGGTCGGCAGTTTTTTAATAAGTGTCAATGGACAACTCAAGGGAAAGTACAATTAATTAGACTCTCATATGGGGAAACAATCACATTTCTTAAATGAATAATATTTTGATGCAGAATCAAAGTAGAGTCCAAATAATGATAAAATTGACATTCCGCTTTTAAATCTGTCAGGTTTTGGCAAAGTTCTGCGATTTGGAAGTTTTTGAGTAAGTGTCAATGGGCAACTCATTGGAAAGTACAATTGACATATATTTTAATGCAGAAAATTAATGGGAAAAAAATCAAATTTCTTAAATGAATAATATTTTGATGCAGAATCAAAGTAGAGGCCAAATAATGATCAAATTTACATTCCGCTGGGAAATCTGTCAGGTTTTATTAAAGTTATGCGAGTTGGAAGTTTTTGAGTAAGTGTTAATGGGCAACTCAAGGGAAAGTACAATTGACATAGACACTCATATGAGGAAAAAATCAAATTTCTTAAATGAATAATATTTTGATGCAGAATCAAAGTAGAGGCCAAATAATGATAAAATTGACATTTCGCTTGGAAATCGGTCAAGTTTTGGCAAAGCTGTGAGGGTCGGCAGTTTTTTAATAAGTGTCAATGGACAACTCAAGGGAAAGTACAATTAAAATAGACTCTCATATGGGGATAAAATAAAATTTCATTAATGAAAAATATTTTAATGCAAAATCAAAGTTGAGGCCAAATAATGATCAAATTGACATTTCGCTTGGAAATCTGTCAGGTTTTAGCAAAATTATGCGAGTTGGAAGTTTTTTAGTAAGTGTTAATGGGCAACTCAAGGGAAAGTACAATTGACATAGACACTCATATGGGGAAAAGATCAAATTTCTTAAATGAATAATATTTTGATGCAAAATCAAAGTAGAGGCCAAATAATGATCAAATTGACATTTCGCTTGGAAATCGGTCAAGTTTTGGCAAAGCTGTGAGGGTCGGAAGTTTTTGAGTAAGTGTCAATGGGCAACTCAAGGGAAAGTACAATTAACATGGACTATCATATGGGGAAACAATCACATTTCTTAAATGAATAATATTTTGATGCAGAATCAAAGTAGAGTCCAAATAATGATCAAATTGACATTCCGCTTGGAAATCTGTCAGGTTTTAGCAAAGTTCTGCGATTTGGAAGTTTTTGAGTAAGTGTCAATGGGCAACTCATTGGAAAGTACAATTGACATAGACACTCATTTGGGAAAAAAATCAAATTTCTTAAATGAATAATATTTTTATGCAGCATCAAAGTGGAGGCCAAATAATGATCAAATTGACATACCGCTTAGAAATCTGTCAGGTTTTAGCAAAGTTATGCGAGTTGGAAGTTTTTGAGTAAGTGTCAATGGGCAACTCAAGGGAAAGTACAATTAACATGGACTATCATATGGGGAAACAATCACATTTCTTAAATGAATAATATTTTGATGCAGAATCAAAGTAGAGTCCAAATAATGATCAAATTGACATTCCGCTTGGAAATCTGTCAGGTTTTAGCAAAGTTCTGCGATTTGGAAGTTTTTGAGTAAGTGTCAATGGGCAACTCATTGGAAAGTACAATTGACATAGACACTCATTTGGGAAAAAATCAAATTTCTTAAATGAATAATATTTTTATGCAGCATCAAAGTGGAGGCCAAATAATGATCAAATTGACATTCCGCTTGGAAATCTGTCAGGTTTTAGCAAAGTTATGCGAGTTGGAAGTTTTTGAGTAAGTGTCAATGGGCAACTCAAGGGAAAGTACAATTAACATGGACTATCATATGGGGAAACAATCACATTTCTTAAATGAATAATATTTTGATGCAGAATCAAAGTAGAGTCCAAATAATGATCAAATTGACATTCCGCTTGGAAATCTGTCAGGTTTTAGCAAAGTTCTGCGATTTGGAAGTTTTTGAGTAAGTGTCAATGGGCAACTCATTGGAAAGTACAATTGACATAGACACTCATTTGGGAAAAAAATCAAATTTCTTAAATGAATAATATTTTTATGCAGCATCAAAGTGGAGGCCAAATAATGATCTTATTGACATTTCGCTTGGAAATCTGTCAGGTTTTAGCAAAGTTATGCGAGTTGGAAGTTTCTGAGTAAGTGTTAATGGGCAACTCAAGGGAAAGTACAATTGACATAGACACTCATATGGGGAAAAAATCAAATTTCTTAAATGAATAATATTTTGATGCAGAATCAAACTAGAGGCCAAATAATGATCAAATTGACATTTCGCTTGGAAATCGGTCAAGTTTTGGCAAAGCTGTGAGGGTCGGCAGTTTTTTAATAAGTGTCAATGGACAACTCAAGGGAAAGTACAATTAAAATAGACTCTCATATGGGGATAAAATAAAATTTCATTAATAAAAAATATTTTAATGCAAAATCAAAGTAGAGGCCAAATAATGATCAAATTGACATTTCGCTTGGAAATCTGTCAGGTTTTAGCAAAGTTATGCGAGTTGGAAGTTTTTGAGTAAGTGTTAATGGGCAACTCAAGGGAAAGTACAATTGACATAGACACTCATATGGGGAAAAAATCAAATTTCTTAAATGAATAATATTTTGATGCAGAATCAAAGTAGAGGCCAAATAATGATCAAATTGACATTTCGCTTGGAAATCGGTCAAGTTTTGGCAAAGCTGTGAGGGTCGGCAGTTTTTTAATAAGTGTCAATGGGCAACTCAAGGGAAAGTACAATTAAAATAGACTCTCATATGGGGAAACAATCACATTTCTTAAATGAATAATATTTTGATGCAGAATCAAAGTAGAGTCCAAATAATGATAAAATTGACATTCCGCTTGGAAATCTGTCAGGTTTTAGCAAAGTTCTTCGATTTGGAAGTTTTTGAGTAAGTGTCAATGGGCAACTCATTGGAAAGTACAATTGACATAGACACTCATTTGGGAAAAAAATCAAATTTCTTAAATGAATAATATTTTGATGCAGAATCAAAGTAGAGGCCAAATAATGATCAAATTGACATTCCGCTGGGAAATCTGTCAGGTTTTAGCAAAGTTATGCGAGTTGGAAGTTTTTGAGTAAGTGTCAATGGGCAACTCAAGGGGAAGTACTATTGACATGAATAATATTTTAATGCAGAATCAAAGTAGAGGCCAAATAATGATCAAATTGACATTCCGCTTGGAAATCTGTCAGGTTTTAGCAAAGTTCTTCGATTTGGAAGTTTTTGAGTAAGTGTCAATGGGCAACTCATTGGAAAGTACAATTGACATAGACACTCATTTGGGAAAAAAATCAAATTTCTTAAATGAATAATATTTTGATGCAGAATCAAAGTAGAGGCCAAATAATGATCAAATTGACATTCCGCTTGGAAATCTGTCAGGTTTTATTAAAGTTATGCGAGGTGGAAGTTTTTGAGTAAGTGTTAATGGGCAACTCAAGGGAAAGTACAATTGATATAGACACTTATATGGGGAAAAAATCAAATTTCTTAAATGAATAATATTTTGATGCAGAATCAAAGTAGAGGCCAAATAATGATCAAATTGACATTTCGCTTGGAAATCGGTCAAGTTTTGGCAAAGCTGTGAGGGTCGGCAGTTTTTTATCAAGTGTCAATGGACAACTCAAGGGAAAGTACAATTAAAATAGACTCTCATATGGGGAAACAATCACATTTCTTAAATGAATAATATTTTGATGCAGAATCAAAGTAGAGTCCAAATAATGATAAAATTGACATTCCGCTTGGAAATCTGTCAGGTTTTAGCAAAGTTCTTCGATTTGGAAGTTTTTGAGTAAGTGTCAATGGGCAACTCATTGGAAAGTACAATTGACATAGACACTCATTTGGGAAAAAAATCAAATTTCTTAAATGAATAATATTTTGATGCAGAATCAAAGTAGAGGCCAAATAATGATCAAATTGACATTCCGCTGGGAAATCTGTCAGGTTTTAGCAAAGTTATGCGAGTTGGAAGTTTTTGAGTAAGTGTCAATGGGCAACTCAAGGGGAAGTACTATTGACATGAATAATATTTTAATGCAGAATCAAAGTAGAGGCCAAATAATGATCAAATTGACATTCCGCTTGGAAATCTGTCAGGTTTTAGCAAAGTTCTTCGATTTGGAAGTTTTTGAGTAAGTGTCAATGGGCAACTCATTGGAAAGTACAATTGACATAGACACTCATTTGGGAAAAAAATCAAATTTCTTAAATGAATAATATTTTGATGCAGAATCAAAGTAGAGGCCAAATAATGATCAAATTGACATTCCGCTTGGAAATCTGTCAGGTTTTAGCAAAGTTATGCGAGTTGGAAGTTTTTGAGTAAGTGTCAATGGTTAACTCAAGGGAAAGTACCATTGACATAAACGCTCATATGGGGAAAAATCAAATTTCTTATATGAATAATATTTTAATGCAGAATCAAAGTAGAGGCCAAATAATGATCAAATTGACATTTCGCTTGGAAATCGGTCAAGTTTTGGCAAAGTTATGAGGGTCGGAAGTTTTTGAGTAAGGGTCAATGGGCAACTCAAGGGATAGTACAATTGACATAGACACTCATGTGGGGATAAAATCAAATTTCTTAAATGAATAATATTTTGATGCAGAATCAAAGTAGAGAGAGGCCAAATAATGATCAAATTGATATTTCGCTTGGAAATCTGTCAGGTTTTAGCAAAGTTCTGCGATTTGGAAGTTTTTGAGTAAGTGTCAATGGGCAACTCATTGGAAAGTACAATTGACATAGACACTCATTTGGGAAAAAAATCAAATTTCTTAAATGAATAATATTTTGATGCAGAATCAAAGTAGAGGCCAAATAATGATCAAATTTACATTCCGCTTGGAAATCTGTCAGGTTTTATTAAAGTTATGCGAGGTGGAAGTTTTTGAGTAAGTGTTAATGGGCAACTCAAGGGAAAGTACAATTGATATAGACACTTATATGGGGAAAAAATCAAATTTCTTAAATGAATAATATTTTGATGCAGAATCAAAGTAGAGGCCATATAATGATCAAATTGACATTTCGCTTGGAAATCGGTCAAGTTTTGGCAAAGCTGTGAGGGTCGGCAGTTTTTTAATAAGTGTCAATGGACAACTCAAGGGAAAGTACAATTAAAATAGACTCTCATATGGGGATAAAATAAAATTTCATTAATGAAAAATATTTTAATGCAAAATCAAAGTTGAGGCCAAATAATGATAAATTGACATTTCGCTTGGAAATCTGTCAGGTTTTAGCAAAGTTATGCGAGTTGGAAGTTTTTGAGTAAGTGTTAATGGGCAACTCAAGGGAAAGTACAATTGACATAGACACTCATATGGGGAAAAGATCAAATTTCTTAAATGAATAATATTTTGATGCAGAATCAAAGTAGAGGCCAAATAATGATCAAATTGACATTTCGCTTGGAAATCGGTCAAGTTTTGGCAAAGCTGTGAGGGTCGGAAGTTTTTGAGTAAGGGTCAATGGGCAACTCAAGGGATAGTACAATTGACATAGACACTCATGTGGGGATACAATCACATTTCTTAAATGAATAATATTTTGATGCAGAATCAAAGTAGAGTCCAAATAATGATCAAATTGACATTCCGCTTGGAAATCAGTCAGGTTTTAGCAAAGTTCTGCGATTTGGAAGTTTTTGAGTAAGTGTTAATGGGCAACTCAAGGGAAAGTACAATTGACATAGACACTCATATGGGGAAAAGATCAAATTTCTTAAATGAATAATATTTTGATGCAGAATCAAAGTAGAGGCCAAATAATGATCAAATTGACATTTCGCTTGGAAATCGGTCAAGTTTTGGCAAAGCTGTGAGGGTCGGCAGTTTTTTAATAAGTGTCAATGGACAACTCAAGGGAAAGTACAATTAAAATAGACTCTCATATGGGGATAAAATAAAATTTCATTAATAAAAAATATTTTAATGCAAAATCAAAGTAGAGGCCAAATAATGATCAAATTGACATTTCGCTTGGAAATCTGTCAGGTTTTAGCAAAGTTATGCGAGTTGGAAGTTTTTGAGTAAGTGTTAATGGGCAACTCAAGGGAAAGTACAATTGACATAGACACTCATATGGGGAAAAGATCAAATTTCTTAAATGAATAATATTTTGATGCAGAATCAAAGTAGAGGCCAAATAATGATCAAATTGACATTTCGCTTGGAAATCGGTCAAGTTTTGGCAAAGCTGTGAGGGTCGGCAGTTTTTTAATAAGTGTCAATGGGCAACTCAAGGGAAAGTACAATTAAAATAGACTCTCATATGGGGAAACAATCACATTTCTTAAATGAATAATATTTTGATGCAGAATCAAAGTAGAGTCCAAATAATGATAAAATTGACATTCCGCTTGGAAATCTGTCAGGTTTTAGCAAAGTTCTTCGATTTGGAAGTTTTTGAGTAAGTGTCAATGGGCAACTCATTGGAAAGTACAATTGACATAGACACTCATTTGGGAAAAAAATCAAATTTCTTAAATGAATAATATTTTGATGCAGAATCAAAGTAGAGGCCAAATAATGATCAAATTGACATTCCGCTGGGAAATCTGTCAGGTTTTAGCAAAGTTATGCGAGTTGGAAGTTTTTGAGTAAGTGTCAATGGGCAACTCAAGGGGAAGTACTATTGACATGAATAATATTTTAATGCAGAATCAAAGTAGAGGCCAAATAATGATCAAATTGACATTCCGCTTGGAAATCTGTCAGGTTTTAGCAAAGTTATGCGAGTTGGAAGTTTTTGAGTAAGTGTCAATGGTTAACTCAAGGGAAAGTACCATTGACATAAACGCTCATATGGGGAAAAATCAAATTTCTTATATGAATAATATTTTAATGCAGAATCAAAGTAGAGGCCAAATAATGATCAAATTGACATTTCGCTTGGAAATCGGTCAAGTTTTGGCAAAGTTATGAGGGTCGGAAGTTTTTGAGTAAGGGTCAATGGGCAACTCAAGGGATAGTACAATTGACATAGACACTCATGTGGGGATAAAATCAAATTTCTTAAATGAATAATATTTTGATGCAGAATCAAAGTAGAGAGAGGCCAAATAATGATCAAATTGATATTTCGCTTGGAAATCTGTCAGGTTTTAGCAAAGTTCTGCGATTTGGAAGTTTTTGAGTAAGTGTCAATGGGCAACTCATTGAAAAGTACAATTGACATAGACACTCATTTGGGAAAAAAATCAAATTTCTTAAATGAATAATATTTTGATGCAGAATCAAAGTAGAGGCCAAATAATGATCAAATTTACATTCCGCTTGGAAATCTGTCAGGTTTTATTAAAGTTATGCGAGGTGGATGTTTTTGAGTAAGTGTTAATGGGCAACTCAAGGGAAAGTACAATTGATATAGACACTTATATGGGGAAAAAATCAAATTTCTTAAATGAATAATATTTTGATGCAGAATCAAAGTAGAGGCCAAATAATGATCAAATTGACATTTCGCTTGGAAATCGGTCAAGTTTTGGCAAAGCTGTGAGGGTCGGCAGTTTTTTAATAAGTGTCAATGGACAACTCAAGGGAAAGTACAATTAAAATAGACTCTCATATGGGGATAAAATAAAATTTCATTAATGAAAAATATTTTAATGCAAAATCAAAGTTGAGGCCAAATAATGATCAAATTGACATTTCGCTTGGAAATCTGTCAGGTTTTAGCAAAGTTATGCGAGTTGGAAGTTTTTGAGTAAGTGTTAATGGACAACTCAAGGGAAAGTACAATTGACATAGACACTCATATGGGGAAAAGATCAAATTTCTTAAATGAATAATATTTTGATGCAGAATCAAAGTAGAGGCCAAATAATGATCAAATTGACATTTCGCTTGGAAATCGGTCAAGTTTTGGCAAAGCTGTGAGGGTCGGAAGTTTTTGAGTAAGGGTCAATGGGCAACTCAAGGGATAGTACAATTGACATAGACACTCATGTGGGGATACAATCAAATTTCTTAAATGAATAATATTTTGATGCAGAATCAAAGTAGAGAGAGGCCAAATAATGATCAAATTGATATTTCGCTTGGAAATCTGTCAAGTTTTAGCAAAGTTCTGCGATTTGGAAGTTTTTGAGTAAGTGTCAATGGGCAACTCATTGGAAAGTACAATTGACATAGACACTCATTTGGGAAAAAAATCAAATTTCTTAAATGAATAATATTTTGATGCAGAATCAAAGTAGAGGCCAAATAATGATCAAATTTACATTCCGCTTGGAAATCTGTCAGGTTTTATTAAAGTTATGCGAGTTGGAAGTTTTTGAGTAAGTGTTAATGGGCAACTCAAGGGAAAGTACAATTGACATAGATACTCATATGGGGAAAAAATCAAATTTCTTAAATGAATAATATTTTGATGCAGAATCAAAGTAGAGGCCAAATAATGATCAAATTGACATTTCGCTTGGAAATCGGTCAAGTTTTGGCAAAGCTGTGGGGTCGGCAGTTGTTTAATAAGTGTCAATGGACAACTCAAGGGAAAGTACAATTAAAATAGACTCTCATATGGGGATAAAATGAAATTTCATTAATGAAAAATATTTTAATGCAAAATCAAAGTTGAGGCCAAATATTGATCAAATTGACATTTCGCTTGGAAATCTGTCAGGTTTTAGCAAAGTTATGCGAGTTGGAAGTTTTTGAGTAAGTGTTAATGGGCAACTCAAGGGAAAGTACAATTGACATAGACACTCATATGGGGAAAAGATCAAATTTCTTAAATGAATAATATTTTGTTGCAGAATCAAAGTAGAGGCCAAATAATGATCAAATTGACATTTCGCTTGGAAATCGGTCAAGTTTTGGCAAAGCTGTGAGGGTCGGCAGTTTTTTAATAAGTGTCAATGGGCAAGTCAAGGGAAAGTACAATTAAAATAGACTCTCATATGGGGAAACAATCACATTTCTTAAATGAATAATATTTTGATGCAGAATCAAAGTAGAGTCCAAATAATGATCAAATTGACATTCCGTTTGGAAATCTGTCAGGTTTTAGCAAAGTTCTGCGATTTGGAAGTTTTTGAGTAAGTGTCAATGGGCAACTCATTGGAAAGTACAATTGACATAGACACTCATTTGGGAAAAAAATCAAATTTCTTAAATGAATAATAATTTTATGCAGCATCAAAGTGGAGGCCAAATAACACTAGGCAACAGCCCAATTCTGAATTGGACCAAACCGACTTTTTTGGATAGATTTGGGGCCCCAAACACCGAAAAACATTTTTTTTTTTTTATCTATGGCAGAGTTTGTTTTAGAATTTTTTAAAATCTGGCTGTTTTTTTAATTCTTTTTTTTAGAGGTATGCTTACTCTTGTCATCATAACACCCGAATGCCATAACCGATATTCAAAAGCTTTACTTTTCCTGAAAGCTAATGAATATACCTAAAATTTATATACACACAGTCTAAGATTAAAGTTAGTAGCTTAAGAGCTATTAATTTTTGAATTAAGAAAATGTTGTTTTTTTTAAACATTTTTTTTAGCTTTTTTTTGTCCTTAAATTCAAGGAAAACTCGAAAAAAAATCTGAACGCGAATTCATATTTTTTTGTGCAAAGCTGCATTCTTTGAGCGTCGTTTAAGATATGTCATATGAAAACCTGTGGAGAGACGGCGATATAATATTTTTTTGTGTCTAGGCATGTTTTTGTCGACTTTTTTGACTTCCTTGTAGAGTGGCATAACCTTTTGTATCAAAATTTTTTGTGTTTTTTGAGATATCCTAACGAAACTTACAGGAAATCAATTTGATGTTGTTCTACGCATTATGATTGAATTTGTTTGAAATCGGTCAACTATATCATATAGCTGCCATAGGAACAATCGGCGGAAACTAAAGTGTTAAAATTAAAAACTTTTTTGTTATTTGAGATATTTTAACTAAACTACATTTAAGATGGTCCTCTGAACTATTAAATTTGTTTTTATATATAAAGCTATATTAATTACCCATCGTTTGGTAGGCTTACCGTTAAAATCTATGGAAGAACGACTAAGTTATTAGCATATAAGCAATGAAAGAATTTTGACCAAAAGGTTGATTTTCGACTGAACGGTCCCATGGCAGCTATATGTTATAGTGATCCGATTCCAACCAAATTTGGACAGGTTGTATAAGACAATAGAAGGCTTATAACTTGTAACTTTGGTACAGATAACTTAAAAAACAAAAAAGTTTTTCATACTAAAGGTTGCTTATCGACCGTTCGTATCGATTGTTCCTATGGCAGCTATATGATATAGTGGTCCGATTTCAACCAAATTTTATAAGAATATGAGGGGCAATTAAAGATACCCAATTTATGAGTTTTATTGAGATTTCTCTAAAAACAAAAAAGTTTTTATACTAAAACATGATTTTCTACCGATCGGTCCTATGACAGCTATATGATATAGTTGACCGATTTGAACCAACATTGGTCAGGATGCATAAGACCATTTTATATGCATATTATATCAGTTTAGTTAAGATATCTCAAAAAACACAAAAGTTTTTCATACTAAAACTTGTTTTTAGACCGATCGGTCCTATGACAGCTGTATGATATAGTAGGCAGATTCGAACCAAAATTAATAAAGATGTAAAGGACAACATGGAGTACACAATTTGTGAGTTCGATTAAAATATCTTAGAAAATAAAAAAGTTTTCCATACTAAAGGTGGATTTTCTACCGATCGTTCCTATGGCAGCTATAAGATATAGTCGACCGATTTGAACCAACTTTGGTCACTATACGTAAAACCACATCAAATTGATTCCCTGTGAGTTTGGTTTGGATATCTCAAAAAACACAACAAATTTTGATACAAAAGGTTATGCCACTCTACAAGGAAGTCAAAAAAGTCGACAAAAACATGCCTAGACACAAAAAAATATTATATCGCCGTCTCTCCACAGGTTTTCATAAGACATATCTTAAACGACGCTCAAAGAATGCAGCTTTTTCGAGTTTTCCTTGAATTTAAGGACAAAAAAAAGCTAAAAAAAATGCTTTAAAAAAACAACATTTTCTTAATTCAAAAATTAATAGCTCTTAAACTACTAACTTTAATCTTAGACTGTGTATAGATAAATTATAGGTATATTCATTAGCTTTAAGGAAAAGTAAAGCTTTTGCATATCGGTTATGGCATTCGGGTGTTATGATGACAAAAGTAAGCATACCTCTAAAAAAAAGCATTAAAAAAACAGCCAGATTTCAAAAAATTCTAAAAAAAAAATTCTGCCATAGAAAAAAAAAAAAAATGTTTTTCGGTGTTTGGGGCCCCAAATCTATCCAAAAAAGTCGGTTTGGTCCAATTCAGAAAAAAAAAGTTGCAATTTGTTGCCTAGTGTAATGATCAAATTGACATTCCGCTTGGAAATCTGTCAGGTTTTAGCAAAGTTATGCGAGTTGGAAGTTTTTGAGTAAGTGTCAATAGGCAACTCAAGGGGAAGTACTATTGACATGAATAATATTTTAATGCAGAATCAAAGTAGAGACCAAATAATGATCAAATTGACATTCCGCTTGGAAATCTGTCAGGTTTTAGCAAAGTTATGCGAGTTGGAAGTTTTTGAGTAAGTGTCAATGGTTAACTCAAGGGAAAGTACCATTGACATAAACGCTCATATGGGAAAAAAATCAAATTTCTTATATGAATAATATTTTAATGCAGAATCAAAGTAGAGGCCAAATAATGATCAAATTGACATTTCGCTTGGAAATCGGTCAAGTTTTGGCAAAGTTATGAGGGTCGGAAGTTTTTGAGTAAGTGTCAATGGGCAACTCAAGGGATAGTACAATTGACATAGACACTCATGTGGGGATAAAATCAAATTTCTTAAATGAATAATATTTTGATGCAGAATCAAAGTAGAGAGAGGCCAAATAATGATCAAATTGATATTTCGCTTGGAAATCGGTCAAGTTTTGGCAAAGCTGTGAGAGTCGGCAGTTTTTTAATAAGTGTCAATGGGCAACTCAAGGGAAAGTACAATTGACATAGACTCTCATATGGCGAAAAAATCAAATTTCTTAAATGAATAATATTTTGATGCAGAATCAAAGTAGAGGCCAAATAATGATCAAATTTACATTCCGCTTGGAAATCTGTCAGGTTTTATTAAAGTTATGCGAGTTGGAAGTTTTTGAGTAAGTGTTAATGGACAACTCAAGGGAAAGTACAATTGACATAGACACTCATATGGGGAAACAATCACATTTCTTAAATTAATAATATTTTGATGCAGAATCAAAGTTGAGTCCAAATAATGATCAAATTGACATTCCGCTTGGAAATCTGTCAGGTTTTAGCAAAGTTCTGCGATTTGGAAGTTTTTGAGTAAGTGTCAATGGGCAACTCATTGGAAAGTACAATTGACATAGACACTCATTTGGGAAAAAAATAAAATTTCTTAAATGAATAATATTTTTATGCAGCATCAAAGTGGAGGCCAAATAATGATCAAATTGACATTCCGCTTGGAAATCTGTCAGGTTTTAGCAAAGTTATGCGAGTTGGAAGTTTTTGAGTAAGTGTCAATGGGCAACTCAAGGGGAAGTACAATTAAAATAGACTCTCATATGGGGATAAAATAAAATTTCATTAATGAAAAATATTTTAATGCAAACTCTTATTAGAGGCCAAATAATGATCAAATTGACATTCTTCTTGGAAATCTGTCTGGTTTTGGCAAAGTTATGCGGGTTGGAAGTTTTTGAGTAAGTTACAATGGGCAACTCAAGGGGAAGTACTATTGACATGAATAATATTTTAATGCAGAATCAAAGTAGAGGCCAAATAATGATCAAATTGACATTCCGCTTGGAAATCTGTCAGGTTTTAGCAAAGTTATGCGAGTTGGAAGTTTTTGAGTAAGTGTCAATGGGCAACTCAAGGGGAAGTACAATTAAAATAGACTCTCATATGGGGATAAAATAAAATTTCATTAATGAAAAATATTTTAATGCAAAATCAAAGTAGAGGCCAAATAATGATCAAATTGACATTTCGCTTGGAAATCTGTCAGGTTTTAGCAAAGTTATGCGAGTTGGAAGTTTCTGAGTAAGTGTTAATGGGCAACTCAAGGGAAAGTACAATTGACATAGACACTCATATGGGGAAAAAATCAAATTTCTTAAATGAATAATATTTTGATGCAGAATCAAAGTAGAGGCCAAATAATGATCAAATTGACATTTCGCTTGGAAATCGGTCAAGTTTTGGCAAAGCTGTGAGGGTCGGCAGTTTTTTAATAAGTGTCAATGGACAACTCAAGGGAAAGTACAATTAAAATAGACTCTCATATGGGGATAAAATAAAATTTCATTAATGAAAAATATTTTAATGCAAAATCAAAGTAGAGGCCAAATAATGATCAAATTGACATTTCGCTTGGAAATCTGTCAGGTTTTAGCAAAGTTATGCGAGTTGGAAGTTTCTGAGTAAGTGTTAATGGGCAACTCAAGGGAAAGTACAATTGACATAGACACTCATATGGGGAAAAAATCAAATTTCTTAAATGAATAATATTTTGATGCAGAATCAAAGTAGAGACCAAATAATGATCAAATTGACATTCCGCTTGGAAATCTGTCAGGTTTTAGCAAAGTTATGCGAGTTGGAAGTTTTTGAGTAAGTGTCAATGGTTAACTCAAGGGAAAGTACCATTGACATAAACGCTCAAATGGGAAAAAAATCAAATTTCTTATATGAATAATATTTTAATGCAGAATCAAAGTAGAGGCCAAATAATGATCAAATTGACATTTCGCTTGGAAATCGGTCAAGTTTTGGCAAAGTTATGAGGGTCGGAAGTTTTTGAGTAAGTGTCAATGGTTAACTCAAGGGAAAGTACCATTGACATAGGCACTCATGTGGGGATAAAATCAAATTTCTTAAATGAATAATATTTTGATGCAGAATCAAAGTAGAGAGAGGCCAAATAATGATCAAATTGATATTTCGCTTGGAAATCGGTCAAGTTTTGGCAAAGCTGTGAGAGTCGGCAGTTTTTGAGTAAGGGTCAATGGGCAACTCAAGGGAAAGTACAATTGACATAGACTCTCATATCGGGAAAAAATCAAATTTCTTAAATGAATAATATTTTGATGCAGAATCAAAGTAGAGGCCAAATAATGATCAAATTTACATTCCGCTTGGAAATCTGTCAGGTTTTATTAAAGTTATGAGGGTCGGAAGTTTTTGAGTAAGTGTCAATGGGCAACTCAAGGGATAGTACAATTGACATAGACACTCATGTGGGGATAAAATCAAATTTCTAAAATGAATAATATTTTGATGCAGAATCAAAGTAGAGAGAGGCCAAATAATGATCAAATTGACATTTCGCTTGGAAATCGGTCAAGTTTTGGCAAAGTTATGAGGGTCGTAAGTTTTTGAGTAAGGGTCAATGGGCAACTCAAGGGATAGTAAAATTGACATAGACACTCATGTGGGGATAAAATCAAATTTCTTAAATGAATAATATTTTGATGCAGAATCAAAGTAGAGGCCAAATAATGATCAAATTGACATTTCGCTTGGAAATCGGTCAAGTTTTGGCAAAGTTATGAGGGTCGGAAGTTTTTGAGTAAGGGTCAATGGGCAACTCAAGGGATAGTACAATTGACATAGACACTCATGTGGGGATAAAATCAAATTTCTTAAATGAATAATATTTTGATGCAGAATCAAAGTAGAGAGAGGCCAAATAATGATCAAATTGATATTTCGCTTGGAAATCTGTCAGGTTTTAGCAAAGTTATGCGAGTTGGAAGTTTTTGAGTAAGTGTCAATGGGCAACTCAAGGGGAAGTACTATTGACATGAATAATATTTTAATGCAGAATCAAAATAGAGGCCAAATAATGATCAAATTGACATTCCGCTTGGAAATCTGTCAGGTTTTAGCAAAGTTATGCGAGTTGGAAGTTTTTGAGTAAGTGTCAATGGTTAACTCAAGGGAAAGTACCATTGACATAAACGCTCATATGGGAAAAAAATCAAATTTCTTATATGAATAATATTTTAATGCAGAATCAAAGTAGAGGCCAAATAATGATCAAATTGACATTTCGCTTGGAAATCGGTCAAGTTTTGGCAAAGTTATGAGGGTCGGAAGTTTTTGAGTAAGTGTCAATGGGCAACTCAAGGGATAGTACAATTGACATAGACACTCATGTGGGGATAAAAACAAATTTCTAAAATGAATAATATTTTGATGCAGAATCAAAGTAGAGAGAGGCCAAATAATGATCAAATTGATATTTCGCTTGGAAATCGGTCAAGTTTTGGCAAAGCTGTGAGAGTCGGCAGTTTTTTAATAAGTGTCAATGGGCAACTCAAGGGAAAGTACAATTGACATAGACTCTCATATGGGGAAAAAATCAAATTTCTTAAATGAATAATATTTTGATGCAGAATCAAAGTAGAGGCCAAATAATGATCAAATTGACATTTCGCTTGGAAATCGGTCAAGTTTTGGCAAAGTTATGAGGGTCGGAAGTTTTTGAGTAAGAGTCAATGGGCAACTCAAGGGATAGTACAATTGACATAGACACTCATGTGGGGATAAAATCAAATTTCTTAAATGAATAATATTTTGATGCAGAATCAAAGTAGAGAGAGGCCAAATAATGATCAAATTGATATTTCGCTTGGAAATCTGTCAAGTTTTAG
Source organism: Drosophila phalerata (assembly GCA_951394115.2). NCBI lineage: Eukaryota > Metazoa > Arthropoda > Insecta > Diptera > Drosophilidae > Drosophila > Drosophila phalerata. Next base: position 12,225,237 of record OX596004.2, read on the forward strand.
CAAAGTTCTGCGATTTGGAAGTTTTTGAGTAAGTGTCAATGGGCAACTCATTGGAAAGTACAATTGACATAGACACTCATTTGGGAAAAAAATCAAATTTCTTAAATGAATAATATTTTGATGCAGAATCAAAGTAGAGGCCAAATAATGATCAAATTTACATTCCGCTTGGAAATCTGTCAGGTTTTATTAAAGTTATGCGAGTTGGAAGTTTTTGAGTAAGTGTTAATGGGCAACTCAAGGGAAAGTACAATTGACATAGATACTCATATGGGGAAAAAATCAAATTTCTTAAATGAATAATATTTTGATGCAGAATCAAAGTAGAGGCCAAATAATGATCAAATTGACATTTCGCTTGGAAATCGGTCAAGTTTTGGCAAAGCTGTGAGGGTCGGCAGTTTTTTAATAAGTGTCAATGGACAACTCAAGGGAAAGTACAATTAAAATAGACTCTCATATGGGGATAAAATAAAATTTCATTAATGAAAAATATTTTAATGCAAAATCAAAGTTGAGGCCAAATATTGATCAAATTGACATTTCGCTTTGAAATCTGTCAGGTTTTAGCAAAGTTATGCGAGTTGGAAGTTTTTGAGTAAGTGTTAATGGGCAACTCAAGGGAAAGTACAATTGACATAGACACTCATATGGGGAAAAGATCAAATTTCTTAAATGAATAATATTTTGTTGCAGAATCAAAGTAGAGGCCAAATAATGATCAAATTGACATTTCGCTTGGAAATCGGTCAAGTTTTGGCAAAGCTGTGAGGGTCGGCAGTTTTTTAATAAGTGTCAATGGGCAACTCAAGGGAAAGTACAATTAAAATAGACTCTCATATGGGGAAACAATCACATTTCTTAAATGAATAATATTTTGATGCAGAATCAAAGTAGAGTCCAAATAATGATCAAATTGACATTCCGCTTGGAAATCTGTCAGGTTTTAGCAAAGTTCTGCGATTTGGAAGTTTTTGAGTAAGTGTCAATGGGCAACTCATTGGAAAGTACAATTGACATAGACACTCATTTGGGAAAAAAATCAAATTTCTTAAATGAATAATAATTTTATGCAGCATCAAAGTGGAGGCCAAATAACACTAGGCAACAGCCCAATTCTGAATTGGACCAAACCGACTTTTTTGGATAGATTTGGGGCCCCAAACACCGAAAAAAAATTTTTTTTTTTTTTCTATGGCAGAGTTTTTTTTAGAATTTTTTAAAATCTGGCTGTTTTTTTAATTCTTTTTTTTAGAGGTATGCTTACTTTTGTCATCATAACACCCGAATGCCATAACCGATATTCAAAAGCTTTACTTTTCCTGAAAGCTAATGAATGTACCTATAATTTATCTATACACAGTCTAAGATTAAAGTTAGTAGCTTAAGAGCTATTAATTTTTGAATTAAGAAAATGTTGTTTTTTTTAAGCATTTTTTTTAGCTTTTTTTTGTCCTTAAATTCAAGGAAAACTCGAAAAAAAAATCTGAACGCGAATTCATATTTTTTTGTGCAAAGCTGCATTCTTTGAGCGTCGTTTAAGATATGTCATATGAAAACCTGTGGAGAGACGGCGATATAATATTTTTTTGTGTCTAGGCATGTTTTTGTCGACTTTTTTGACTTCCTTGTAGAGTGGCATAACCTTTTGTATCAAAATTTTTTGTGTTTTTTGAGATATCCTAACGAAACTTACAGGAAATCAATTTGATGTTGTTCTACGCATTATGATTGAATTTGGTTGAAATCGGTCAACTATATCATATAGCTGCCATAGGAACAATCGGCGGAAACTAAAGTGTTAAAATTAAAAACTTTTTTGTTATTTGAGATATTTTAACTAAACTACATTTAAGATGGTCCTCTGAACTATTAAATTTGTTTTTATATATAAAGGTATATTAATTACCCATCGTTTGGTAGGTTTACCGTTAAAATCTATGGAAGAACGACTAAGTTATTAGCATATAAGCAATGAAAGAATTTTGACCAAAAGGTTGATTTTCGACTGAACGGTCCCATGGCAGCTATATGTTATAGTGATCCGATTCCAACCAAATTTGGACAGGTTGTATAAGACAATAGAAGGCTTATAACTTGTAACTTTGGTACAGATAACTTAAAAAACAAAAAAGTTTTTCATACTAAAGGTTGCTTATCGACCGTTCGTATCGATTGTTCCTATGGCAGCTATATGATGTAGTGGTCCGATTTCAACCAAATTTTATAAGAATATGAGGGGCAATTAAAGATACCCAATTTATGAGTTTTATTGAGATTTCTCTAAAAACAAAAAAGTTTTTATACTAAAACATGATTTTCTACCGATCGGTCCTATGACAGCTATATGATATAGTTGACCGATTTGAACCAACATTGGTCAGGATGCATAAGACCATTTTATATGCATATTATATCAGTTTAGTTAAGATATCTCAAAAAACACAAAAGTTTTTCATACTAAAACTTGTTTTTAGACCGATCGGTCCTATGACAGCTGTATGATATAGTAGGCAGATTCGAACCAAAATTAATAAAGATGTAAAGGACAACATGGAGTACACAATTTGTGAGTTCGATTAAAATATCTTAGAAAATAAAAAAGTTTTCCATACTAAAGGTGGATTTTCTACCGATCGTTCCTATGGCAGCTATAAGATATAGTCGACCGATTTGAACCAACTTTGGTCACTATACGTAAAACCACATCAAATTGATTCCCTGTGAGTTTGGTTTGGATATCTCAAAAAACACAAAAAATTTTGATACAAAAGGTTATGCCACTCTACAAGGAAGTCAAAAAAGTCGACAAAAACATGCCTAGACACAAAAAAATATTATATCGCCGTCTCTCCACAGGTTTTCATAAGACATATCTTAAACGACGCTCAAAGAATGCAGCTTTGCACAAAAAAATATGAATTCGCGTTCAGATTTTTTTTCGAGTTTTCCTTGAATTTAAGGACAAAAAAAAGCTAAAAAAAATGCTTTAAAAAAACAACATTTTCTTAATTCAAAAATTAATAGCTCTTAAACTACTAACTTTAATCTTAGACTGTGTATAGATAAATTATAGGTATATTCATTAGCTTTCAGGAAAAGTAAAGCTTTTGCATATCGGTTATGGCATTCGGGTGTTATGATGACAAAAGTAAGCATACCTCTAAAAAAAAGCATTAAAAAAACAGCCAGATTTCAAAAAATTCTAAAAAAAAAATTCTGCCATAGAAAAAAAAAAAAAAATGTTTTTCGGTGGTTGGGGCCCCAAATCTATCCAAAAAAGTCGGTTTGGTCCAATTCAGAAAAAAAAAGTTGCAATTTGTTGCCTAGTGTAATGATCAAATTGACATTCCGCTTGGAAATCTGTCAGGTTTTAGCAAAGTTATGCGAGTTGGAAGTTTTTGAGTAAGTGTCAATAGGCAACTCAAGGGGAAGTACTATTGACATGAATAATATTTTAATGCAGAATCAAAGTAGAGACCAAATAATGATCAAATTGACATTCCGCTTGGAAATCTGTCAGGTTTTAGCAAAGTTATGCGAGTTGGAAGTTTTTGAGTAAGTGTCAATGGTTAACTCAAGGGAAAGTACCATTGACATAAACGCTCATATGGGAAAAAAATCAAATTTCTTATATGAATAATATTTTAATGCAGAATCAAAGTAGAGGCCAAATAATGATCAAATTGACATTTCGCTTGGAAATCGGTCAAGTTTTGGCAAAGTTATGAGGGTCGGAAGTTTTTGAGTAAGTGTCAATGGGCAACTCAAGGGATAGTACAATTGACATAGACACTCATGTGGGGATAAAATCAAATTTCTTAAATGAATAATATTTTGATGCAGAATCAAAGTAGAGAGAGGCCAAATAATGATCAAATTGATATTTCGCTTGGAAATCGGTCAAGTTTTGGCAAAGCTGTGAGAGTCGGCAGTTTTTTAATAAGTGTCAATGGGCAACTCAAGGGAAAGTACAATTGACATAGACTCTCATATGGGGAAAAAATCAAATTTCTTAAATGAATAATATTTTGATGCAGAATCAAAGTAGAGGCCAAATAATGATCAAATTTACATTCCGCTTGGAAATCTGTCAGGTTTTATTAAAGTTATGCGAGTTGGAAGTTTTTGAGTAAGTGTTAATGGACAACTCAAGGGAAAGTACAATTGACATAGACACTCATATGGGGAAACAATCACATTTCTTAAATTAATAATATTTTGATGCAGAATCAAAGTTGAGTCCAAATAATGATCAAATTGACATTCCGCTTGGAAATCTGTCAGGTTTTAGCAAAGTTCTGCGATTTGGAAGTTTTTGAGTAAGTGTCAATGGGCAACTCATTGGAAAGTACAATTGACATAGACACTCATTTGGGAAAAAAATAAAATTTCTTAAATGAATAATATTTTTATGCAGCATCAAAGTGGAGGCCAAATAATGATCAAATTGACATTCCGCTTGGAAATCTGTCAGGTTTTAGCAAAATTATGCGAGTTGGAAGTTTTTGAGTAAGTGTCAATGGGCAACTCAAGGGGAAGTACAATTAAAATAGACTCTCATATGGGGATAAAATAAAATTTCATTAATGAAAAATATTTTAATGCAAACTCTTATTAGAGGCCAAATAATGATCAAATTGACATTCTTCTTGGAAATCTGTCTGGTTTTGGCAAAGTTATGCGGGTTGGAAGTTTTTGAGTAAGTTACAATGGGCAACTCAAGGGGAAGTACTATTGACATGAATAATATTTTAATGCAGAATCAAAGTAGAGGCCAAATAATGATCAAGTTGACATTCCGCTTGGAAATCTGTCAGGTTTTAGCAAAGTTATGCGAGTTGGAAGTTTTTGAGTAAGTGTCAATGGGCAACTCAAGGGGAAGTACAATTAAAATAGACTCTCATATGGGGATAAAATAAAATTTCATTAATGAAAAATATTTTAATGCAAAATCAAAGTAGAGGCCAAATAATGATCAAATTGACATTTCGCTTGGAAATCTGTCAGGTTTTAGCAAAGTTATGCGAGTTGGAAGTTTCTGAGTAAGTGTTAATGGGCAACTCAAGGGAAAGTACAATTGACATAGACACTCATATGGGGAAAAAATCAAATTTCTTAAATGAATAATATTTTGATGCAGAATCAAAGTAGAGGCCAAATAATGATCAAATTGACATTTCGCTTGGAAATCGGTCAAGTTTTGGCAAAGCTGTGAGGGTCGGCAGTTTTTTAATAAGTGTCAATGGACAACTCAAGGGAAAGTACAATTAAAATAGACTCTCATATGGGGATAAAATAAAATTTCATTAATGAAAAATATTTTAATGCAAAATCAAAGTAGAGGCCAAATAATGATCAAATTGACATTTCGCTTGGAAATCTGTCAGGTTTTAGCAAAGTTATGCGAGTTGGAAGTTTCTGAGTAAGTGTTAATGGGCAACTCAAGGGAAAGTACAATTGACATAGACACTCATATGGGGAAAAAATCAAATTTCTTAAATGAATAATATTTTGATGCAGAATCAAAGTAGAGACCAAATAATGATCAAATTGACATTCCGCTTGGAAATCTGTCAGGTTTTAGCAAAGTTATGCGAGTTGGAAGTTTTTGAGTAAGTGTCAATGGTTAACTCAAGGGAAAGTACCATTGACATAAACGCTCATATGGGAAAAAAATCAAATTTCTTATATGAATAATATTTTAATGCAGAATCAAAGTAGAGGCCAAATAATGATCAAATTGACATTTCGCTTGGAAATCGGTCAAGTTTTGGCAAAGTTATGAGGGTCGGAAGTTTTTGAGTAAGTGTCAATGGGCAACTCAAGGGATAGTACAATTGACATAGACACTCATGTGGGGATAAAATCAAATTTCTTAAATGAATAATATTTTGATGCAGAATCAAAGTAGAGAGAGGCCAAATAATGATCAAATTGATATTTCGCTTGGAAATCGGTCAAGTTTTGGCAAAGCTGTGAGAGTCGGCAGTTTTTGAGTAAGGGTCAATGGGCAACTCAAGGGAAAGTACAATTGACATAGACTCTCATATGGGGAAAAAATCAAATTTCTTAAATGAATAATATTTTGATGCAGAATCAAAGTAGAGGCCAAATAATGATCAAATTTACATTCCGCTTGGAAATCTGTCAGGTTTTATTAAAGTTATGCGAGTTGGAAGTTTTTGAGTAAGTGTTAATGGGCAACTCAAGGGAAAGTACAATTGACATAGACACTCATATGGGGAAACAATCACATTTCTTAAATTAATAATATTTTGATGCAGAATCAAAGTTGAGTCCAAATAATGATCAAATTGACATTCCGCTTGGAAATCTGTCAGGTTTTAGCAAAGTTCTGCGATTTGGAAGTTTTGAGTAAGTGTCAATGGGCAACTCATTGGAAAGTACAATTGACATAGACACTCATTTGGGAAAAAAATAAAATTTCTTAAATGAATAATATTTTTATGCAGCATCAAAGTGGAGGCCAAATAATGATCAAATTGACATTCCGCTTGGAAATCTGTCAGGTTTTAGCAAAGTTATGCGAGTTGGAAGTTTTTGAGTAAGTGTCAATGGGCAACTCAAGGGGAAGTACAATTAAAATAGACTCTCATATGGGGATAAAATAAAATTTCATTAATGAAAAATATTTTAATGCAAACTCTTATTAGAGGCCAAATAATGATCAAATTGACATTCTTCTTGGAAATCTGTCTGGTTTTGGCAAAGTTATGCGGGTTGGAAGTTTTTGAGTAAGTTACAATGGGCAACTCAAGGGGAAGTACTATTGACATGAATAATATTTTAATGCAGAATCAAAGTAGAGGCCAAATAATGATCAAATTGACATTCCGCTTGGAAATCTGTCAGGTTTTAGCAAAGTTATGCGAGTTGGAAGTTTTTGAGTAAGTGTCAATGGGCAACTCAAGGGGAAGTACAATTAAAATAGACTCTCATATGGGGATAAAATAAAATTTCATTAATGAAAAATATTTTAATGCAAAATCAAAGTAGAGGCCAAATAATGATCAAATTGACATTTCGCTTGGAAATCTGTCAGGTTTTAGCAAAGTTATGCGAGTTGGAAGTTTTTGAGTAAGTGTTAATGGGCAACTCAAGGGAAAGTACAGTTAACATAGACACTCATATGGGGAAAAAATCAAATTTCTTAAATGAATAATATTTTGATGCAGAATTAAAGTAGAGGCCAAATAATGATCAAATTGACATTTCGCTTGGAAATCGGTCAAGTTTTGGCAAAGCTATGAGGGTCGGCAGTTTTTTAATAAGTGTCAATGGGCAACTCAAGGGAAAGTACAATTGACATAGACTCTCATATGGGGAAAAAATCAAATTTCTTAAATGAATAATATTTTGATGCAGAATCAAAGTAGAGGCCAAATAATGATCAAATTGACATTCCGCTTGGAAATCTGTCAGGTTTTAGCAAAGTTATGCGAGTTGGAAGTTTTTGAGTAAGTGTTAATGGGCAACTCAAGGGAAAGTACAATTGACATAGACACTCATATGGGGAAAAAATCAAATTTCTTAAATGAATAATATTTTGATGCAAAATCAAAGTAGAGGCCAAATAATGATCAAATTGACATTTCGCTTGGAAATCGGTCAAGTTTTGGCAAAGCTGTGAGTGTCGGCAGTTTTTTAATAAGTGTCAATGGGCAACTCAAGGGAAAGTACAATTGACATAGACTCTCATATGGGGAAAAAATCAAATTTCTTAAATGAATAATATTTTGATGCAGAATCAAAGTAGAGGCCAAATAATGATCAAATTTACATTCCGCTTGAAAATCTGGCAGGTTTTATTAAAGTAATGCGATTTGGAAGTTTTTGAGTAAGTGTCAATGGGCAACTCATTGGAAAGTACAATTGACATAGACACTCATTTGGGAAAAAAATCAAATTTCTTAAATGAATAATATTTTTATGCAGCATCAAAGTGGAGGCCAAATAATGATCAAATTGACATTTCTCTTGGAAATTGGTCAAGTTTCGGCAAAGTTATGAGGGTCGGAAGTTTTTGACTAACTGTCAATGGGCAACTCAAGGGAAAGTACAATTAACATGGACTATCATATGGGGAAACAATCACATTTCTTAAATTAATAATATTTTGATGCAGAATCAAAGTTGAGTCCAAATAATGATAAAATTGACATTCCGCTTGGAAATCTGTCAGGTTTTAGCAAAGTTCTGCGATTTGGAAGTTTTTGAGTAAGTGTCAATGGGCAACTCATTGGAAAGTACAATTGACATAGACACTCATTTGGGAAAAAAATCAAATTTCTTAAATGAATAATATTTTTATGCAGCATCAAAGTGGAGGCCAAATAATGATCAAATTTACATTCCGCTTGGAAATCTGTCAGGTTTTAGCAAAGTTATGCGAGTTGGAAGTTTTTGAGTAAGTGTCAATGGGCAACTCAAGGAGAAGTACAATTAAAATAGACTCTCATATGGGGATAAAATAAAATTTCATTAATGAAAAATATTTTAATGCAAACTCTTATTAGAGGCCAAATAATGATCAAATTGACATTCTTCTTGGAAATCTAACTGGTTTTGGCAAAGTTATGCGGGTTGGAAGTTTTTGAGTAAGTGTCAATGGGCAACTCAAGGGGAAGTACTATTGACATGAATAATATTTTAATGCAGAATCAAAGTAGAGGCCAAATAATGATCAAATTGACATTCCGCTTGGAAATCTGTCAGGTTTTAGCAAAGTTATGCGAGTTGGAAGTTTTTGAGTAAGTGTTAATGGGCAACTCAAGGGAAAGTACAATTGACATAGACACTCATATGGGGAAAAAATCAAATTTCTTAAATGAATAATATTTTGATGCAAAATCAAAGTAGAGGCCAAATAATGATCAAATTGACATTTCGCTTGGAAATCGGTCAAGTTTTGGCAAAGCTGTGAGTGTCGGCAGTTTTTTAATAAGTGTCAATGGGCAACTCAAGGGAAAGTACAATTGACATAGACACTCATATGGGGAAAAAATCAAATTTCTTAAATGAATAATATTTTGATGCAGAATCAAAGTAGAGGCCAAATAATAATCAAATTGACATTTCGCTTGGAAATCGGTCAAGTTTTGGCAAAGCTGTGAGGGTCGGCAGTTTTTTAATAAGTGTCAATGGGCAACTCAAGGAAGAGTACAATTAAAACAGACTCTCATATGGGGATAAAATAAAATTTCATTAATGAAAAATATTTTAATGCAAAATCAAAGTAGAGGCCAAATAATGATCAAATTGACATTTCTCTTGGAAATTGGTCAAGTTTCGGCAAAGTTATGAGGGTCGGAAGTTTTTGACTAAGTGTCAATGGGCAACTCAAGGGAAAGTACAATTTACATGGACTATCATATGGGGAAACAATCACATTTCTTAAAATAATAATATTTTGATGCAGAATCAAAGTTGAGTCCAAATAATGATAAAATTGACATTCCGCTTGGAAATCTGTCAGGTTTTAGCAAAGTTCTGCGATTTGGAAGTTTTTGAGTAAGTGTCAATGGGCAACTCATTGGAAAGTACAATTGACATAGACACTCATTTGGGAAAAAAATCAAATTTCTTAAATGAATAATATTTTTATGCAGCATCAAAGTGGAGGCCAAATAATGATCAAATTGACATTCCCCTTGGAAATCTGTCAGGTTTTAGCAAAGTTATGCGAGTTGAAAGTTTTTGAGTAAGTGTCAATGGGCAACTCAAGGAGAATTACAATTAAAATAGACTCTCATATGGGGATAAAATAAAATTTCATTAATGAAAAATATTTTAATGCAAACTCTTATTAGAGGCCAAATAATGATCAAATTGACATTCTTCTTGGAAATCTAACTGGTTTTGGCAAAGTTATGCGGGTTGGAAGTTTTTGAGTAAGTGTCAATGGGCAACTCAAGGGGAAGTACTATTGACATGAATAATATTTTAATGCAGAATCAAAGTAGAGGCCAAATAATGATCAAATTGACATTCCGCTTGGAAATCTGTCAGGTTTTAGCAAAGTTATGCGAGTTGGAAGTTTTTGAGTAAGTGTTAATGGGCAACTCAAGGGAAAGTACAATTGACATAGACACTCATATGGGGAAAAAATCAAATTTCTTAAATGAATAATATTTTGATGCAAAATCAAAGTAGAGGCCAAATAATGATCAAATTGACATTTCGCTTGGAAATCGGTCAAGTTTTGGCAAAGCTGTGAGTGTCGGCAGTTTTTTAATAAGTGTCAATGGGCAACTCAAGGGAAAGTACAATTGACATAGACTCTCATATGGGGAAAAAATCAAATTTCTTAAATGAATAATATTTTGATGCAGAATCAAAGTAGAGGCCAAATAATGATCAAATTTACATTCCGCTTGGAAATCTGTCAGGTTTTATTAAAGTTATGCGAGTTGGAAGTTTTTGAGTAAGTGTTAATGGGCAACTCAAGGGAAAGTACAATTGACATAGACACTCATATGGGGAAAAAATCAAATTTCTTCAATGAATAATATTTTGATGCAGAATCAAAGTAGAGGCCAAATAATGATCAAATTGACATTTCGCTTGGAAATCGGTCAAGTTTTGGCAAAGCTGTGAGGGTCGGCAGTTTTTTAATAAGTGTCAATGGGCAACTCAAGGGAAAGTACAATTAAAACAGACTCTCATATGGGGATAAAATAAAATTTCATTAATGAAAAATATTTTGATGCAGAATCAAAGTTGAGTCCAAATAATGATCAAATTGACATTCCGCTTGGAAATCTGTCAGGTTTTAGCAAAGTTCTGCGATTTGGAAGTTTTTGAGTAAGTGTCAATGGGCAATTCATTGGAAAGTACAATTGACATAGACACTCATTTGGGAAAAAAATCAAATTTCTTAAATGAATAATATTTTTATGCAGCATCAAAGTGGAGGCCAAATAATGATAAAATTGACATTCCCCTTGGAAATCTGTCAGGTTTTAGCAAAGTTATGCGTGTTGGAAGTTTTTGAGTAAGTGTCAATGGGCAACTCAAGGGGAAGTACAATTAAAATAGACTCTCATATGGGGATAAAATAAAATTTCATTAATGAAAAATATTTTAATGCAAACTCTTATTAGAGGCCAAATAATGATCAAATTGACATTCTTCTTGGAAATCTGTCTGGTTTTGGCAAAGTTATGCGGGTTGGAAGTTTTTGAGTAAGTGTCAATGGGCAACTCAAGGGGAAGTACTATTGACATGAATAATATTTTAATGCAGAATCAAAGTAGAGGCCAAATAATGATCAAATTGACATTCCGCTTGGAAATCTGTCAGGTTTTAGCAAAGTTATGCGGGTTGGAAGTTTTTGAGTAAGTGTTAATGGGCAACTCAAGGGAAAGTACAATTGACATACACACTCATATGGGGAAAAAATCAAATTTCTTAAATTAATAATATTTTGATGCAGAATCAAAGTAGAGGCCAAATAATGATCAAATTGACATTTCGCTTGGAAATCGGTCAAGTTTTGGCAAAGCTGTGAGTGTCGGCAGTTTTTTAATAAGTGTCAATGGGCAACTCAAGGGAAAGTACAATTGACATAGACACTCATATGGGGAAAAAATCAAATTTCTTAAATGAATAATATTTTGATGCAGAATCAAAGTAGAGGCCAAATAATGATCAAATTGACATTTCGCTTGGAAATCGGTCAAGTTTTGGCAAAGCTGTGAGGGTCGGCAGTTTTTATACCCGTTACTTATAAAAAATAAGTATAAGGGTATATTGTGTTCGTTGGAATGTGCGTAACAGGTAGAAGGAGGCATCTCCGACCCTATAAAGTATATATATTCTTGATCATCATCAATAGCCGAGTCGATATAGCCATGTCCGTCTGTCCGTCTGTCCGTCTGTCCGTCTGTCCGTCCGTGTGAGCGCCTAGATCTCAGAGACCATAAGAGATAGAGATACCAAACTTTCACTAAAAGACTTCTATATATCCCACGCAGATCAAGTTTGTTTCAAATTTAAGCCACGCCCCCCTCCGCCCCCGCAAATAGCGAAAAACAGTCTGAACAAAGAAATCTCAGAAACTAAAAGAGATAGAGTAACCAAATTTGGCACACAGATTTATATATACCTCACGCAGATCAAGTTTGTTTCAAATTTAATCCACGCCCCCATCCGCCCCCGCAAATCGCGAAAAACCACCACACCCACAGTTTTTAAGATAATACGTTTTTTGTGATTATTACCGTTATCTATTAGCATTATCTATTATCCCACTAAATCGCATCAAGATCGGACATGTAGAACGACAGTTATGGCGAATTAAAGTTTTCAGAGAAAAACAAGTATTTTCTTTAAAGTACTTTTCAATATATTAAAGTAAGTAACGGGTATCATATAGTCGGGATCTCGACTATAGCCTTTCCCGCTTGTTTAATAAGTGTCAATGGGCAACTCAAGGAAGAGTACAATTAAAACAGACTCTCATATGGGGATAAAATAAAATTTCATTAATGAAAAATATTTTAATGCAAAATCAAAGTAGAGGCCAAATAATGATCAAATTGACATTTCTCTTGGAAATCGGTCAAGTTTCGGCAAAGTTATGTGAGTTGGAAGTTTTTGAGTAAGTGTCAATGGGCAACTCAAGGGAAAGTACAATTAACATGGACTATCATATGGGGAAACAATCACATTTCTTAAATTAATAATATTTTGATGCAGAATCAAAGTTGAGTCCAAATAATGATAAAATTGACATTCCGCTTGGAAATCTGTCAGGTTTTAGCAAAGTTCTGCGATTTGGAAGTTTTTGAGTAAGTGTCAATGGGCAACTCATTGGAAAGTACAATTGACATAGACACTCATTTGGGAAAAAAATCAAATTTCTTAAATGAATAATATTTTTATGCAGCATCAAAGTGGAGGCCAAATAATGATCAAATTGACATTCCCCTTGGAAATCTGTCAGGTTTTAGCAAAGTTATGCGAGTTGAAAGTTTTTGAGTAAGTGTCAATGGGCAACTCAAGGAGAAGTACAATTAAAATAGACTCTCATATGGGGATAAAATAAAATTTCATTAATGAAAAATATTTTAATGCAAACTCTTATTAGAGGCCAAATAATGATCAAATTGACATTCTTCTTGGAAATCTGTCTGGTTTTGGCAAAGTTATGCGGGTTGGAAGTTTTTGAGTAAGTGTCAATGGGCAACTCAAGCGGAAGTACTATTGACATGAATAATATTTTAATGCAGAATCAAAGTAGAGGCCAAATAATGATCAAATTGACATTCCGCTTGGAAATCTGTCAGGTTTTAGCAAAGTTATGCGAGTTGGAAGTTTTTGAGTAAGTGTTAATGGGCAACTCAAGGGAAAGTACAATTGACATAGACACTCATATGGGGAAAAAATCAAATTTCTTAAATGAATAATATTTTGATGCAAAATCAAAGTAGAGGCCAAATAATGATCAAATTGACATTTCGCTTGGAAATCGGTCAAGTTTTGGCAAAGCTGTGAGTGTCGGCAGTTTTTTAATAAGTGTCAATGGGCAACTCAAGGGAAAGTACAATTGACATAGACTCTCATATGGGGAAAAAATCAAATTTCTTAAATGAATAATATTTTGATGCAGAATCAAAGTAGAGGCCAAATAATGATCAAATTTACATTCCGCTTGGAAATCTGTCAGGTTTTATTAAAGTTATGCGAGTTGGAAGTTTTTGAGTAAGTGTTAATGGGCAACTCAAGGGAAAGTACAATTGACATAGACACTCATATGGGGAAAAAATCAAATTTCTTAAATGAATAATATTTTGATGCAGAATCAAAGTAGAGGCCAAATAATGATCAAATTGACATTTCGCTTGGAAATCGGTCAAGTTTTGGCAAAGCTGTGAGGGTCGGCAGTTTTTTAATAAGTGTCAATGGGCAACTCAAGGGAAAGTACAATTAAAATAGACTCTCATATGGGGATAAAATAAAATTTCATTAATGAAAAATATTTTAATGCAAACTCTTATTAGAGGCCAAATAATGATCAAATTGACATTCTTCTTGGAAATCTGTCTGGTTTTGGCAAAGTTATGCGGGTTGGAAGTTTTTGAGTAAGTGTCAATGGGCAACTCAAGGGGAAGTACTATTGACATGAATAATATTTTAATGCAGAATCAAAGTAGAGGCCAAATAATGATCAAATTGACATTCCGCTTGGAAATCTGTCAGGTTTTAGCAAAGTTATGCGGGTTGGAAGTTTTTGAGTAAGTGTTAATGGGCAACTCAAGGGAAAGTACAATTGACATAGACACTCATATGGGGAAAAAATCAAATTTCTTAAATTAATAATATTTTGATGCAGAATCAAAGTAGAGGCCAAATAATGATCAAATTGACATTTCGCTTGGAAATCGGTCAAGTTTTGGCAAAGCTGTGAGTGTCGGCAGTTTTTTAATAAGTGTCAATGGGCAACTCAAGGGAAAGTACAATTGACATAGACTCTCATATGGGGAAAAAATCAAATTTCTTAAATGAATAATATTTTGATGCAGAATCAAAGTAGAGGCAAACTAATGATCAAATTTACATTCCGCTTGGAAATCTGTCAGGTTTTATTAAAGTTATGCGAGTTGGAAGTTTTTGAGTAAGTGTTAATGGGCAACTCAAGGGAAAGTACAATTGACATAGACACTCATATGGGGAAAAAATCAAATTTCTTAAATGAATAATGTTTTGATGCAGAATCAAAGTAGAGGCCAAATAATGATCAAATTGACATTTCGCTTGGAAATCGGTCAAGTTTCGGCAAAGTTATGAGGGTCGGAAGTTTTTGACTAAGTGTCAATAGGCAACTCAAGGGAAAGTACAATTAACATGGACTATCATATGGGGAAACAATCACATTTCTTAAATTAATAATATTTTGATGCAGAATCAAAGTTGAGTCCAAATAATGATCAAATTGACATTCCGCTTGGAAATCTGTCAGGTTTTAGCAAAGTTCTGCGATTTGGAAGTTTTTGAGTAAGTGTCAATGGGCAACTCAAGGGAAAGTATAATTGGCATAGACACTCATATGGGGAAAAAATCAAATTTTTCTAATGAATAATATTTTGATGCAAAATCAAAGTAGAGGCCAAATAATGATCAAATTGACATTTCTCTTGGAAATTGGTCAAGTTTCGGCAAAGTTATGAGGGTCGGAAGTTTTTGACTAAGTGTCAATAGGCAACTCAAGGGAAAGTACAATTAACATGGACTATCATATGGGGAAACAATCACATTTCTTAAATTAATAATATTTTGATGCAGAATCAAAGTTGAGTCCAAATAATGATCAAATTGACATTCCGCTTGGAAATCTGTCAGGTTTTAGCAAAGTTCTGCGATTTGGAAGTTTTTGAGTAAGTGTCAATAGGCAACTCATTGGAAAGTACAATTGACATAGAGACTCATTTGGGAAAAAAATCAAATTTCTTAAATGAATAATATTTTTATGCAGCATCAAAGTGGAGGCCAAATAATGATCAAATTGACATTCCGCTTGGAAATCTGTCAGGTTTTAGCAAAGTTATGCGAGTTGGAAGTTTTTGAGTAAGTGTCAATGGGCAACTCAAGGGAAAGTACAATTAAAATAGACTGTCATATGGGGATAAAATCAAATTTTTTTAATGAATAATATTTTGATGCAGAATCAAAGTAGAGGCCAAATAATGATCTAATTGACATTCCTCTTGGAAATCGGTCAAGTTTCGGCAAAGTCATGACTCTCATATGGGGAAAAATTCATATTTCTTAAATGAATAATATTTTGATGCAGCATCAAAGAAGAGTCCAAATAATGATCAAATTGACATTCCGCTTGGAAATCTGTCAGGTTTTAGCAAAGTTATGCGAGTTGGAAGTTTTTGAGTAAGTGTCAATGGACAACTCAAGGGAAAGTACCATTGACATGAATAATATTTTAATGCAGAATCAAAGTAGAGGCCAAATAGTGATCAAATTGACATTTCGCTTGGAAATCGGTCAAGTTTTAGCACAGTTATGAGGGTCGGAAGTTTTTGAGTAAGTGTCAATGGGCAACTCAAGGGAAAGTACAATTGACATAGACGCTCATATGGGGAAAAAATCAAATTTCTTAAATGAATAATATTTTGATGCAGAATCATAGTAGATGCCAAATAATGATCAAATTGACATTCCGCTTGGAAATCTGTCAGGTTTTAGCAAAGTTATGCGAGTTGGAAGTTTTTGAGTAAGTGCCAATGGGCAACTCAAGGGGAAGTACAATTAAAATAGACTCTCATATGGGGATAAAATAAAATTTCATTAATGAAAAATATTTTAATGCAACCTCTTATTAGAGGCCAAATAATGAACAAATTGACATTCTTCTTGGAAATCCGTCTGGTTTTGGCAAAGTTATGCGGGTTGGAAGTTTTTGAGTAAGTGTCGAAGGGCAACTCAAGACAAAGTACAATTGACATAGACACTCATATGGGGAAAAAATCAAATTTTTTAATGTATAATATTTTGATGCAGAATCAAGGTTAGGTTAGGTTAGGTTAGGGCGGCTGTCGATTCAACGACTCACTTAGGCCACAGTTGGGCCCATTGTGGTACCGCGGATCTAGATTTCCTTTCTACCTTTGTGGTGACATGTCAATCAGTATGGCGTCCAGTTTGATAGCTGAATAAATTTAGCGATTTTGCGCGGTGTAACTGAGGCAAGTTCACCTAAAGTGGAGAGAAAAGGTTTTCCCAGGGTGTGGAGTCTTCTATTACTCAATGCGGGACAGGAGCAGAAGAAATGTTCAGGTGATTCAATTTCTTCTTCGTCTCTACAGCTCCTGCAGAAGTCATTGTATGGGGCATTCAGGCTTGTGGCGTGGATACCTACCAGCCAATGTCCTGTCAGTGCTCTTACTACTGCAGAACAATCTGTTCTACTTAGTTTACATAGAATACTAGAACGAGCCTTATTCAGGTGAGGCCAGGTCTGCCTCGCGACACGACAATGGTGCGTGTTTCGCCATCGGTTTTCACTAACTGTTATGGATTGAGCTAGAAGTAGTAGCTTACAGGTCGCCAGTGGCATACGCGTATCCTCCTTGTCAGGAAGGAGGTGTACTGTTGTACCATTCCTGGCTAGTTCATCAGCTTTACAGTTTCCTGTAATGTCCTGATGCCCTGGTACCCATATTAGGGAAATGTCGAAATGCTCAGCCATCTCATGTAGAGATTTGCGGCAGTTCGAAACTGAGGTGGAATTAGTTGTGGTCGATTCTATGGACTTGATAGCTGCTTGGCTGTCACTGTATATGTTAATACGGCCCGAATTGACTTGGGATTCCCTTAGGAGTTTTAAGGCTTCATTTTTAGCCAGGATTTCGGCTTGAAAGACGCTGCAATGGTCAGGTAGCCTAAAAGAGACCTGTATATTTAGATCCTGAGAGTATACCCCTCCACCCACTTGATTGTTCAACTTTGAACCATCTGTGTAGAAGGATATGGCCCCATTTTGTCCTGGGGTATGTGATGACCATTCCTCCCTGTGCGGAATGGTTGTTTGAAAGGGAGTTTCAATATGCTCAATTGGCATACAGTAGTCCGTTCTAGAAGGAACTATTTGGTTATCCTTAAGGATAGAGGAGTGCCCTGTTGAGCATTCTGTCCAAGAGTTAGAGTCTCTCAGTCGAATTGCTGTCATGGTGGCAATATTTTTGCTAACTTGCCTGATTGGTTGTATGTTAAGAATGGCGTCTAGAGCTTCGCCAGGTGTTGTGTTGAGAGCACCTGTGATGCAGATTTCGGCCATCCTTTGAATTTTGCTGAGCTGTTTGTTTATGGACTGCTTTGTTAAGGCAGGCCACCATATTGCTATACCATATAGTAGTATCGGTCTGACTATAGCTATGTATAGCCAGTGGACGATATATGGCGACATGTCCCATTTCAGGCCGATCGCTTTCCTGCAAGTGTAGAGTGCAACTGTTGCCTTTCTGCATCTATCTTGCGTAGAATTAAACCCAAGTATCTGGCGCTTTCGCTGAAGGAGAGGACGGAGTCTTTTATTTTTGGGGTATTAGAGTTGGGATTTTGTATTTTCTAGAGAAAAGTACAAGTTCCGTTTTGGCTGGGTTTACTCCCAGGCCACACTCATCGGCCCAGGTGACCAGTTTTTGTAGCTTGACTGACATCAAGTCGCATAGTGTTTGAGGGAATTTTCCCGTGAAAATAAGTGCTACGTCGTCCGCGTACGCAACCACCTGGCAGCCTCCACCCTCTATGTCGCATAACAGCCTGTTGACTGCTAGGTTCCATAAAAGAGGAGATAGAACCCCTCCTTGAGGTGTTCCCCTACTGACAAACCTGGTGAGTGTTGAAGAGCCAAGTGTGGACGTTACGACCCTGCTTGTGAGCAATTGGTCGATGAGTCCCACTAGCCGGCTTTCAATCCCCAAGTTTGTCAGTGCTCCAGTGATAGCTTCCGGGACGACGTTGTTAAAAGCCCCCTCGATGTCTAGGAAGGCTATGAGGGAGTATTCAGTGAGCGAAAGGGATTTTTCTATAGTGGCGACTACGGAGTGCAAAGCTGTTTCCGTCGATTTGCCTTTCCGATATGCGTGTTGAGAATTGGATATGAGATGGGGGGGAATGGTTGCTCTTAGGTGAAGAGCCAGGAGTCGCTCGAAGGTTTTGAGCATAAATGACGACAGGCTGATTGGTCTAAAGTCCTTTGCTGTCGTATGGGATGATTTCCCAGCTTTTGGTATGAAAACTATTTTTGAGACTCGCCATGTATCAGGGATATGACCAGTTTTTAGAACTTCTGTGAAGATAGATTGCAGCCAGTTTATGGCAGTGTTCCCTGCTTGTTGTAATTGGGCAGGAAAAATGCCGTCTGGTCCAGGTGTCTTGTACGGTTTAAAGCTGTTTATAGCCCAGGTTATATTACGTCTGCTTAGAAGAGAGGGGCTGATTGGCACCTCAGTAGGGGTTTGGTGTCTACCTTGATTGGTTGCTTTGCAGCCCGGAAAGTGCTTTTTCAAGAGTACGTCTAGCGATTCTTCGGTAGATGTAGTCCAGGTGTTATCCTCTTTTTTGAGGTACCCTAGTGTGGGGGCAGATTTCGATAAAATCTTCCTCAGTCTGGCCGCATCCGGTGTTGATTCTATGTCAGAGCAGAAAGCTCTCCATGAATCTCTTTTGGCTTGTCTAGTCGCCTTTTTGTATATTAATAGGGCGTGTTTATAGTCTAGCCAAGTTTCTTCTGTGTTTACAGCCTTGGCTTGATTGAAGAGGTTTCTCGAGCTCTTGCGGAGTTCGTTAAGGCTGGGGTTCCACCATGGTGGTTGCTTACCCCTTTTGGGTCTGCAAATGGGGCATGCTGCCCTGAAAGCCGAGTTGCAAGCCTCAGTAAAGGTTTTTATTAAGTAGCTCAGTCGCTCTGTAGAGTGAGTTCCTTCTGGTGCTATCTCTGGGATAGCCTTTTTAAGGATATCAATAAATATTGGCCATTTGGTTTTTCTTGGGTTGGTAAACGGGGCTGGTTTAGAGTGCCTCGATTTGAGGGAGAATTCAATGTACCTATGATCAGAGAAGGAGTGATCGTCTGCCACTTTCCAGTCTCTGATGAGATCATATATAGGATAAGATACCAGGGTAAGGTCAATGACCTCCTTCCTGCCCTTAATTATAAAAGTAGGTTCGCAACCTTTGTTGCCTAAAACTAGGTTAGTGTTGAGAAGGTAGTTTAGGAGTGACTCACCCCTTGTGTTTGTATTCGTGCTGCCCCACTGGGTGTGGTGTGCATTGGCATCGCATCCAATGATGAGGTTGATACCTCGTGTCTCGCAGTCTTTTATTAGACCTCTCGTGACTTCTTCTGGAGGAGGGCCCGGTTGGTCATAGGCCATGTAACAGGACAGCAACCTTATCGGAGCTGACTGGAGTTCCAGGCTTGCTGCCGTGTTGTCCTCATTGCTGAAATTATGAAGCAAGAAAATACTCAAATGTTTTCTGGCCAGAATGCAGGTACGGGTTTTACCTTGTGTTTCAGCAACTACTAGCTTGTAGTCTGGTGTTCCTAGTCCAGAAACCTTACCACCAATCAACCAGGGTTCCTGGACTAGGACTATGTCGGCTCCGTCTCCAGCCAGACGGAGTAGTAGTGCAGCGGAGGCTGCTTTACAGTGGTGGAGGTTTATCTGCAGAATCTTTACAGACATCTGAAGATGGTCCCTCCACCACTGTCACGTTCGCGTCCTCATCGTCCGACGCTACATCCGAGGTGGCCTCTCCTTCACCCAGTTGGCACATTGCCTTCAGATCCCGCGTTATGGTGGACGCATCGGAAATATAGCCGCGTTCAGCGTCGCTATGCTCCGGATCCTCTGGCTCTGCCGCTATGTCCTCCTCGACTGGCTTGTCGGGAGAATCTATACCGGCCGCGGTGTCCGACTTATACACCCGAATGGAAACAGAGCTGAAACCGAAGTTCAGCTCGTTACCAGCGGCCTCAATTGGGGCGAGCGATTCTTTGTTGAGAATCAACACGACCTGGTTCGTTGGACCCTTCATCTCCTCTACCTTCACAACTTTCCAGTCGTGAGTGGGGAGACTCGGGTTGCATCGTTGGAGCATCTTAACGATTCGCTCCGGTTCCTTGATGGAGGATGGGATCCACATTCTGGCCCTGGGCCGGACCGGAATGTCGCTCCACTTTACAGCCTCCAGCTTGGCTCCAGGATACACATCGCCGATATTGGAGACTGCCGCTCTGTAGAGCTCTGCAGACCTCTCATCGTCGCAAGCTATAACCTTCACGCTACCCTGATACCACCCGACATCTTTGCAGACCGGTGGTGGTCCAGGTTCCTGCTCCAGCATCTCGAAGCAGCGGATGGCCATTGCCGTCTCCACCCACTTCCACTGGTTTCTGGGAATCCTCCCACCCGAATCACCTCGGTCAACGACTCCAATGAGGATCCGATCCTTGGCGATTTGGGCGAAGGATTTGCCCACCTGAACCCTTGACTTCTTGGCGGATGGGCCAGGAGTCTCTTGAGACCGCTGTCTCTTTGCCTGAGCCATTGCTTGCGCCCTGGGTGCCTGCTCGCTGTAAGCGGGTAGCACACTCTTGGCCCATGCCACCTTTTCCAGCCACTCCGCTGAAGGACTGGCCTCTGCTCCTGCGTTTTGACGCTGAAGGATGTTGCCAGCAGTTCTTTTCTCAGCATATGAGAATTTCCTTGCGACGCTGGCTGTTGGAGGTTTCCCCATCGCACCTGCACCCGTAAGTGGCACTGCCGCACTAGTGCTCTGCTGTGCCTCTTTGGTGACAGGAGATGGTGAAATCACTCCATCTACCCCAAGGCCCGGGTGGAATACGGGTTTGCTTGGACCAGCTATGCAAGGTCCACCGGCTGGCATGGTGACCATCTCCGGTGTCAACGGTAGGCTTTGGCCAGGCTTTGAAGCCCCTGCCGCTGCCGACGACGAGGAACCTGCGGTTCCATCGTCGTTGTTGTTTTTATTTTTTTGTGGTTTTTTATTTTTTATATTTTTGTTGTTATTTATGTTTGTGTTTTTATTGTTGATTGTGTTCATGTTTGAGTCCCACGAGTTGCGGAGAAAGGGTGGTCCGCCTGCACAGAGATCCGCACTATGCAGGTAAGGCTATCACGACCGGAGGGCGCCAGGTATCCGGCCGCTCCGTTTACGACTGGGCTATTTTTGGTAAGGGCCCCCAGCCAGGCTGACTGTCGGCACGGGTCGCATGACACCTTAGTCCAGCCCTCGTTACCTCAAGACCATAACAGGAGCTTCAGGCATGCGTTAAGTCTATTAAGAAGCCATTACACATGTCTTCGACAAATGCCTTAGCTAACACCAGTTCCTAAGGGAACAATTGGAGTGTTATTACCAGTCGGCACCCTCGTGGAGGGTTCAGTCGAGGGTTTTTGCCGACCAGAATCAAAGTAGAGGCCAAATAATGATCTAATTGACATTCCTCTTGGAAATCGGTCAAGTTTCGGCAAAGTCATGACTCTCATATGGGGAAAAATTCATATTTCTTAAATGAATATTATTTTGATGCAGCATCAAAGTAGAGTCCAAATAATGATCAAATTGACATTCCGCTTGGAAATCTGTCAGGTTTTAGCAAAGTTATGTGAGTTGGAAGTTTTTGAGAAAGTGTCAATGGACAACTCAAGGGAAAGTACAATTGACATAGACACTCATATGGGAAAAAAATCAAATTTCTTAAATGAATAAAATTTTAATGGTACATCAAAGTAGAGGCCAAATAATGATCAAATTGACATTCCGCTTAGAAATCTGTCAGGTTTTAGCAAAGTTATGCGAGTTGGAAGTTTTTGAGTAAGTGTCAATGGACAACTCAAGGGAAAGTACCATTGACATGAATAATATTTTAATGCAGAATCAAAGTAGAGGCCAAATAGTGATCAAATTGACATTTCGCTTGGAAATCGGTCAAGTTTTAGCACAGTTATGAGGGTCGGAAGTTTTTGAGTAAGTGTCAATGGGCAACTCAAGGGAAAGTACAATTGACATAGACGCTCATATGGGGAAAAAATCAAATTTCTTAAATTAATAATATTTTGATGCAGAATCATAGTAGAGGCCAAATAATGATCTAATTGACATTCCGCTTGAAAATCTGTCTGGTTTTGGCAAAGTTATGCGAGTTGGTAGTTTAAGAGTAAGTGTCAATGGGCAACTCAAGGGAAAGTACAATTAAAATAGACTGTCATATGGGGAAAAAATCAAATTTTTTTAGTGAATAATATTTTGATGCAGAATCAAAGTAGAGGCCAAATAATGATCAAATTGACATTCCTCTTGGAAATCAGTCAAGTTTCGGCAAAGTTATGAGACACGGAAGTTTTAGAGTAAGTGTCAACGGGCAACTCAAGGGAAAGTACAATTAACATGGTCTCTCATATGGGGAAACAATCACATTTCTTAAATGAATAATATTTTGATGCAGAATCAAAGTAGAGGCCAAATAATGATCTAATTGACATTCCACTTGGAAATCGGTCAAGTTTCGGCAAAGTTATGAGTGTCGGAAGTTTTTGAGTAAGTGTCAATGGGCAACTCAAGGGAAAGTACAATTGACATAGACGCTCATATGGGGCAAAAATCAAATTTCTTAAATGAATAATATTTTGATGCAGAATCAAAGTAGAGGCCAAATAATGATAAAATTGACATTCCTCTTGGATATCAGTCAAGTTTCGGCAAAGTTATGAGACTCGGAAGTTTTAGAGTAAGTGTCAATGGGCAACTCAAGGGAAAGTACAATTAACATGGTCTCTCATATGGGGAAACAATCACATTTCTTAAATGAATAATATTTTGATGCAGAATCAAAGTAGAGGCCAAATAATGATCTAATTGACATTCCTCTTGGAAATCGGTCAAGTTTCGGCAAAGTTATGAGGGTCAGAAGTTTTTGAGTAAGTGTCAATGGGCAACTCAAGGGAAAGTACAATTAAAATAGACTGTCATATGGGGAAAAATTCATATTTCTTAAATGAATAATATTTTGATGCATCATCAAAGTAGAGGCCAAATAATGATCTAATTGACATTCCGCTTGGAAATCTGTCAGGTTTTAGCAAAGTTATGTGAGTTTGAAGTTTTTGAGTAAGTGTCAATGGGCAACTCAAAGGAAAGTACAATTAACATGGGCTCTCAAATGGGGAAAAACATCATATTTCTGAAATGAATAATATTTTGATGCAGAATCAAAGTAGAGGCCAAACAATGATCAAATTGACATTCCTCTTGGAAATCTGTCAGGTTTTAGCAAAGTTTTGCGAGTTGGAAGTTTTTGAGTAAGTGTCCATGGACAACTCAAGGGAAAGTACAATTGACATAGACGCTCATATGGGGAAAAAATTAAATTTCTTAAATGAATAATATTTTGATGCAGAATCAAAGTATAGGCCAAATAATGATCAAATTGACATTTCGCTTGGAAATCGTTCAAGTTTTGGCAAAGTTATGAGGGTCGGCAGTTTTTGAGTAAGAGTCAATGGGCAACTCAAGGGAAAGTCCAATTGTCATAGACACTCATATGGGGAAAAAATCTAATTTTTTTAATGAATAATATTTTGATACAGAATCAAAGTAGAGGTCAAATAATGATCAAATTGATATTCCTCTTGGAAATCAGTCAAGTTTCGGCAAAGTTATGAGACTGGGAAGTTTTAGAGTAAGTGTCAATGGGCAAATCAAGGGAAAGTACAATTAAAATAGACTGTCATATGGGGATAAAATCAAATTTGTTTAATGAATAATATTTTGATGCAGAATCAAAGTAGAGGCCAAATAATGATTAAATTGACATTTCGCTTGGAAATCGTTCAAGTTTTGGCAAAGTTATAAGGGTCGAAAGTTTTTCAGTAAGTGTCAATGGGCAACTCAAGGGAAAGTACAATTAACATGGACTCTCAAATGGGGAAAAAAATCATATTTCTTAAATGAATAATATTTTGATGCAGAATCAAAGTAGAGGCCAAACAATGATCAAATTGACATTCCGCTTGGAAATATGTCTGGTTTTGGCAAAGTTATGAGGTTTGGAAGTTTTTGAGTAAGTGTCAATGGGCAACTCAAGGGAAAGTACAATTGACCTAGACTCTCATATCGGGAAAAAATCAAATCAAAGGGAAAGTACAATCAACATGGACTCTCAAATGGGGAAAAAATCATATTTCTTAAATGAATAATATTTTAATGCAGCATCAAAGAAGAGACCAAATAATGATCAAATTGACATTCTGCTTGGAAATCGGTAAAGTTTTGGCAAAGTTATGAGGGTCAGAAGTTTTTGGCAGGGTCGGAAGATTTTGAGTAAGTGTCAATGGGCAACTCAAGGGAAAGTACAATTAACATGGACTCTCAAATGGGGAAAAAATCATATTTCTTAAATGAATAATATTTTGATGCAGCATCAAAGTAGAGTCCAAATAATGATCAAATTGACATTCCGCTTGGAAATCTGTCTGGTTTTATCAAAGTTATGCGGGTTGGAAGTTTTTGAGTAAGTGTCAATGGGCAACTCAAGGGAATGTACAATTGACCTAGACTCTCATATCGGGAAAAAATCAAATCAAAGGGAAAGTACAATCAACATGGACTCTCAAATGGGGAAAAAATCATATTTCTTAAATGAATAATATTTTAATGCAGCATCAAAGAAGAGACCAAATAATGATCAAATTGACATTCTGCTTGGAAATCGGTAAAGTTTTGGCAAAGTTATGAGGGTCAGAAGTTTTTGGCAGGGTCGGAAGATTTTGAGTAAGTGTCAATGGGCAACTCAAGGGAAAGTACAATTAACATGGACTCTCAAATGGGGAAAAAATCATATTTCTTAAATGAATAATATTTTGATGCAGCATCAAAGTAGAGTCCAAATAATGATCAAATTGACATTCCGCTTGGAAACCTGTCAGGTTTTAGCAAAGTTATGTGAGTTGGAAGTTTTTGAGTAAGTGCCAATGGGTTACTCAATGGAAAGTACAATTGACATAGACACTCATATGGGAAAAAAATCAAATTTCTTAAATGAATAATATTTTTATGCAACATCAAAGTAGAGGCCAAACAATGATCAAATTGACATTCCGCTTGAAAATATGTCTGGTTTTGGCAAAGTTATGAGGGTCGAAAGTTTTTCAGTAAGTGTCAATGGGCAACTCAAGGGAAAGTACAATTAACATGGCTCTCAAATGGGGAAAAAAATCATATTTCTTAAATGAATAATATTTTGATGCAGAATCAAAGTAGAGGCCAAACAATGATCAAATTGACATTCCGCTTGGAAATCTGTCTGGTTTTATCAAAGTTATGCGGGTTGGAAGTTTTTGAGTAAGTGTCAATGGGCAACTCAAGGGAAAGTACAATTGACCTAGACTCTCATATCGGGAAAAAATCAAATCAAAGGGAAAGTACAATCAACATGGACTCTCAAATGGGGAAAAAATCATATTTCTTAAATGAATAATATTTTAATGCAGCATCAAAGAAGAGACCAAATAATGATCAAATTGACATTCTGCTTGGAAATCGGTAAAGTTTTGGCAAAGTTATGAGGGTCAGAAGTTTTTGGCAGGGTCGGAAGATTTTGAGTAAGTGTCAATGGGCAACTCAAGGGAAAGTACAATTAACATGGACTCTCAAATGGGGAAAAAATCATATTTCTTAAATGAATAATATTTTGATGCAGCATCAAAGTAGAGTCCAAATAATGATCAAATTGACATTCCGCTTGGAAACCTGTCAGGTTTTAGCAAAGTTATGTGAGTTGGAAGTTTTTGAGTAAGTGCCAATGGGTTACTCAATGGAAAGTACAATTGACATAGACACTCATATGGGAAAAAAATCAAATTTCTTAAATGAATAATATTTTTATGCAACATCAAAGTAGAGACCAAATAATGATCAAATTGACATTCCGCTTGGAAATCTGTCAGGTTTCAGCAAAGTTATGCGAGTTGGAAGTTTAAGAGTAAGTGTCAATGGGCAACTCAAGGGAAAGTACAATTAAAATAGACTGTCATATGGGGATAAAATCAAATTTTTTTAATGAATAATATTTTGATGCAGAATCAAAGTAGAGGCCAAAAAATGATCAAATTGACATTCCTCTTGGAAATCAGTCAAGTTTCGGCAAAGTTATGAGACCCGGAAGTTTTAGAGTAAGTGTCAATGGGCAACTCAAGGGAAAGTACAATTAACATGGTCTCTCATATGGGGAAACAATCACATTTCTTAAATGAATAATATTTTGATGCAGAATCAAAGTAGAGGCTAAATAATGATCTAATTGACATTCCTATTGGAAATCGGTCAAGTTTCGGCAAAGTTATGAGTGTCAGAAGCTTTTGAGTAAGTGTCAATGGGCAACTCAAGGGAAAGTACAATTAAAATAGACTGTCATATGGGGAAAAATTCATATTTCTTAAATGAATAATATTTTGATGCATCATCAAAATAGAGTCCAAATAATGATAAAATTGGCATTCCTCTTGGAAATCTGTCAGGTT
The DNA here is from genome assembly GCA_951394115.2 of Drosophila phalerata. NCBI lineage: Eukaryota > Metazoa > Arthropoda > Insecta > Diptera > Drosophilidae > Drosophila > Drosophila phalerata. Next base: position 12,252,323 of record OX596004.2, read on the forward strand.
TTAGCAAAGTTTTGCGAGTTGGAATTTTTTGAGTAAGTGTCCATGGACAACTCAAGGGAAAGTACAATTGACATAGACGCTCATATGGGGAAAAAATTAAATTTCTTAAATGAATAATATTTTGATGCAACATCAAAGTAGAGGCCAAATAATGATCAAATTGACATTCCGCTTGGAAATCTGTCAGGTTTTAGCAAAGTTATGCGAGTTGGAAGTTTAAGAGTAAGTGTCAATGGGCAACTCAAGGGAAAGTACAATTAACATGGTCTCTCATATGGGGAAACAATCACATTTCTTAAATGAATAATATTTTAATGCAGAATCAAAGTAGAGTCCATGTAATGATCAAATTGACATTCCGCTTGGAAATCTGTCAGGTTTTAGCAAAGTTATGTGAGTTGGAAGTTTTTGAGTAAGTGTCAATGGGCAACTCAAGGGAAAGTACAATTAACATGGACTCTCAAATGGGGAAAAAATTAAATTTCTTAAATGAATAATATTTTGATGCAACATCAAAGTAGAGGCCAAATAATGATCAAATTGACATTCCGCTTGGAAATCTGTCAGGTTTTAGCAAAGTTATGCGAGTTGGAAGTTTAAGAGTAAGTGTCAATGGGCAACTCAAGGGAAAGTACAATTAACATGGTCTCTCATATGGGGAAACAATCACATTTCTTAAATGAATAATATTTTGATGCAGAATCAAAGTAGAGTCCAAGTAATGATCAAATTGACATTCCGCTTGGAAATCTGTCTGGTTTTGGCAAAGTTATGAGGGTTGGAAGTTTTTGAGTAAGTGTCAATGGGCAACTCAAGGGAAAGTACAATTAACATGGTCTCTCATATGGGAAAACAATCACATTTCTTAAATGAATAATATTTTGATGCAGAATCAAAGTAGAGGCCAAATAATGATCTAATTGACATTCCGCTTGGAAATCTGTCTGGTTTTAGCAAAGTTATGAGTGTCGGAAGTTTTTGAGTAATTGTCAATGGGCAACTCAAGGGAAAGTACAATTAACATGGACTCTCAAATGGGGAAAAAATCATATTTCTTAATTGAATAATATTTTGATGCAGAATCAAAGTAGAGTCCAAATAATGATCAAATTGACATTCCGCTTGGAAATCTGTCAGGTTTTAGCAAAGTTATGTGAGTTGGAAGTTTTTGAGTAAGTGTCAATGGGCAACTCAAGGGAAAGTACAATTAACATGGACTCTCAGATGGGGAAAAAAATCATATTTCTTAAATGAATAATATTTTGATGCAGAATCAAAGTAGAGGCCAAACAATGATCAAATTGACATTTCTCTTGGAAATCTGTCTGGTTTTGGCAAAGTTATGAGACCCGGAAGTTTTTGAGTAAGTGTCAATGGGCAACTCAAGGGAAAGTACAATTAACATGGACTCTCAAATGGGGAAAAAAATCACATTTCTTAATTGAATAATATTTTTATGCAGAATCAAAGAGGCCAAATAACGATCAAATTGACATTTCGCTTGGAAATCGGTCAAGTTTTGGCAAAGTTATGAGGGTCGAAAGTTTTTCAGTAAGTGTCAATGGGCAACTCAAGGGAAAGTACAATTAACATGGACTCTCAAATGGGGAAAAAAATCATATTTCTTAAATGAATAATATTTTGATGCAGAATCAAAGTAGAGGCCAAACAATGATCAAATTGAAATTCCGCTTGGAAATATGTCTGGTTTTGGCAAAGTTATGAGGGTCGAAAGTTTTTCAGTAAGTGTCAATGGGCAACTCAAGGGAAAGTACAATTAACATGGGCTCTCAAATGCCGAAAAAATCATATTTCTTAAATGAATAATATTTTGATGCAGAATCAAAGTAGAGGCCAAACAATGATCAAATTGACATTCCGCTTGGAAATCTGTCTGGTTTTATCAAAGTTATGCGGGTTGGAAGTTTTTGAGTAAGTGTCAATGGGCAACTCAAGGGAAAGTACATTTGACCTAGACTCTCATATCGGGAAAAAATCAAATCAAAGGGAAAGTACAATCAACATGGACTCTCAAATGGGGAAAAAATCATATTTCTTAAATGAATAACATTTTTATGCAGAATCAAAGAGGCCAAATAATGATCAAATTGACATTTCGCTTGGAAATCGGTCAAGTTTTGGCAAAGTTATAAGGGTCGAAAGTTTTTCAGTAAGTGTCAATGGGCAACTCAAGGGAAAGTACAATTAACATGGACTCTCAAATGGGGAAAAAAATCATATTTCTTAAATGAATAATATTTTGATGCAGAATCAAAGTAGAGGCCAAACAATGATCAAATTGACATTCCGCTTGGAAATCTGTCTGGTTTTGACAAAGTTATGCGGGTTGGAAGTTTTTGAGTAAGTGTCAATGGGAAACAATCACATTTCTTAAATGAATAATATTTTTATGCAGAATCAAAAAGGCCAAATAATGATAAAATTGACATTTCGATTGGAAATCGGTCAAGTTTTGGCAAAGTTATGAGGGTCGAAAGTTTTTCAGTAAGTGTCAATGGGCAACTCAAGGGAAAGTACAATTAACATGGACTCTCAAATGGGGAAAAAAATCATATTTCTTAAATGAATAATATTTTGATGCAGAATCAAAGTAGAGGCCAAACAATGATCAAATTGACATTCCGCTTGGAAATCTGTCTGGTTTTGGCAAAGTTATGAGGTTTGGAAGTTTTTGAGTAAGTGTCAATGGGAAACAATCACATTTCTTAAATGAATAATATTTTTATGCATAATCAAAGTAGAGGCCAAACAATGATCAAATTGACATTCCGCTTGAAAATATGTCTGGTTTTGCCAAAGTTATGAGGGTCGAAAGTTTTTCAGTAATTGTCAATGGGCAACTCAAGGGAAAGTACAATCAACATGAACTCTCAAATGGGGAAAAAATCATATTTCTTAAATGAATAATATTTTAATGCAGCATCAAAGAAGAGACCAAATAATGATCAAATTGACATTCCGCTTGGAAATCGGTAAAGTTTTGGCAAAGTTATGAGGGTCAGAAGTTTTTGGCAGGGTCGGAAGATTTTGAGTAAGTGTCAATGGGCAACTCAAGGGAAAGTACAATTAACATGGACTCTCATATGGGAAAAAAATTTATATTTCTTAAATGAATAATATTTTGATGCAGCATCAAAGTAGAGTCCAAATAATGATCAAATTGACATTCCGCTTGGAAACCTGTCAGGTTTTAGCAAAGTTATGTGAGTTGGAAGTTTTTGAGTAAGTGCCAATGGGTTACTCAATGGAAAGTACAATTGACATAGACACTCATATGGGAAAAAAATCAAATTTCTTAAATGAATAATATTTTTATGCAACATCAAAGTAGAGACCAAATAATGATCAAATTGACATTCCGCTTGGAAATCTGTCAGGTTTCAGCAAAGTTATGCGAGTTGGAAGTTTAAGAGTAAGTGCCAATGGGTTACTCAATGGAAAGTACAATTGACATAGACACTCATATGGGAAAAAAATCAAATTTCTTAAATGAATAATATTTTAATGCAGCATCAAAGAAGAGACCAAATAATGATCAAATTGACATTCCTCTTGGAAATCAGTCAAGTTTCGGCAAAGTTATGAGGGTCAGAAGTTTTTGGCAGGGTCGGAAGATTTTGAGTAAGTGTCAATGGGCAACTCGCGGGAAAGTACAATTAACATGGACTCTCAAGTGGGGAAAAAAATCATATTTCTTAAATGAATAATATTTTGATGCAGAATCAAAGTAGAGGCCAAACAATGATCAAATTGACATTCCGCTTGGAAATATGTCTGGTTTTGGCAAAGTTATGAGGGTCGAAAGTTTTTCAGTAAGTGTCAATGGGCAACTCAAGGGAAAGTACAATTAACATGGGCTCTCAAATGCCGAAAAAATCATATTTCTTAAATGAATAATATTTTGATGCAGAATCAAAGTAGAGGCCAAACAATGATCAAATTGACATTCCGCTTGGAAATCTGTCAGGTTTCAGCAAAGTTATGCGAGTTGGAAGTTTAAGAGTAAGTGTCAATGGGCAACTCAAGGGAAAGTACAATTAAAATAGACTGTCATATGGGGATAAAATAAAATTTTTTTAATGAATAATATTTTGATGCAGAATCAAAGTAGAGGCCAAAAAATGATCAAATTGACATTCCTCTGGGAAATCAGTCAAGTTTCGGCAAAGCTATGAGATCCGGAAGTTTTAGAGTAAGTGTCAATGGGCAACTCAAGGGAAAGTACAATTAACATGGTCTCTCATATGGGGAAACAATCACATTTCTTAAATGAATAATATTTTGATGCAGAATCAAAGTAGAGGCCAAATAATGATCTAATTGACATTCCTCTTGGAAATCGGTCAAGTTTCGGCAAAGTTATGAGTGTCAGAAGCTTTTGAGTAAGTGTCAATGGGCAACTCAAGGGAAAGTACAATTAAAATAGACTGTCATATGGGGAAAAATTCATATTTCTTAAATGAATAATATTTTGATGCATCATCAAAATAGAGTCCAAATAATGATCAAATTGACATTCCGCTTGGAAATCTGTCAGGTTTTAGCAAAGTTATGCGAGTTGGAAGTTTTCGAGTAAGTGTCAATGAACAACTCAAGGGAGAGTACAATTGACATAGACACTCATATGGTGAAAAAATCAAATTTCTGACATGTATAATATTTTAATGCAACATCAAAGTAGAGGCCAAATAATGATCAAATTGACATTCCGCTTGGAAATCTGTCAGGTTTTAGCAAAGTTATGCGAGTTGGAAGTTTAAGAGTAAGTGTCAAGGGCAACTCAAGGGAAAGTACAATTAACATGGACTTTTAAATGGGGAAAAAAATCATATTTCTTAAATGAATAATATTTTGATGCAGAATCAAAGTAGAGGCCAAACAATGATCAAATTGACATTCCTCTTGGAAATCTGTCTGGTTTTGGCAAAGTTATGAGACCCGGAAGTTTTTGAGTAAGTGTCAATGGGCAACTCAAGGGAAAGTACAATTAACATGGACTCTCAAATGGGGAAAAAAATCACATTTCTTAAATGAATAATATTTTTATGCAGAATCAAAGAGGCCAAATAATGATCAAATTGACATTTCGCTTGGAAATCGGTCAAGTTTTGGCAAAGTTATGAGGGTCGAAAGTTTTTCAGTAAGTGTCAATGGGCAACTCAAGGGAAAGTACAATTAACATGGACTCTCAAATGGGGAAAAAAATCATATTTCTTAAATGAATAATATTTTGATGCAGAATCAAAGTAGAGGCCAAACAATGATCAAATTGACATTCCGCTTGGAAATATGTCTGGTTTTGGCAAAGTTATGAGGGTCGAAAGTTTTTCAGTAAGTGTCAATGGGCAACTCAAGGGAAAGTACAATTAACATGGGCTCTCAAATGGGGAAAAAAAACATATTTCTTAAATGAATAATATTTTGATGCAGAATCAAAGTAGGGGCCAAACAATGATCAAATTGACATTCCGCTTGGAAATCTGTCTGGTTTTATCAAAGTTATGCATGTTGGAAGTTTTTGAGTAAGTGTCAATGGGCAACTCAAGGGAAAGTACAATTGACCTAGACTCTCATATCGGGAAAAAATCAAATCAAAGGGAAAGTACAATCAAAATGGACTCTCAAATGGGGAAAAAATCATATTTCTTAAATGAATAATATTTTAATGCAGCATCAAAGAAGAGACCAAATAATGATCAAATTGACATTCCGCTTGGAAATCGGTAAAGTTTTGGCAAAGTTATGAGGGTCAGAAGTTTTTGAGTAAGTGTCAAAGGGCAACTCAAGAGAAAGTACAATTGACACAGACACTCATATGGGGAAAAAATCAAATTTGTTTCATGAATAATATTTTGATGCAGAATCAAAGTAGAGGCCAAACAATGATCTAATTGACATTCCTCTTTAAATCGGTCAAGTTTCGGCAAAGTTATGAGGATCGGAAGATTTTGAGTAAGTGTCAATGGGCAACTCAAGGGAAAGTACAATTAACATGGACTCTCATATGGGGAAAAATTTATATTTCTTAAATGAATAATATTTTGATGCAGCATCAAAGTAGAGTCCAAATAATGATCAAATTGACATTCCGCTTGGAAATCTGTAAGGTTTTAGCAAAGTTATGTGAGTTGGAAGTTTTTGAGTAAGTGCCAATGGGTTACTCAATGGAAAGTACAATTGACATAGACACTCATATGGGAAAAAAATCAAATTTCTTAAATGAATAATATTTTAATGCAACATCAAAGTAGAGGCCAAATAATGATCAAATTGACATTCCGCTTGGAAATCTGTCAGGTTTTAGCAAAGTTATGCGAGTTGGAAGTTTAAGAGTAAGTGTCAATGGGCAACTCAAGGGAAAGTACAATTAAAATAGACTGTCATATGGAGATAAAATCAAATTTTTTAATGAATAATATTTTGATGCAGAATCAAAGTAGAGGCCAAATAATGATCAAATTGACATTCCTCTTGGAAATCAGTCAAGTTTCGGCAAAGTTATGAGACCCGGAAGTTTTAGAGTAAGTGTCAATGGGCAACTCAAGGGAAAGTACAATTAACATGGTCTCTCATATGGGGAAACAATCACATTTCTTAAATGAATAATATTTTGATGCAGAATCAAAGTAGAGGCCAAATAATGATATAATTGACATTCCTCTTGGAAATCGGTCAAGTTTCGGCAAAGTTATGAGTGTCAGAAGTTTTTGAGTAAGTGTCAATGGGCAACTCAAGGGAAAGTACAATTAACATGGACTCTCAAATGGGGAAAAAAATCATATTTCTTAAATGAATAATATTTTGATGCAGAATCAAAGAAGAGGCCAAACAATGATCAAATTGACATTCCTCTTGGAAATCTGTCTGGTTTTGGCAAAGTTATGAGACCCGGAAGTTTTTGAGTAAGTGTCAATGGGCAACTCAAGGGAAAGTACAATTAACATGGACTCTCAAATGGGGAAAAAAATCACATTTCTTAAATGAATAATATTTTTATGCAGAATCAAAGAGGCCAAATAATGATCAAATTGACATTTCGCTTGGAAATCGGTCAAGTTTTGGCAAAGTTATGAGGGTCGAAAGTTTTTCAGTAAGTGTCAATGGGCAACTCAAGGGAAAGTACAATTAACATGGACTCTCAAATGGGGAAAAAAATCATATTTCTTAAATGAATAATATTTTGATGCAGAATCAAAGTAGAGGCCAAACAATGATCAAATTGACATTCCGCTTGGAAATATGTCTGGTTTTGGCAAAGTTATGAGGGTCGAAAGATTTTCAGTAAGTGTCAATGGGCAACTCAAGGGAAAGTACAATTAACATGGGCTCTCAAATGGGGAAAAAAATCATATTTCTTAAATGAATAATATTTTGATGCAGAATCAAAGTAGAGGCCAAACAATGATCAAATTGACATTCCGCTTGGAAATCTGTCTGGTTTTATCAAAGTTATGCGGGTTGGAAGTTTTTGAGTAAGTGTCAATGGGCAACTCAAGGGAAAGTACAATTGACCTAGACTCTCATATCGGGAAAAAATCAAATCAAAGGGAAAGTACAATCAACATGGATTCTCAAATGGGGAAAAAATCATATTTCTTAAATGAATAATATTTTAATGCAGCATCAAAGAAGAGACCAAATAATGATCAAATTGACATTCCGCTTGGAAATCGGTAAAGTTTTGGCAAAGTTATGAGGGTCAGAAGTTTTTGAGTAAGTGTCAAAGGGCAACTCAAGAGAAAGTACAATTGACACAGACACTCATATGGGGAAAAAATCAAATTTGTTTAATGAATAATATTTTGATGCAGAATCAAAGTAGAGGCCAAACAATGATCTAATTGACATTCCTCTTGGAAATCGGTCAAGTTTCGGCAAAGTTATGAGGATCGGAAGATTTTGAGTAAGTGTCAAAGGGCAACTCAAGGGAAAGAACAATTAACATGGACTCTCATATGGGGAAAAATTTATATTTCTTAAATGAATAATATTTTGATGCAGCATCAAAGTAGAGTCCAAATAATGATCAAATTGACATTCCGCTTGGAAATCTGTAAGGTTTTAGCAAAGTTATGTGAGTTGGAAGTTTTTGAGTAAGTGCCAATGGGTTACTCAATGGAAAGTACAATTGACATAGACACTCTATGGGGAAAAAATCAAATTTCTTAAATGATTAATATTTTAATGCAACATCAAAGTAGAGGCCAAATAATGATCAAATTGACATTCCGCTTGGAAATCTGTCAGGTTTTAGCAAAGTTATGCGAGTTGGAAGTTTAAGAGTAAGTGTCAATGGGCAACTCAAGGGAAAGTACAATTAAAATAGACTGTCATATGGGGATAAAATCAAATTTTTTAATGAATAATATTTTGGTGCAGAATCAAAGTAGAGGCCAAATAATGATCAAATTGACATTCCTCTTGGAAATCAGTCAAGTTTCGGCAAAGTTATGAGTGTCAGAAGTTTTTGAGTAAGTGTCAATGGGCAACTCAAGGGAAAGTACAATTAAAATAGACTGTCATATGGGGAAAAATTCATATTTCTTAAATGAATAATATTTTGATGCATCATCAAAGTAGAGTCCAAATAATGATCAAATTGACATTCCGCTTGGAAATCTGTCAGGTTTTAGCAAAGTTATGCGAGTTGGAATTTTTTGAGTAAGTGTCCATGGACAACTCAAGGGAAAGTACAATTGACATAGACGCTCATATGGGGAAAAAATCAAATTTTTTAATGAATAATATTTTGATGCAACATCAAAGTAGGGGCCAAATAATGATCAAATTGACATTCCGCTTGGAAATCTGTCAGGTTTTAGCAAAGTTATGCGAGTTGGAAGTTTAAGAGTAAGTGTCAATGGGCAACTCAAGGGAAAGTACAATTGATATAGACACTCATATGGGGAAAAAATCAAATTTCTGACATGTATAATATTTTAATGCAGAATCAAAGTAGAGGCCAAATAATGATCAAATTGACATTCCTTTTGGAAATCTGTCAGGTTTTAGCAAAGTTTTGCGAGTTGGAATTTTTTGAGTAAGTGTCTATGGACAACTCAAGGGAAAGTACAATTGACATAGACGCTCATATGGGGAAAAAATTAAATTTCTTAAATGAATAATATTTTGATGCAACATCAAAGTAGAGGCCAAATAATGATCAAATTGACATTCCGCTTGGAAATCTGTCAGGTTTTAGCAAAGTTATGCGAGTTGGAAGTTTAAGAGTAAGTGTCAATGGGCAACTCAAGGGAAAGTACAATTTACATGGACTCTCAAATGGGGAAAAAATCATATTTCTTAATTGAATAATATTTTGATGCAGAATCAAAGTAGAGTCCAAATAATGATCAAATTGACATTCCGCTTGGAAATCTGTCAGGTTTTAGCAAAGTTATGTGAGTTGGAAGTTTTTGAGTAAGTGTCAATGGGTTACTCAATGGAAAGTACAATTGACATAGACACTCATATGGGAAAAAAATCAAATTTCTTAAATGAATAATATTTTAATGCAACATCAAAGTAGAGGCCAAATAATGATCAAATTGACATTCCGCTTGGAAATCTGTCAGGTTTTAGCAAAGTTATGCGAGTTGGAAGTTTAAGAGTAAGTGTCAATGGGCAACTCAAGGGAAAGTACAATTAAAATAGACTGTCATATGGGGATAAAATCAAATTTTTTTAATGAATAATATTTTGATGCAGAATCAAAGTAAAGGCCAAATAATGATCAAATTGACATTCCTCTTGGAAATCAGTCAAGTTTCGGCAAAGTTATGAGACCCGGAAGTTTTAGAGTAAGTGTCAATGGGCAACTCAAGGGAAAGTACAATTAACATGGTCTCTCATATGGGGAAACAATCACATTTCTTAAATGAATAATATTTTGATGCAGAATCAAAGTAGAGGCCAAATAATGATCTAATTGACATTCCTCTTGGAAATCGGTCAAGTTTCGGCAAAGTTATGAGTGTCGGAAGCTTTTGAGTAAGTGTCAATGGGCAACTCAAGGGAAAGTACAATTAACATGGACTCTCAAATGGGAAAAAAATCATATTTCTTAATTGAATAATATTTTGATGCAGAATCAAAGTAGAGGCCAAATAATGATAAAATTGACATTCCGCTTGGAAATCTGTCTGGTTTTATCAAAGGTAAGCGGGTTGGAAGTTTTTGAGTAAGTGTCAATGGGCAACTCAAGGGAAAGTACAATTGACCTAGACTCTCATATCGGGAAAAAATCAAATCAAAGGGAAAGTACAATCAACATGGACTCGCAAATGGGGAAAAAATCATATTTCTTAAATGAATAATATTTTAATGCAGCATCAAAGAAGAGACCAAAAAATGATCAAATTGACATTCCGCTTGGAAATCGGTAAAGTTTTGGCAAAGTTATGAGGGTCAGAAGTTTTTGAGTAAGTGTCACAGGGCAACTCAAGAGAAAGTACAATTGACACAGACACTCATATGGGGAAAAAATCAAATTAGTTTAATGAATAATATTTTGATGCAGAATCAAAGTAGAGGCCAAACAATGATCTAATTGACATTCCTCTTGGAAATCGGTCAAGTTTCGGCAAAGTTATGAGGGTCGGAAGATTTTGAGTAAGTGTCAATGGGCAACTCAAGGGAAAGTACAATTAACATGGACTCTCATATGGGGAAAAATTTATATTTCTTAAATGAATAATATTTTGATGCAGCATCAAAGTAGAGTCCAAATAATGATCAAATTGACATACCGCTTGGAAATCTGTCAGGTTTTAGCAAAGTTATGTGAGTTGGAAGTTTTTGAGTAACTGCCAATGGGTTACTCAATGGAAAGTACAATTGACATAGACACTCATATGGGAAAAAAATCAAATTTCTTAAATGAATAATATTTTAATGCAACATCAAAGTAGAGGCCAAATAATGATCAAATTGACATTCCGCTTAGAAATCTGTCAGGTTTTAGCAAAGTTATGCGAGTTGGAAGTTTAAGAGTAAGTGTTAATGGGCAACTCAAGGGAAAGTACAATTAAAATAGACTGTCATATGGGGATAAAATCAAATTTTTTTAATGAATAATATTTTGATGCAGAATCAAAGTAGAGGCCAAATAATGATCAAATTGACATTCCTCTTGGAAATCAGTCAAGTTTCGGCAAAGTTATGAGACCCGGAAGTTTTAGAGTAAGTGTCAATGGGCAACTCAAGGGAAAGTACAATTAACATGGTCTCTCATATGGGGAAACAATCACATTTCTTAAATGAATAATATTTTGATGCAGAATCAAAGTAGAGGCCAAATAATGATCTAATTGACATTCCTCTTGGAAATCGGTCAAGTTTCGGCAAAGTTATGAGTGTCAGAAGTTTTTGAGTAAGTGTCAATGGGCAACTCAAGGGAAAGTACAATTAAAATAGACTGTCATATGGGGAAAAATTCATATTTCTTAAATGAATAATATTTTGATGCATCATCAAAGTAGAGTCCAAATAATGATCAAATTGACATTCCGCTTGGAAATCTGTCAGGTTTTAGCAAAGTTATGCGAGTTGGAAGTTTTCGAGTAAGTGTCAATGGACAACTCAAGGGAAAGTACAATTGACATAGACACTCATATGGGAAAAAAATCAAATTTCTTAAATGAATAATATTTTGATGCAACATCAAAGTAGAGGCCAAATAATGATCAAATTGACATTCCGCTTGGAAATCTGTCAGGTTTTAGCAAATTTATGCGAGTTGGAAGTTTAAGAGTAAGTGTCAATGGGCAACTCAAGGGAAAGTACAATTAAAATAGACTGTTATATGGGGATAAAATCAAATTTTTTTAATGAATAATATTTTGATGCAGAATCAAAGTAGAGGCCAAATAATGATCAAATTGACATTCCTCTTGAAAATCTGTCAGGTTTTAGCAAAGTTTTGCGAGTTGGAATTTTTTGAGTAAGTGTCCATGGACAACTCAAGGGAAAGTACAATTGACATAGACGCTCATATGGGGAAAAAATTAAATTTCTTAAATGAATAATATTTTGATGCAACATCAAAGTACAGGCCAAATAATGATCAAATTGACATTCCGCTTGGAAATCTGTCAGGTTTTAGCAAAGTTATGCGAGTTGGAAGTTTAAGAGTAAGTGTCAATGGGCAACTCAAGGGAAAGTACAATTAAAATAGACTGTCATATGGGGATAAAATCAAATTTTTTTAATGAATAATATTTTGATGCAGAATCAAAGTAGAGGCCAAATAATGATCAAATTGACACTCCTCTTGAAAATCAGTCAAGTTTCGGCAAAGTTATGAGACCCGGAAGTTTTAGAGTAAGTGTCAATGATGCAATGATGCAATGAATAATATTTTGATGCAGAATCAAAGTAGAGTCCAAATAATGATCAAATTGACATTCCGCTTGGAAATCTGTCAGGTTTTAGCAAAGTTATGCGAGTTGGAAGTTTTCGAGTAAGTGTCAATGGGTTACTCAATGGAAAGTACAATTGACATAGACACTCATATGGGAAAAAAATCAAATTTCTTAATTGAATAATATTTTAATGCAACATCAAAGTAGAGGCCAAATAATGATCAAATTGACATTCCGCTTGGAAATCTGTCAGGTTTTAGCAAAGTTATGCGAGTTGGAAGTTTAAGAGTAAGTGTCAATGGGCAACTCAAGGGAAAGTACAATTAAAATAGACTGTCATATGGGGATAAAATCAAATTTTTTTAATGAATAATATTTTGATGCAGAATCAAAGTAGAGGCCAAAGAATGATCAAATTGACATTCCTCTTGAAAATCAGTCAAGTTTCGGCAAAGTTATGAGACCCGGAAGTTTTAGAGTAAGTGTCAATGGGCAACTCAAGGGAAAGTACAATTAACATGGTCTCTCATATGGGGAAACAATCACATTTCTTAAATGAATAATATTTTGATGCAGAATCAAAGTAGAGGCCAAATAATGATCTAATTGACATTCCTCTTGGAAATCGGTCAAGTTTCGGCAAAGTTATGAGTGTCGGAAGTTTTTGAGTAAGTGTCAATGGGCAACTCAAGGGAAAGTACAATTAACATGGACTCTCAAATGGGGAAAAAATCATATTTCTTAATTGAATAATATTTTGATGCAGAATCAAAGTAGAGTCCAAATAATGATCAAATTGACATTCCGCTTGGAAATCTGTAAGGTTTTAGCAAAGTTATGTGAGTTGGAAGTTTTTGAGTAAGTGTCAATGGGTTACTCAATGGAAAGAACAATTGACATAGACACTCATATGGGAAAAAAATCAAATTTCTTAAATGAATAATATTTTAATGCAACATCAAAGTAGAGGCCAAATAATGATCAAATTGACATTCCGCTTGGAAATCTGTCAGGTTTTAGCAAAGTTATGCGAGTTAGAAGTTTAAGAGTAAGTGTCAATGGGCAACTCAAGGGAAAGTACAATTAACATGGTCTCTCATATGGGGAAACAATCACATTTCTTAAATGAATAATATTTTGATGCAGAATCAAAGTAGAGGCCAAATAATGATCTAATTGACATTCCTCTTGGAAATCGGTCAAGTTTCGGCAAAGTTATGAGTGTCAGAAGTTTTTGAGTAAGTGTCAATGGGCAACTCAGGGGAAAGTACAATTAAAATAGACTGTCATATGGGGAAAAATTCATATTTCTTAAATGAATAATATTTTGATGCATCATCAAAGTAGAGTCCAAATAATGATCAAATTGACATTCCGCTTGGAAATCTGTCAGGTTTTAGCAAAGTTATGTGAGTTGGAAGTTTTTGAGTAAGTGTCAATGGGTTACTCAGTGGAAAGTACAATTGACATAGACACTCATATGGGAAAAAAATCAAATTTCTTAAATGAATAATATTTTAATGCAACATCAAAGTAGAGGCCAAATAATGATCAAATTGACATTCCGCTTGGAAATCTGTCAGGTTTTAGCAAATTTATGCGAGTTGGAAGTTTAAGAGTAAGTGTCAATGGGCAACTCAAGGGAAAGTACAATTAAAATAGACTGTCATATGGGGATAAAATCAAATTTTTTTAATGAATAATATTTTGATGCAGAATCAAAGTAGAGGCCAAATAATGATCAAATTGACATTCCTCTTGAAAATCTGTCAGGTTTTAGCAAAGTTTTGCGAGTTGGAATTTTTTGAGTAAGTGTCCATGGACAACTCAAGGGAAAGTACAATTGACATAGACGCTCATATGGGGAAAAAATTAAATTTCTTAAATGAATAATATTTTAATGCAACATCAAAGTAGAGGCCAAATAATGATCAAATTGACATTCCGCTTGGAAATCTGTCAGGTTTTAGCAAAGTTATGCGAGTTGGAAGTTTAAGAGTAAGTGTCAATGGGCAACTCAAGGGAAAGTACAATTAAAATAGACTGTCATATGGGGATAAAATCAAATTTTTTTAATGAATAATATTTTGATGCAGAATCAAAGTAGAGGCCAAATAATGATCAAATTGACACTCCTCTTGAAAATCAGTCAAGTTTCGGAAAAGTTATGAGACCCGGAAGTTTTAGAGTAAGTGTCAATGATGCAATGAATAATATTTTGATGCATCATCAAAGTAGAGTCCAAATAATGATCAAATTGACATTCCGCTTGGAAATCTGTCAGGTTTTAGCAAAGTTATGTGAGTTGGAAGTTTTTGAGTAAGTGTCAATGGGTTACTCAATGGAAAGAACAATTGACATAGACACTCATATGGGAAAAAAATCAAATTTCTTAAATGAATAATATTTTAATGCAACATCAAAGTAGAGGCCAAATAATGATCAAATTGACATTCCGCTTGGAAATCTGTCAGGTTTTAGCAAAGTTATGCGAGTTAGAAGTTTAAGAGTAAGTGTCAATGGGCAACTCAAGGGAAAGTACAATTAAAATAGACTGTCATATGGGGATAAAATCAAATTTTTTTAATGAATAATATTTTGATGCAGAATCAAAGTAGAGGCCAAATAATGATCAAATTGACATTCCTCTTGGAAATCAGTCAAGTTTCGGCAAAGTTATGAGACCCGGAAGTTTTAGAGTAAGTGTCAATGGGCAACTCAAGGGAAAGTACAATTAACATGGTCTCTCATATGGGGAAACAATCACATTTCTTAAATGAATAATATTTTGATGCAGAATCAAAGTAGAGGCCAAATAATGATCTAATTGACATTCCTCTTGGAAATCGGTCAAGTTTCGGCAAAGTTATGAGTGTCAGAAGTTTTTGAGTAAGTGTCAATGGGCAACTCAGGGGAAAGTACAATTAAAATAGACTGTCATATGGGGAAAAATTCATATTTCTTAAATGAATAATATTTTGATGCATCATCAAAGTAGAGTCCAAATAATGATCAAATTGACATTCCGCTTGGAAATCTGTCAGGTTTTAGCAAAGTTATGTGAGTTGGAAGTTTAAGAGTAAGTGTCAATGGGCAACTCAAGGGAAAGTACAATTAAAATAGACTGTCATATGGGGATAAAATCAAATTTTTTTAATGAATAATATTTTGATGCAGAATCAAAGTAGAGGCCAAATAATGATCAAATTGACATTCCTCTTGAAAATCTGTCAGGTTTTAGCAAAGTTTTGCGAGTTGGAATTTTTTGAGTAAGTGTCCATGGACAACTCAAGGGAAAGTACAATTGACATAGACGCTCATATGGGGAAAAAATTAAATTTCTTAAATGAATAATATTTTGATGCAACATCAAAGTACAGGCCAAATAATGATCAAATTGACATTCCGCTTGGAAATCTGTCAGGTTTTAGCAAAGTTATGCGAGTTGGAAGTTTAAGAGTAAGTGTCAATGGGCAACTCAAGGGAAAGTACAATTAAAATAGACTGTCATATGGGGATAAAATCAAATTTTTTTAATGAATAATATTTTGATGCAGAATCAAAGTAGAGGCCAAATAATGATCAAATTGACACTCCTCTTGAAAATCAGTCAAGTTTCGGCAAAGTTATGAGACCCGGAAGTTTTAGAGTAAGTGTCAATGATGCAATGATGCAATGAATAATATTTTGATGCAGAATCAAAGTAGAGTCCAAATAATGATCAAATTGACATTCCGCTTGGAAATCGGTCAGGTTTTAGCAAAGTTATGTGAGTTGGAAGTTTTTGAGTAAGTGTCAATGGGTTACTCAATGGAAAGTACAATTCACATAGACACTCATATGGGAAAAAAATCTAATTTCTTAAATGAATAATATTTTAATGCAACATCAAAGTAGAGGCCAAATAATGATCAAATTGACATTCCGCTTGGAAATCTGTCAGGTTTTAGCAAAGTTATGGGAGTTGGAAGTTTAAGAGTAAGTGTCAATGGGCAACTCAAGGGAAAGTACAATTAAAATAGACTGTCATATGGGGATAAAATCAAATTTTTTTAATGAATAATATTTTGATGCAGAATCAAAGTAGAGGCCAAAGAATGATCAAATTGACATTCCTCTTGAAAATCTGTCAAGTTTCGGCAAAGTTATGAGACCCGGAAGTTTTAGAGTAAGTGTCAATGGGCAACTCAAGGGAAAGTACAATTAACATGGTCTCTCATATGGGGAAACAATCACATTTCTTAAATGAATAATATTTTGATGCAGAATCAAAGTAGAGGCCAAATAATGATCTAATTGACATTCCTCTTGAAAATCGGTCAAGTTTCGGCAAAGTTATGAGTGTCGGAAGTTTTTGAGTAAGTGTCAATGGGCAACTCAAGGGAAAGTACAATTAACATGGACTCTCAAATGGGGAAAAAATCATATTTCTTAATTGAATAATATTTTGATGCAGAATCAAAGTAGAGGCCAAATAATGATCAAATTGACATTCCGCTTGGAAATCTGTCTGGTTTTAGCAAAGTTATGCGAGTCGGAAGTTTAAGAGTAAGTGTCAATGGGCAACTCAAGGGAAAGTACAATTAAAATAGACTGTCATATGAGGATAAAATCATATTTCTTAAATGAATAATATTTTGATGCAGAATCAAAGTAGAGGCCAAATAATGATCAAATTGACATTCCGCTTGGAAATCTGTCAGGTTTTAGCAAAGTTATGCGAGTTGGAAGTTTTCGAGTAAGTGTCAATGGACAACTCAAGGGAAAGTACAATTGACATAGACACTCATATGGGGAAAAAATAAAATTTCTGACATGTATAATATTTTAATGCAGAATCAAAGTAGAGGCCAAATAATGATCAAATTGACATTCCTCTTGGAAATCTGTCAGGTTTTAGCAAAGTTTTGCGAGTTGGAAGTTTTTGAGTAAGTGTCCATGGACAACTCAAGGAAAAGTACAATTGACATAGACGCTCATATGGGGAAAAAATTAAATTTCTTAAATGAATAATATTTTGATGCAACATCAAAGTAGAGGCCAATTAATGATCAAATTGACATTCCGCTTGGAAATCTGTCAGGTTTTAGCAAAGTTATGAGAGTTGGAAGTTTAAGAGTAAGTGTCAGTGGGCAACTCAAGGGAAAGTACAATTAAAATAGACTGTCATATGGGGATAAAATCAAATTTTTTTAATGAATAATATTTTGATGCAGAATCAAAGTAGAAGCCAAATAATGATCAAATTGACATTTCTCTTGAAAATCAGTCAAGTTTCGGCAAAGTTATGAGACCCGGAAGTTTTAGAGTAAGTGTCAATGGGCAACTCAAGGGAAAAAACAATTAACATGGTCTCTCATATGGGGAAACAATCACATTTCTTAAATGAATAATATTTTGATGCAGAATCAAAGTAGAGGCCAAATAATGATCTAATTGACATTCCTCTTGGAAATCGGTCAAGTTTCGGCAAAGTTATGAGTGTCGGAAGTTTTTGAGTAAGTGTCAATGGGCAACTCAAGGGAAAGTACAATTAGCATGGACTCTCAAATGGGGAAAAAATCATATTTCTTAATTGAATAATATTTTGATGCAGAATCAAAGTAGAGGCCAAATAATGATCAAATTGACATTCCGCTTGGAAATTTGTCTGGTTTTAGCAAAGTTATGCGAGTCGGAAGTTTAAGAGTAAGTGTCAATGGGCAACTCAAGGGAAAGTACAATTAAAATAGACTGTCATATGGGGATAAAATCATATATCTTAAATGAATAATATTTTGATGCAGAATCAAAGTAGAGGCCAAATAATGATCAAATTGACATTCCGCTTGGAAATCTGTCAGGTTTTAGTAAAGTTTTGCGAAATGAAAGTTTTTGAGGAAGTGTCCATAGACAACTCAAGGGAAAGTACAATTGACATAGACGCTCATATGGGGAAAAAATTAAATTTCTTAAATGAATAATATTTTGATGCAACATCAAAGTAGAGGCCAAATAATGATAAAATTGACATTTCGCTTGGAAATCGTTCAAGTTTTGGCAAAGTTATGAGGGTCGGCAGTTTTTGAGTAAGTGTCAATGGGCAACTCAAGGGAAAGTACAATTAAAATAGACTGTCATATGGGGATAAAATCAAATTTTTTTAATGAATAATATTTTGATGCAGAATCAAAGTAGAGGCCAAATAATGATCTAATTGACATTCCTCTTGGAAATCGGTCAAGTTTCGGCAAAGTTATGAGTGTCGGAAGTTTTTGAGTAAGTGTCAATGGGCAACTCAAGGGAAAGTACAATTAACATGGACTCTCAAATGGGGAAAAAATCATATTTCTTAATTGAATAATATTTTGATGCAGCATCAAAGTAGAGTCCAAATAATGATCAAATTGACATTCCGCTTGGAAATTTGTCTGGTTTTAGCAAAGTTATGCGAGTCGGAAGCTTAAAAGTAAGTGTCAATGGGCAACTCAAGGGAAAGTACAATTAAAATAGACTGTCATATGGGGATAAAATCAAATTTTTTTAATGAATAATATTTTGATGCAGAATCAAAGTAGAGGCCAAAAAATGATCAAATTGACATTCCTCTTGGAAATCAGTCAAGTTTCGGCAAAGTTATGGGACCCGGAAGTTTTAGAGTAAGTGTCAATGGACAGCTCAAGGGAAAGTACAATTGACATAGACGTTCATATGCAGAATCAAAGTAGAGGCCAAATAATGAACAAATTGACATTTCGCTTGGAAATCGGTCAAGTTTTGGCAAAGTTATGACGGTCGGAAGTTTTTGAGTAAGTGTCAATGGGCAACTCGAGGGAAAGTACAATTAACATAGATACTGATGAGGGGAAAAAATCAAATTTCTTAAATTAATAATATTTTGATGCAGCATCAAAGTAGAGTCCAAATAATGATCAAATTGTCATTCCGCTTGGAAATCGGTAAAGTTTCGGCAAAGTTATGAGGGTCGGAAGTTTTTGAGTAAGTGTCAATGGGTAACTCAATGGAAAGTACAATTGACATAGACACTCATATGGGAAAAGAATCAAATTTCTTAAATAAATAATATTTTAATGCAACATCAAAGTAGAGGCCAAATAATGATCAAATTGACATTTTAGCAAAGTTATGAGAGTTGGAAGTTTAAGAGTAAGTGTCAATGGGCAACTCAAGGGAAAGTACAATTAAAATAGACTGTCATATGGGGATAAATTCAAATTTTTTTAATGAATAATATTTTGATGCAGAATCAAAGTAGAGGCCAAATAATGATCAAATTGACATTTCTCTTGAAAATCAGTCAAGATTCGGCAAAGTTATGAGACCCGGAAGTTTTAGAGTAAGTGTCAATGGGCAACTCAAGGGAAAGTACAATTAACATGGTCTCTCATATGGGGAAACAATCACATTTCTTAAATGAATAATATTTTGATGCAGAATCAAAGTAGAGGCCAAATAATGATCTAATTGACATTCCTCTTGGAAATCGGTCAAGTTTCGGCAAAGTTATGAGTGTCGGAAGTTTTTGAGTAAGTGTCAATGGGCAACTCAAGGGAAAGTACAATTAACATGGACTCTCAAATGGGGAAAAAATCATATTTCTTAATTGAATAATATTTTGATGCAGAATCAAAGTAGAGGCCAAATAATGATCAAATTGACATTCCGCTTGGAAATTTGTCTGGTTTTAGCAAAGTTATGCGAGTCGGAAGTTTAAGAGTAAGTGTCAATGGGCAACTCAAGGGAAAGTACAATTAAAATAGACTGTCATATGGGGATAAAATCATATATCTTAAATGAATAATATTTTGATGCAGAATCAAAGTAGAGGCCAAATAATGATCAAATTGACATTCCGCTTGGAAATCTGTCAGGTCTTAGCAAAGTTTTGCGAAATGAAAGTTTTTGAGGAAGTGTCCATAGACAACTCAAGGGAAAGTACAATTGACATAGACGCTCATATGGGGAAAAAATTAAATTTCTTAAATGAATAATATTTTGATGCAACATCAAAGTAGAGGCCAAATAATGATAAAATTGACATTTCGCTTGGAAATCGTTCAAGTTTTGGCAAAGTTATGAGGGTCGGCAGTTTTTGAGTAAGTGTCAATGGGCAACTCAAGGGAAAGTACAATTAAAATAGACTGTCATATGGGGATAAAATCAAATTTTTTTAATGAATAATATTTTGATGCAGAATCAAAGTAGAGGCCAAATAATGATCTAATTGACATTCCTCTTGGAAATCGGTCAAGTTTCGGCAAAGTTATGAGTGTCGGCAGTTTTTGAGTAAGTGTCAATGGGCAACTCAAGGGAAAGTACAATTAACATGGACTCTCAAATGGGGAAAAAATCATATTTCTTAATTGAATAATATTTTGATGCAGAATCAAAGTAGAGGCCAAATAATGATCTAATTGACATTCCTCTTGGAAATCGGTCAAGTTTCGGCAAAGTTATGAGTGTCGGAAGTTTTTGAGTAAGTGTCAATGGGCAACTCAAGGGAAAGTACAATTAACATGGACACTCAAATGGGGAAAAAATCATATTTCTTAAATGAATAATATTTTGATGCAGCATCAAAGTAGAGTCCAAATAATGATCAAATTGACATTCCGCTTGGAAACCTGTCAGGTTTTAGCAAAGTTATGTGAGTTGGAAGTTTTTGAGTAAGTGCCAATGGGTTACTCAATGGAAAGTACAATTGACATAGACACTCATATGGGAAAAAAATCAAATTTCTTAAATGAATAATATTTTTATGCAACATCAAAGTAGAGACCAAATAATGATCAAATTGACATTCCGCTTGGAAATCTGTCAGGTTTCAGCAAAGTTATGCGAGTTGGAAGTTTAAGAGTAAGTGTCAATGGGCAACTCAAGGGAAAGTACAATTAAAATAGACTGTCATATGGGGATAAAATCAAATTTTTTTAATGAATAATATTTCGATGCAGAATCAAAGTAGAGGCCAAAAAATGATCAAATTGACATTCCTCTTGGAAATCAGTCAAGTTTCGGCAAAGTTATGGGACCCGGAAGTTTTAGAGTAAGTGTCAATGGACAGCTCAAGGGAAAGTACAATTGACATAGACGGTCATATGCAGAATCAAAGTAGAGGCCAAATAATGAACAAATTGACATTTCGCTTGGAAATCGGTCAAGTTTTGGCAAAGTTATGACGGTCGGAAGTTTTTGAGTAAGTGTCAATGGGCAACTCAAGGGAAAGTACAATTAACATGGACTCTCAAATGGGGAAAAAATCATATTTCTTAAATGAATAATATTTTGATGCAGCATCAAAGTAGAGTCCAAATAATGATCAAATTGACATTCCGCTTGGAAACCTGTCAGGTTTTAGCAAAGTTATGTGAGTTGGAAGTTTTTGAGTAAGTGCCAATGGGTTACTCAATGGAAAGTACAATTGACATAGACACTCATATGGGAAAAAAATCAAATTTCTTAAATGAATAATATTTTTATGCAACATCAAAGTAGAGACCAAATAATGATCAAATTGACATTCCGCTTGGAAATCTATCAGGTTTCAGCAAAGTTATGCGAGTTGGAAGTTTAAGAGTAAGTGTCAATGGGCAACTCAAGGGAAAGTACAATTAAAATAGACTGTCATATGGGGATAAAATCAAATTTTTTTAATGAATAATATTTTGATGCAGAATCAAAGTAGAGGCCAAAAAATGATCAAATTGACATTCCTCTTGGAAATCAGTCAAGTTTCGGCAAAGTTATGGGACCCGGAAGTTTTAGAGTAAGTGTCAATGGACAGCTCAAGGGAAAGTACAATTGACATAGACGGTCATATGCAGAATCAAAGTAGAGGCCAAATAATGAACAAATTGACATTTCGCTTGGAAATCGGTCAAGTTTTGGCAAAGTTATGACGGTCGGAAGTTTTTGAGTAAGTGTCAATGGGCAACTCGAGGGAAAGTACAATTAACATAGATACTGATGAGGGGAAAAAATCAAATTTCTTAAATTAATAATATTTTGATGCAGCATCAAAGTAGAGTCCAAATAATGATCAAATTGTCATTCCGCTTGGAAATCGGTAAAGTTTCGGCAAAGTTATGAGGGTCGGAAGTTTTTGAGTAAGTGTCAATGGGTAACTCAATGTAAAGTACAATTGACATAGACACTCATATGGGAAAAGAATCAAATTTCTTAAATAAATAATATTTTAATGCAACATCAAAGTAGAGGCCAAATAATGATCAAATTGACATTTCTCTTGAAAATCAGTTAAGTTTCGGCAAAGTTATGAGACCCGGAAGTTTTAGAGTAAGTGTCAATGGGCAACTCAAGGGAAAGTACCATTGACATGAATAATATTTTAATGCAGAATCAAAGTAGAGGCCAAATAGTGATCAAATTGACATTTCGCTTGAAAATCGGTCAAGTCTTAGCAAAGTTATGAGGGTCGGAAGTTTTTGAGTAAGTGTCAATGGGCAACTCAAGGGAAAGTACAATTGACATAGACGCTCATATGGGGATAAAATCATATATCTTAAATGAATAATATTTTGATGCAGAATCAAAGTAGAGGCCAAATAATGATCAAATTGACATTCCGCTTGGAAATCTGTCAGGTTTTAGCAAAGTTTTGCGAAATGAAAGTTTTTGAGGAAGTGTCCATAGACAACTCAAGGGAAAGTACAATTGACATAGACGCTCATATGGGGAAAAAATTAAATTTCTTAAATGAATAATATTTTGATGCAACATCAAAGTAGAGGCCAAATAATGATCAAATTGACATTTCTCTTGAAAATCAGTTAAGTTTCGGCAAAGTTATGAGACCCGGAAGTTTTAGAGTAAGTGTCAATGGGCAACTCAAGGGAAAGTACAATTAACATGGTCTCTCATATGGGGAAACAATCACATTTCTTAAATGAATAATATTTTGATGCAGAATCAAAGTAGAGGCCAAATAATGATCTAATTGACATTCCTCTTGGAAATCGGTCAAGTTTCGGCAAAGTTATGAGTGTCGGAAGTTTTTGAGTAAGTGTCAATGGGCAACTCAAGGGAAAGTACAATTAACATGGACTCTCAAATGGGGAAAAAATCATATTTCTTAATTGAATAATATTTTGATGCAGCATCAAAGTAGAGTCCAAATAATGATCAAATTGACATTCCGCTTGGAAATTTGTCTGGTTTTAGCAAAGTTATGCGAGTCGGAAGTTTAAGAGTAAGTGTCAATGGGCAACTCAAGGGAAAGTACAATTAAAATAGACTGTCATATGGGGATAAAATCATATTTCTTAAATGAATAATATTTTAATGCAACATCAAAGTAGAGACCAAATAATGATCAAATTGACATTCCGCTTGGAAATCTGTCAGGTTTCAGCAAAGTTATGCGAGTTGGAAGTTTAAGAGTAAGTGTCAATGGGCAATTCAAGGAAAAGTACAATTGACATAGACTGTCATATGGGGATAAAATCAAATTTTTTTAATGAATAATATTTTGATGCAGAATCAAAGTAGAGGCCAAAAAATGATCAAATTGACATTCCTCTTGGAAATCAGTCAAGTTTCGGCAAAGTTATGGGACCCGGAAGTTTTAGAGTAAGTGTCAATGGACAGCTCAAGGGAAAGTACAATTGACATAGACGGTCATATGCAGAATCAAAGTAGAGGCCAAATAATGAACAAATTGACATTTCGCTTGGAAATCGGTCAAGTTTTGGCAAAGTTATGACGGTCGGAAGTTTTTGAGTAAGTGTCAATGGGCAACTCGAGGGAAAGTACAATTAACATAGATACTGATGAGGGGAAAAAATCGAATTTCTTAAATTAATAATATTTTGATGCAGCATCAAAGTAGAGTCCAAATAATTATCAAATTGTCATTCCGCTTGGAAATCGGTAAAGTTTCGGCTAAGTTATGAGGGTCGGAAGTTTTTGAGTAAGTGTCAATGGGTAACTCAATGGAAAGTACAATTGACATAGACACTCATATGGGAAAAGAATCAAATTTCTTAAATAAATAATATTTTAATGCAACATCAAAGTAGAGGCCAAATAATGATCAAATTGACATTCCGCTTGGAAATCTGTCAGGTTTTAGCAAAGTTATGCGAGTTGGAAGTTTTTTAGTAAGTGTCAATGGACAACTCAAGGGAAAGTACCATTGACATGAATAATATTTTAATGCAGAATCAAAGTAGAGGCCAAATAGTGATCAAATTGACATTTCGCTTGGAAATCGGTCAAGTTTTAGCAAAGTTATGAGGGTCGGAAGTTTTTGAGTAAGTGTCAATGGGCAACTCAAGGGAAAGTATAATTGACATAGACGCTCATATGGGGAAAAAATCAAATTTCTTAAATGAATAATATTTTGATGCAGAATCAAAGTAGAGGCCAAATAATGATCAAATTGACATTCCGCTTGGAAATCTGTCTGGTTTTAGCAAAGTTATGCGAGTTGGAAGTTTTTGAGTAAGTGTCAATGGACAACTCAAGGGAAAGTACAATTGACATAGGCTGTCATATGGGGAAAAAATCAAATTTCTTAAATGAATAATATTTTGATGCAGAATCAAAGTATAGGCCAAATAATGATCAAATTGACATTCCGCTTGGAAATCTGTCTGGTTTTGGCAAACTTATGCGGGTTGGAAGTTTTTGAGTAAGTGTCAATGGGCAACTCAAGGGAAAGTAAAATTGACCTAGACTCTCATATCGGGAAAAAATCAAATCAAAGGGAAAGTACAATTAACATGGACTCTCAATTGGGGAAAAATCATATTTCTTAAATGAATAATATTTTAATGCAGCATCAAAGAAAAGACCAAATAATGATCAAATTGACATTCCGCTTGGAAATCGGTAAAGTTTTGGCAAAGTTATGAGGGTCAGAAGTTTTTGAGTAAGTGTCAAAGGGCAACTCAAGAGAAAGTACAATTGACATAGACACTCATATGGGGAAAAAATCAAATTTTTTTAATGAATAATATTTTGATGCAGAATCAAAGTAGAGGCCAAATAATGATCTAATTGACATTCCTCTTGGAAATCGGTCAAGTTTCGGCAAAGTTAAGATGGTCGGAAGTTTTTGAGTAAGTGTTAATGGGCAACTCAAGGGAAATTACAATTGACATAGACGCTCATATGGGGAAAAAATCAAATTTCTTAAATGAATAATATTTTGATGCAGAATCAAAGTAGAGGCCAAATAATGATCAAATTGGCATTCCGCTTGGAAATCTGTCTGGTTTTAGCAAAGTTATGCGAGTTGGAAGTTTTCGAGTAAGTGTCAATGGACAACTCAAGGGAAAGTACAATTGACATAGTCACTCATATGGGGAAAAAATCACATTTCTGACATGTATAATATTTTAATGCAGAATCAAAGTAGAGGCCAAATAATGATCAAATTGACATTCCTCTTGGAAATCTGTCAGGTTTTAGCAAAGTTTTGCGAGTTGGAAGATTTTGAGTATGTGTCCATGGACAACTCAAGGGAAAGTACAATTGACATAGACGGTCATATGCAGAATCAAAGTAGAGGCCAAATAATGAACAAATTGACATTTCGCTTGGAAATCGGTCAAGTTTTGGCAAAGTTATGAGGGTCGGAAGTTTTTGAGTAAGTGTAAATGGGCAACTCAAGGGAAGTTACAATTAACATGGACTCTCAAATGGGGAAAAAGTCATTTTTCTTAAATGAATAATATTTTAATGCAGCATCAAAGAAGAGACCAAATAATTATCAAATTTACATTCCGCTTGGAAATCGGTAAAGTTTTGGCAAAGTTATGAGGGTCAGAAGTTTTTGAGTAAGTGTCAAAGGGCAACTCAAGAGAAAGTACAATTGACATAGACACTCATATGGGGAAAAAATCAAATTTTTTTAATGAATAATATTTTGATGCAGAATCAAAGTAGAGGCCAAATAATGATCTAATTGACATTCCTCTTAGAAATCGGTCAAGTTTCGGCAAAGTTAAGATGGTCGGAAGTTTTTGAGTAAGTGTCAATGGGCAACTCAAGGGAAAGTACAATTGACATAGACGCTCATATGGGGAAAAAATCAAATTTCTTAAATGAATAATATTTTAATGCAACATCAAAGTAGAGGCCAAATAATGATCAAATTGACATTCCGCTTGGAAATCTGTCAGGTTTTAGCAAAGTTATGCGAGTTGGAAGTTTTTGAGTAAGTGTCAATGGGCAACTCAAGGGAAAGTACAATTGACATAGACGCTCATATGGGGAAAAAATCAAATTTCTTAAATGAATAATATTTTAATGCAACATCAAAGTAGAGGCCAAATAATGATCAAATTGACATTCCGCTTGGAAATCTGTCAGGTTTTAGCAAAGTTATGCGAGTTGGAAGTTTTTGAGTAAATGTCAATGAACAACTCAAGGGAAAGTACAATTAAAATAGACTGTCATATGGGAATAAAATCAAATTTCTTAAATGAATAATATTTTAATGCAACATCAAAGTAGAGGCCAAATAATAATCAAATTGACATTCCGCTTGGAAATCTGTCAGGTTTTGGCAAAGTTATGAGGGTCGGAAGTTTTTGAGTAAGTGTCAATGGGCAACTCAAAGGAAAGTACAATTAACATAGATACTGATGAGGGGAAGAAATCAAATTTCTTATATGAATAATATATTGATGCAGCATCAAAGTAGAGTCCAAATAATGATCAAATTGACATTCCGCTTGGAAATCGGTCAAGTTTCGGCAAAGTTATGAGGGTCGGCAGTTTTTGAGTAAGTGTCAATTGGTAACTCAATGGAAAGTACAATTGACATAGACGCTCATATGGGGAAAAAATCAAATTTCTTAAATGAATAATATTTTAATGCAACATCAAAGTAGAGGCCAAATAATGATCAAATTGACATTCCGCTTGGAAATCTGTCAGGTTTTAGCAAAGTTATGCGAGTTGGAAGTTTTTGAGTAAGTGTCAATGGGCAACTCAAGGGAAAGTACAATTGACATAGACGCTCGTATGGGTTAAAAATCAAATTTCTTAAATGAATAATATTTTGATGCAGAATCAAAGTAGAGGCCAAATAATGATCAAATTGGCATTCCGCTTGGAAATCTGTCTGGTTTTAGCAAAGTTATGCGAGTTGGAAGTTTTTGAGTAAGTGTCAATGGGCAACTCCAGGGAAAGTACAATTGACATAGACGGTCATATGCAGAATCAAAGGAGAGGCCAAATAATGATCAAATTGACATTCCGCTTGGAAATCTGTCAGGTTTTAGCAAAGTTATGCGAGTTGGAAGTTTTTGAGTAAGTGTCAATGGACAACTCAAGGGAAAGTACCATTGACATGAATAATATTTTAATGCAGAATCAAAGTAGAGGCCAAATAGTGATCAAATTGACATTTCGCTTGAAAATCGGTCAAGTCTTAGCAAAGTTATGAGGGTCGGAAGTTTTTGAGTAAGTGTCAATGGGCAACTCAAGGGAAAGTACAATTGACAAAGACGCTCATATGGGGAAAAAATCAAATTTCATAAATGAATAATATTTTGATGCAGAATCAAAGTAGAGGCCAAATAATGATCTAATTGACATTCCGCTTGGAAATCGGTCAAGTTTCGGCAAAGTTATGAGTGTCGGAAGTTTTTGAGTAAGTGTCAATGGGCAACTCAAGGAAAAGTACAATTAAAATGGACTCTCAAATAAGGAAAAAATCATGTTTCTTAAATGAATAATATTTTGATGCAGAATCAAAGTAGAGGCCAAATAATGAACAAATTGACATTTCGCTTGGAAATCGGTCAAGTTTTGGCAAAGTAATGAGGGCCGGCAGTTTTTGAGTAAGTGTCAATGCGCAACTCAAGGGAAAGTACAATTAACATACAAAGTTATGAGTGTGGGAAGTTTTTGAGTAAGTGTCAATGAGCAACTCAAGGGAAAGTACAATTAACATGGACTCTCATATGGGGAAAAAATCATATTTCTTAAATGAATTATATTTGTAAGTGTCAATGGGGAACACAAGGGAAAGTACAATTAACATGGACACTCAAATGGGGAAAAAATCATATATCTTAAATGAATAATATTTGATGTAGAATCAAAGTAGAGGCCAAATAATGATCAAATTGACATTCCGCTTGGAAATCGGTCAAGTTTTGGCAAAGTTATGAGGGTCGGAAGATTTGAGTAAGTGTCAGGGGGCAAATCAAAGAAAAGCACAGTTAACATAGACTCTCAATTGGGAAAAAAAATCAAATTTCTTACATAAATATTATTTTGATGCAGAATCAAAGTAGAGGCCAAATAATGATCAAATTGACAATCCGCTTGGAAATCTGTCAGCTTTTAGCAAAGTTATGCGAGTTGGAAGTTTTTGAGTAAGTGTCAATGGACAACTCAAGGGAAAGTACAATTGACATAGACGCTCATATGGGGAAAAAATCAAATTTCTTACATGAATAATATTTTGATGCAGAATCAAAGTAGAGACCAAATAATGATCAAATTGACATTTCGCTTGGAAATCGGTCAAGTTTTGGCAAAGTTATGAGGGTCGGCAGTTCTTGAGTAAGTGTCAATGGGCAACTCAAGGGAAAGTACAATTGACATAGACGCTTATATGGGGAAAAAATCAAATTTCATATATGAATAATATTTTGATGCAGAATCAAAGTAGAGGCCAAATAATGATCTAATTGACATTCCTCTTGGAAATCGGTCAAGTTTCGGCAAAGTTATGAGTGTCGGAAGTTTTTGAGTAAGTGTCAATGGGCAACTCAAGGAAAAGTACAATTAACATGGACTTTCAAATAAGGAAAAAATCATATTTCTTAAATGAATAATATTTTGATGCAGAACCAAAGTAGAGGCCAAATAATGATCAAATTGACATTCCGCTTGGAAATCTGTTTGGTTTTAACAAAGTTATGCGAGTTGGAAGTATTTGAGTAAGTGTCAATGGGCAACTCAAGGAAAAGTACAATTAACATGAACTCTCATATGGGGATAAAATCAAATTTCTTAAATGAATAATATTTTAATGCAACATCAAAGTAGAGGCCAAATAATGATCAAATTGACATTCCGCTTGGAAATCTGTCAGGTTTTATCAAAATTATGCGAGTTGGAAGTTTTCGAGTAAGTGTCAATGGGCAACACAAGGGAAAGTACAATTAACATGGACTCTCAAATGGGGAAAAAATAATATCCCTTAAATGAATAATATTTGATGCAGCATCAAAGTAGAGGCCAAATAATGAACAAATTGACATTTCGCTTGGAAATCGGTCAAGTTTTGGCAAAGTAATGAGGGTCGGCAGTTTTTGAGTAAGTGTCAATGCGCAACTCAAGGGAAAGTACAATTAACATAGATACTGATGAGGGGAAGAAATCAAATTTCTTAAATGAATAATATATTGATGCAGCATCAAATTAGAGTCCAAATAATGATCAAATTGACATTCCGCTTGGAAATCGGTCAAGTTTCGGCAAAGTTATGAGGGTCGGCAGTTTTTGAGTAAGTGTCAATTGGTAACTCAATGGAAAGTACAATTGACATAGACGCTCATATGGGGAAAAAATCAAATTTCTTAAATGAATAATATTTTAATGCAACATCAAAGTAGAGGCCAAATAATGATCAAATTGACATTCCGCTTGGAAATCTGTCAGGTTTTAGCAAAGTTATGCGAGTTGGAAGTTTTTGAGTAAGTGTCAATGGGCAACTCAAGGGAAAGTACAATTGACATAGACGCTCGTATGGGGAAAAAATCAAATTTCTTAAATGAATAATATTTTGATGCAGAATCAAAGTAGAGGCCAAATAATGATCAAATTGGCATTCCGCTTGGAAATCTGTCTGGTTTTAGCAAAGTTATGCGAGTTGGAAGTTTTTGAGTAAGTGTCAATGGGCAACTCCAGGGAAAGTACAATTGACATAGACGGTCATATGCAGAATCAAAGGAGAGGCCAAATAATGATCAAATTGACATTCCGCTTGGAAATCTGTCAGGTTTTAGCAAAGTTATGCGAGTTGGAAGTTTTTGAGTAAGTGTCAGTGGACAACTCAAGGGAAAGTACCATTGACATGAATAATATTTTAATGCAGAATCAAAGTAGAGGCCAAATAGTGATCAAATTGACATTTCGCTTGAAAATCGGTCAAGTCTTAGCAAAGTTATGAGGGTCGGAAGTTTTTGAGTAAGTGTCAATGGGCAACTCAAGGAAGAGTACAATTGACATAGACGCTCATATGGGGAAAAAATCAAATTTCATAAATGAATAATATTTTGATGCAGAATCAAAGTAGAGGCCAAATAATGATCTAATTGACATTCCGCTTGGAAATCTGTCAAGTTTCGGCAAAGTTATGAGTGTCGGAAGTTTTTGAGTAAGTGTCAATGGGCAACTCAAGGAAAAGTACAATTAAAATGGACTCTCAAATAAGGAAAAAATCATATTTCTTAAATGAATAATATTTTGATGCAGAATCAAAGTAGAGGCCAAATAATGAACAAATTGACATTTCGCTTGGAAATCGGTCAAGTTTTGGCAAAGTAATGAGGGCCGGCAGTTTTTGAGTAAGTGTCAATGCGCAACTCAAGGGAAAGTACAATTAACATACAAAGTTATGAGTGTCGGAAGTTTTTGAGTAAGTGTCAATGAGCAACTCAAGGGAAAGTACAATTAACATGGACTCTCATATGGGGAAAAAATCATATTTCTTAAATGAATTATATTTGTAAGTGTCAATGGGGAACACAAGGGAAAGTACAATTAACATGGACACTCAAATGGGGAAAAAATCATATATCTTAAATGAATAATATTTGATGTAGAATCAAAGTAGAGGCCAAATAATGATCAAATTGACATTCCGCTTGGAAATCGGTCAAGTTTTGGCAAAGTTATGAGGGTCGGAAGATTTGAGTAAGTGTCAGGGGGCAAATCAAAGAAAAGCACAGTTAACATAGACTCTCAATTGGGAAAAAAAATCAAATTTCTTACATAAATATTATTTTGATGCAGAATCAAAGAAGAGGCCAAATAATGATCAAATTGACATTCCGCTTGGAAATCTGTCAGCTTTTAGCAAAGTTATGCGAGTTGGAAGTTTTTGAGTAAGTGTCAATGGACAACTCAAGGGAAAGTACAATTGACATAGACGCTCATATGGGGAAAAAATCAAATTTCTTACATGAATAATATTTTGATGCAGAATCAAAGTAGAGACCAAATAATGATCAAATTGACATTTCGCTTGGAAATCGGTCAAGTTTTGGCAAAGTTATGAGGGTCGGCAGTTCTTGAGTAAGTGTCAATGGGCAACTCAAGGGAAAGTACAATTGACATAGACGCTCATATGGGGAAAAAATCAAATTTCATATATGAATAATATTTTGATGCAGAATCAAAGTAGAGGCCAAATAATGATCTAATTGACATTCCGCTTGGAAATCGGTCAAGTTTTGGCAAAGTTATGAGGGTCGGAAGATTTGAGTAAGTGTCAGGGGGCAAATCAAAGAAAAGCACAGTTAACATAGACTCTCAATTGGGAAAAAAATCAAATTTCTTACATAAATATTATTTTGATGCAGAATCAAAGTAGAGGCCAAATAATGATCAAATTGACATTCCGCTTGGAAATCTGTCAGCTTTTAGCAAAGTTATGCGAGTTGGAAGTTTTTGAGTAAGTGTCAATGGACAACTCAAGGGAAATTACAATTGACATAGACGCTCATATGGGGAAAAAATCAAATTTCTTAAATGAATAATATTTTAATGCAACATCAAAGTAGAGGCCAAATAATGATCAAATTGACATTCCGCTTGGAAATCTGTCAGGTTTTAGCAAAGTTATGCGAGTTGGAAGTTTTTGAGTAAGTGTCAATGGGCAACTCAAGCTAAAGTACAATTGACATAGACGCTCGTATGGGGAAAAAATCAAATTTCTTAAATGAATAATATTTTGATGCAGAATCAAAGTAGAGGCCAAATAATGATCAAATTGGCATTCCGCTTGGAAATCTGTCTGGTTTTAGCAAAGTTATGCGAGTTGGAAGTTTTTGAGTAAGTGTCAATGGGCAACTCCAGGGAAAGTACAATTGACATAGACGGTCATATGCAGAATCAAAGGAGAGGCCAAATAATGATCAAATTGACATTCCGCTTGGAAATCTGTCAGGTTTTAGCAAAGTTATGCGAGTTGGAAGTTTTTGAGTAAGTGTCAATGGACAACTCAAGGGAAAGTACCATTGACATGAATAATATTTTAATGCAGAATCAAAGTAGAGGCCAAATAGTGATCAAATTGACATTTCGCTTGAAAATCGGTCAAGTCTTAGCAAAGTTATGAGGGTCGGAAGTTTTTGAGTAAGTGTCAATGGGCAACTCAAGGGAAAGTACAATTGACATAGACGCTCATATGGGGAAAAAATCAAATTTCATAAATGAATAATATTTTGATGCAGAATCAAAGTAGAGGCCAAATAATGATCTAATTGACATTCCGCTTGGAAATCGGTCAAGTTTCGGCAAAGTTATGAGTGTCGGAAGTTTTTGAGTAAGTGTCAATGGGCAACTCAAGGAAAAGTACAATTAAAATGGACTCTCAAATAAGGAAAAAATCATATTTCTTAAATGAATAATATTTTGATGCAGAATCAAAGTAGAGGCCAAATAATGAACAAATTGACATTTCGCTTGGAAATCGGTCAAGTTTTGGCAAAGTAATGAGGGCCGGCAGTTTTTGAGTAAGTGTCAATGCGCAACTCAAGGGAAAGTACAATTAACATACAAAGTTATGAGTGTGGGAAGTTTTTGAGTAAGTGTCAATGAGCAACTCAAGGGAAAGTACAATTAACATGGACTCTCATATGGGGAAAAAATCATATTTCTTAAATGAATTATATTTGTAAGTGTCAATGGGGAACACAAGGGAAAGTACAATTAACATGGACACTCAAATGGGGAAAAAATCATATATCTTAAATGAATAATATTTGATGTAGAATCAAAGTAGAGGCCAAATAATGATCAAATTGACATTCCGCTTGGAAATCGGTCAAGTTTTGGCAAAGTTATGAGGGTCGGAAGATTTGAGTAAGTGTCAGGGGGCAAATCAAAGAAAAGCACAGTTAACATAGACTCTCAATTGGGAAAAAAAATCAAATTTCTTACATAAATATTATTTTGATGCAGAATCAAAGTAGAGGCCAAATAATGATCAAATTGACATTCCGCTTGGAAATCTGTCAGCTTTTAGCAAAGTTATGCGAGTTGGAAGTTTTTGAGTAAGTGTCAATGGACAACTCAAGGGAAAGTACAATTGACATAGACGCTCATATGGGGAAAAAATCAAATTTCTTACATGAATAATATTTTGATGCAGAATCAAAGTAGAGACCAAATAATGATCAAATTGACATTTCGCTTGGAAATCGGTCAAGTTTTGGCAAAGTTATGAGGGTCGGCAGTTCTTGAGTAAGTGTCAATGGGCAACTCAAGGGAAAGTACAATTGACATAGACGCTCATATGGGGAAAAAATCAAATTTCATATATGAATAATATTTTGATGCAGAATCAAAGTAGAGGCCAAATAATGATCTAATTGACATTCCTCTTGGAAATCGGTCAAGTTTCGGCAAAGTTATGAGTGTCGGAAGTTTTTGAGTAAGTGTCAATGGGCAACTCAAGGAAAAGTACAATTAACATGGACTTTCAAATAAGGAAAAAATCATATATCTTAAATGAATAATATTTTGATGCAGAACCAAAGTAGAGGCCAAATAATGATCAAATTGACATTCCGCTTGGAAATCTGTTTGGTTTTAACAAAGTTATGCGAGTTGGAAGTTTTTGAGTAAGTGTCAATGGGCAACTCAAGGAAAAGTACAATTAACATGAACTCTCATATGGGGATAAAATCAAATTTCTTAAATGAATAATATTTTAATGCAACATCAAAGTAGAGGCCAAATAATGATCAAATTGACATTCCGCTTGGAAATCTGTCAGGTTTTATCAAAATTATGCGAGTTGGAAGTTTTCGAGTAAGTGTCAATGGGCAACACAAGGGAAAGTACAATTAACATGGACTCTAAAATGGGGAAAAAATAATATCCCTTAAATGAATAATATTTGATGAAGCATCAAAGTAGAGGCCAAATAATGAACAAATTGACATTTCGCTTGGAAATCGGTCAAGTTTTGGCAAAGTAATGAGGGTCGGCAGTTTTTGAGTAAGTGTCAATGCGCAACTCAAGGGAAAGTACAATTAACATAGATACTGATGAGGGGAAGAAATCAAATTTCTTAAATGAATAATATATTGATGCAGCATCAAATTAGAGTCCAAATAATGATCAAATTGACATTCCGCTTGGAAATCGGTCAAGTTTCGGCAAAGTTATGAGGGTCGGCAGTTTTTGAGTAAGTGTCAATTGGTAACTCAATGGAAAGTACAATTGACATAGACGCTCATATGGGGAAAAAATCAAATTTCTTAAATGAATAATATTTTAATGCAACATCAAAGTAGAGGCCAAATAATGATCAAATTGACATTCCGCTTGGAAATCTGTCAGGTTTTAGCAAAGTTATGCGAGTTGGAAGTTTTTGAGTAAGTGTCAATGGGCAACTCAAGGGAAAGTACAATTGACATAGACGCTCGTATGGGGAAAAAATCAAATTTCTTACATAAATATTATTTTGATGCAGAATCAAAGTAGAGGCCAAATAATGATCAAATTGACATTCCGCTTGGAAATCTGTCTGGTTTTAGCAAAGTTATGCGAGTTGGAAGTTTTTGAGTAAGTGTCAATGGGCAACTCCAGGGAAAGTACAATTGACATAGACGGTCATATGCAGAATCAAAGGAGAGGCCAAATAATGATCAAATTGACATTCCGCTTGGAAATCTGTCAGGTTTTAGCAAAGTTATGCGAGTTGGAAGTTTTTGAGTAAGTGTCAATGGACAACTCAAGGGAAAGTACCATTGACATGAATAATATTTTAATGCAGAATCAAAGTAGAGGCCAAATAGTGATCAAATTGACATTTCGCTTGAAAATCGGTCAAGTCTTAGCAAAGTTATGAGGGTCGGAAGTTTTTGAGTAAGTGTCAATGGGCAACTCAAGGGAAAGTACAATTGACATAGACGCTCATATGGGGAAAAAATCAAATTTCATAAATGAATAATATTTTGATGCAGAATCAAAGTAGAGGCCAAATAATGATCTAATTGACAATCCGCTTGGAAATCGGTCAAGTTTCGGCAAAGTTATGAGTGTCGGAAGTTTTTGAGTAAGTGTCAATGGGCAACTCAAGGAAAAGTACAATTAAAATGGACTCTCAAATAAGGAAAAAATCATATTTCTTAAATGAATAATATTTTGATGCAGAGTCAAAGTAGAGGCCAAATAATGAACAAATTGACATTTCGCTTGGAAATCGGTCAAGTTTTGGCAAAGTAATGAGGGCCGGCAGTTTTTGAGTAAGTGTCAATGCGCAACTCAAGGGAAAGTACAATTAACATACAAAGTTATGAGTGTCGGAAGTTTTTGAGTAAGTGTCAATGAGCAACTCAAGGGAAAGTACAATTAACATGGACTCTCATATGGGGAAAAAATCATATTTCTTAAATGAATTATATTTGTAAGTGTCAATGGGGAACACAAGGGAAAGTACAATTAACATGGACACTCAAATGGGGAAAAAATCATATATCTTAAATGAATAATATTTGATGTAGAATCAAAGTAGAGGCCAAATAATGATCAAATTGACATTCCGCTTGGAAATCGGTCAAGTTTTGGCAAAGTTATGAGGGTCGGAAGATTTGAGTAAGTGTCAGGGGGCAAATCAAAGAAAAGCACAGTTAACATAGACTCTCAATTGGGAAAAAAAATCAAATTTCTTACATAAATATTATTTTGATGCAGAATCAAAGTAGAGGCCAAATAATGATCAAATTGACATTCCGCTTGGAAATCTGTCAGCTTTTAGCAAAGTTATGCGAGTTGGAAGTTTTTGAGTAAGTGTCAATGGACAACTCAAGGGAAAGTACAATTGACATAGACGCTCATATGGGGAAAAAATCAAATTTCTTACATGAATAATATTTTGATGCAGAATCAAAGTAGAGACCAAATAATGATCAAATTGACATTTCGCTTGGAAATCGGTCAAGTTTTGGCAAAGTTATGAGGGTCGGCAGTTCTTGAGTAAGTGTCAATGGGCAACTCAAGGGAAAGTACAATTGACATAGACGCTCATATGGGGAAAAAATCAAATTTCATATATGAATAATATTTTGATGCAGAATCAAAGTAGAGGCCAAATAATGATCTAATTGACATTCCTCTTGGAAATCGGTCAAGTTTCGGCAAAGTTATGAGTGTCGGAAGTTTTTGAGTAAGTGTCAATGGGCAACTCAAGGAAAAGTACAATTAACATGGACTTTCAAATAAGGAAAAAATCATATTTCTTAAATGAATAATATTTTGATGCAGAACCAAAGTAGAGGCCAAATAATGATCAAATTGACATTCCGCTTGGAAATCTGTTTGGTTTTAACAAAGTTATGCGAGTTGGAAGTTTTTGAGTAAGTGTCAATGGGCAACTCAAGGAAAAGTACAATTAACATGAACTCTCATATGGGGATAAAATCAAATTTCTTAAATGAATAATATTTTAATGCAACATCAAAGTAGAGGCCAAATAATGATCAAATTGACATTCCGCTTGGAAATCTGTCAGGTTTTATCAAAATTATGCGAGTTGGAAGTTTTCGAGTAAGTGTCAATGGGCAACACAAGGGAAAGTACAATTAACATGGACTCTCAAATGGGGAAAAAATAATATCCCTTAAATGAATAATATTTGATGCAGCATCAAAGTAGAGGCCAAATAATGAACAAATTGACATTTCGCTTGGAAATCGGTCAAGTTTTGGCAAAGTAATGAGGGTCGGCAGTTTTTGAGTAAGTGTCAATGCGCAACTCAAGGGAAAGTACAATTAACATAGATACTGATGTGGGGAAAAAATCAATATTCTTAAATGAATAATATTTTGATGCAGCATCAAAGTAGAGTCCAAATAATGATCAAATTGACATTCCGCTTGGAAATCGGTCAAGTTTCGGCAAAGTTATGAGCGTCGGAAGTTTTTGAGTAAGTGTCAATGAGCAACTCAAGGGAAAGTTCAATTAACATGGACTCTCATACGGGGTAAAAATCAAATTTCTTAAATGAATAATATTTTGATGCAGAATCAAAGTAGAGGCCAAATAGTGATCAAATTGACATTTCGCTTGGAAATCTGTCAAATTTTGGCAAAGTTATGAGGGGCGGAAGTTTTTGAGTAAGTGTCAATGGGCAACTCAAGGGAAAGTACAATTGACATAGACGCTCATATGGGGAAAAAATTAAATTTCTTACATGAATAATATTTTGTTGCAGAATCAATGTAGAGGCCAAATAATGATCAAATTGACTTTTCTCTTGGAAATCGGTCAAGTTTTGGCAAAGTTATGCGAGTCGGAAGTTTTTGAGTAAGTGTCAATGGGCAACTCAAGGGAAAGTACAATTAACATGGACTCTCATATGGGAAAAAAATTAAATTTCTTACATGAATAATATTTTGATGCAGAATCAAAGTAGAGGCCAAATAATGATCAAATTGACATTCCGCTTAGAAATCGGTAAAGTTTCGGCAAAGTTATGAGTGTCGGAAGTTTTTGAGTAAGTGTCAATGAGCAACTCAAGTGAAAGTACAATTAACATGGACTCTCATACGGGGAAAAAATCAAATTTCTGCCTGAATAATATTTTGATGCAGAATCAAAGTATAGGCCAAATAATGATCTAATTGACATTCCTCTTGGAAATCGGTCAAGCTTCGGCAAAGCTATGAGGGTCGGAAGATTTTGAGTAAGTGTTAATGGGCAACTCAAGGGAAAGTACAATTAACATGGACTCTCATATGGGGAAAAAATCATATTTCTTAAATGAATTATATTTTGATGCAGCATCAAAGTAGAGTCCAAATAATGATCAAATTGGCATTCCGCTTGGAAATCTGTCTGGTTTTAGCAAAGTTATGCGAGTTGGAAGTTTTTGAGTAAGTGTCAATGGGCAACTCAAGGGAAAGTACAATTGACATAGACGCTCGTATGGGGAAAAAATCAAATTTCTTAAATGAATAATATTTTGATGCAGAATCAAAGTAGAGGCCAAATAATGATCAAATTGGCATTCCGCTTGGAAATCTGTCTGGTTTTAGCAAAGTTATGCGAGTTGGAAGTTTTTGAGTAAGTGTCAATGGGCAACTCCAGGGAAAGTACAATTGACATAGACGCTCGTATGGGGAAAAAATCAAATTTCTTAAATGAATAATATTTTGATGCAGAATCAAAGTAGAGGCCAAATAATGATCAAATTGGCATTCCGCTTGGAAATCTGTCTGGTTTTAGCAAAGTTATGCGAGTTGGAAGTTTTTGAGTAAGTGTCAATGGGCAACTCCAGGGAAAGTACAATTGACATAGACGCTCGTATGGGGAAAAAATCAAATTTCTTAAATGAATAATATTTTGATGCAGAATCAAAGTAGAGGCCAAATAATGATCAAATTGACATTCCGCTTGGAAATCGGTCAAGTTTCGGCAAAGTTATGAGCGTCGGAAGTTTTTGAGTAAGTGTCAATGAGCAACTCAAGGGAAAGTTCAATTAACATGGACTCTCATACGGGGTAAAAATCAAATTTCTTAAATGAATAATATATTGATGCAGCATCAAATTAGAGTCCAAATAATGATCAAATTGACATTCCGCTTGGAAATCGGTCAAGTTTCGGCAAAGTTATGAGGGTCGGCAGTTTTTGAGTAAGTGTCAATTGGTAACTCAATGGAAAGTACAATTGACATAGACGCTCATATGGGGAAAAAATCAAATTTCTTAAATGAATAATATTTTAATGCAACATCAAAGTAGAGGCCAAATAATGATCAAATTGACATTCCGCTTGGAAATCTGTCAGGTTTTAGCAAAGTTATGCGAGTTGGAAGTTTTTGAGTAAGTGTCAATGGGCAACTCAAGGGAAAGTACAATTGACATAGACGCTCGTATGGGGAAAAAATCAAATTTCTTAAATGAATAATATTTTGATGCAGAATCAAAGTAGAGGCCAAATAATGATCAAATTGGCATTCCGCTTGGAAATCTGTCAGGTTTTAGCAAAGTTATGCGAGTTGGAAGTTTTTGAGTAAGTGTCAATGGACAACTCAAGGGAAAGTACCATTGACATGAATAATATTTTAATGCAGAATCAAAGTAGAGGCCAAATAGTGATCAAATTGACATTTCGCTTGAAAATCGGTCAAGTCTTAGCAAAGTTATGAGGGTCGGAAGTTTTTGAGTAAGTGTCAATGGGCAACTCAAGGGAAAGTACAATTGACATAGACGCTCATATGGGGAAAAAATCAAATTTCATAAATGAATAATATTTTGATGCAGAATCAAAGTAGAGGCCAAATAATGATCTAATTGACATTCCGCTTGGAAATCGGTCAAGTTTCGGCAAAGTTATGAGTGTCGGAAGTTTTTGAGTAAGTGTCAATGGGCAACTCAAGGAAAAGTACAATTAAAATTGACTCTCAAATAAGGAAAAAATCATATTTCTTAAATGAATAATATTTTGATGCAGAATCAAAGTAGAGGCCAAATAATGAACAAATTGACATTTCGCTTGGAAATCGGTCAAGTTTTGGCAAAGTAATGAGGGCCGGCAGTTTTTGAGTAAGTGTCAATGCGCAACTCAAGGGAAAGTACAATTAACATACAAAGTTATGAGTGTCGGAAGTTTTTGAGTAAGTGTCAATGAGCAACTCAAGGGAAAGTACAATTAACATGGACTCTCATATGGGGAAAAAATCATATTTCTTAAATGAATTATATTTGTAAGTGTCAATGGGGAACACAAGGGAAAGTACAATTAACATGGACACTCAAATG
Source organism: Drosophila phalerata (assembly GCA_951394115.2). NCBI lineage: Eukaryota > Metazoa > Arthropoda > Insecta > Diptera > Drosophilidae > Drosophila > Drosophila phalerata. Next base: position 12,292,694 of record OX596004.2, read on the forward strand.
GGGAAAAAATCATATATCTTAAATGAATAATATTTGATGTAGAATCAAAGTAGAGGCCAAATAATGATCAAATTGACATTCCGCTTGGAAATCGGTCAAGTTTTGGCAAAGTTATGAGGGTCGGAAGATTTGAGTAAGTGTCAGGGGGCAAATCAAAGAAAAGCACAGTTAACATAGACTCTCAATTGGGAAAAAAAATCAAATTTCTTACATAAATATTATTTTGATGCAGAATCAAAGTAGATGCCAAATAATGATCAAATTGACATTCCGCTTGGAAATCTGTCAGCTTTTAGCAAAGTTATGCGAGTTGGAAGTTTTTGAGTAAGTGTCAATGGACAACTCAAGGGAAAGTACAATTGACATAGACGCTCATATGGGGAAAAAATCAAATTTCTTACATGAATAATATTTTGATGCAGAATCAAAGTAGAGACCAAATAATGATCAAATTGACATTTCGCTTGGAAATCGGTCAAGTTTTGGCAAAGTTATGAGGGTCGGCAGTTCTTGAGTAAGTGTCAATGGGCAACTCAAGGGAAAGTACAATTGACATAGACGCTCATATGGGGAAAAAATCAAATTTCATATATGAATAATATTTTGATGCAGAATCAAAGTAGAGGCCAAATAATGATCTAATTGACATTCCTCTTGGAAATCGGTCAAGTTTCGGCAAAGTTATGAGTGTCGGAAGTTTTTGAGTAAGTGTCAATGGGCAACTCAAGGAAAAGTACAATTAACATGGACTTTCAAATAAGGAAAAAATCATATTTCTTAAATGAATAATATTTTGATGCAGAACCAAAGTAGAGGCCAAATAATGATCAAATTGACATTCCGCTTGGAAATCTGTTTGGTTTTAACAAAGTTATGCGAGTTGGAAGTTTTTGAGTAAGTGTCAATGGGCAACTCAAGGAAAAGTACAATTAACATGAACTCTCATATGGGGATAAAATCAAATTTCTTAAATGAATAATATTTTAATGCAACATCAAAGTAGAGGCCAAATAATGATCAAATTGACATTCCGCTTGGAAATCTGTCAGGTTTTATCAAAATTATGCGAGTTGGAAGTTTTCGAGTAAGTGTCAATGGGCAACACAAGGGAAAGTACAATTAACATGGACTCTCAAATGGGGAAAAAATAATATCCCTTAAATGAATAATATTTGATGCAGCATCAAAGTAGAGGCCAAATAATGAACAAATTGACATTTCGCTTGGAAATCGGTCAAGTTTTGGCAAAGTAATGAGGGTCGGCAGTTTTTGAGTAAGTGTCAATGCGCAACTCAAGGGAAAGTACAATTAACATAGATACTGATGTGGGGAAAAAATCAATATTCTTAAATGAATAATATTTTGATGCAGCATCAAAGTAGAGTCCAAATAATGATCAAATTGACATTCCGCTTGGAAATCGGTCAAGTTTCGGCAAAGTTATGAGCGTCGGAAGTTTTTGAGTAAGTGTCAATGAGCAAGGGAAAGTTCAATTAACATGGACTCTCATACGGGGTAAAAATCAAATTTCTTAAATGAATAATATTTTGATGCAGAATCAAAGTAGAGGCCAAATAGTGATCAAATTAACATTTCGCTTGGAAATCTGTCAAGTTTTGGCAAAGTTATGAGGGGCGGAAGTTTTTGAGTAAGTGTCAATGGGCAACTCAAGGGAAAGTACAATTGACATAGACGCTCATATGGGGAAAAAATTAAATTTCTTACATGAATAATATTTTGTTGCAGAATCAATGTAGAGGCCAAATAATGATCAAATTGACTTTTCTCTTGGAAATCGGTCAAGTTTTGGCAAAGTTATGCGAGTCGGAAGTTTTTGAGTAAGTGTCAATGGGCAACTCAAGGGAAAGTACAATTAACATGGACTCTCATATGGGGAAAAAATTAAATTTCTTACATGAATAATATTTTGATGCAGAATCAAAGTAGAGGCCAAATAATGATCAAATTGACATTCCGCTTAGAAATCGGTAAAGTTTCGGCAAAGTTATGAGTGTCGGAAGTTTTTGAGTAAGTGTCAATGAGCAACTCAAGTGAAAGTACAATTAACATGGACTCTCATACGGGGAAAAAATCAAATTTCTTACCTGAATAATATTTTGATGCAGAATCAAAGTATAGGCCAAATAATGATCTAATTGACATTCCTCTTGGAAATCGGTCAAGCTTCGGCAAAGCTATGAGGGTCGGAAGATTTTGAGTAAGTGTTAATGGGCAACTCAAGGGAAAGTACAATTAACATGGACTCTCATATGGGGAAAAAATCATATTTCTTAAATGAATTATATTTTGATGCAGCATCAAAGTAGAGTCCAAATAATGATCAAATTGACATTCCGCTTGGAAATCTGTCAGCTTTTAGCAAAGTTATGCGAGTTGGAAGTTTTTGAGTAAGTGTCAATGGACAACTCAAGGGAAAGTACAATTGACATAGACGCTCATATGGGGATAAAATCAAATTTCTTAAATGAATAATATTTTGATGCAGAATCAAAGTAGAGGCCAAATAGTGATCAAATTGACATTTCGCTTGGAAATCGGTCAAGTTTTGGCAAAGTTATGAGGGTCGGAAGTTTTTGAGTAAGTGTCAATGGGCAACTCAAGGGAAAGTACAAATGACATTGATGCTCATATGGGGAAAAAATCAAATTTCTTACATGAATAATATGTTGATGCAGAATCAAAGTAGAGGCCAAATAATGTTCAAATTGACTTTTCTCTTGGAAATCGGTCAAGTTTCGGCAAAGTTATGAGGGTCGGAAGTTTTTGAGTAAGTGCCAATGAGCAACTCAAGGGAAAGTACAATTAACATGGACTTTTTCCCCATGGACAATGGGGAAAAAATCATATATCTTAAATGAATAATATTTGATGTAGAATCAAAGTAGAGGCCAAATAATGATCAAATTGACATTCCGCTTGGAAATCGGTCAAGTTTTGGCAAAGTTATGAGGGTCGGAAGATTTGAGTAAGTGTCAGGGGGCAAATCAAAGAAAAGCACAGTTAACATAGACTCTCAATTGGGAAAAAAAATCAAATTTCTTACATAAATATTATTTTGATGCAGAATCAAAGTAGAGGCCAAATAATGATCAAATTGACATTCCGCTTGGAAATCTGTCAGCTTTTAGCAAAGTTATGCGAGTTGGAAGTTTTTGAGTAAGTGTCAATGGACAACTCAAGGGAAAGTACAATTGAAATAGACTCTCATATGGGGAAAATATCAAATTTCATAAATGAATAATATTTTGATGCAGAATCAAAGTAGAGGCCAAATAGTGATCAAATTGACATTTCGCTTGGAAATCGGTCAAGTTTTAGCAAAGTTATGAGGGTCGAAAGTTTTTGAGTAAGTGTCAATGGGCAACTCAAGGGAAAGTACAATTGACATAGACGCTCATATGGGGAAAAAATCAAATTTCATAAATGAATAATATTTTGATGCAGAAACAAAGTAGAGGCCAAAGTTATGAGGGTCTGAAGTTTTTGAGTAAGTGAAAGGGAAAGTACAATTGACATAGACGCTCATATGGGGATAAAATCAAATTTCTTAAATGAATAATATTTTGATGCAGAATCAAAGTAGAGGCCAAATAGTGATCAAATTGACATTTCGCTTGGAAATCGGTCAAGTTTTGGCAAAGTTATGAGGGTCGGAAGTTTTTGAGTAAGTGTCAATGGGCAACTCAAGGGAAAGTTCAAATGACATTGATGCTCATATGGGGAAAAAATCAAATTTCTTACATGAATAATATGTTGATGCAGAATCAAAGTAGAGGCCAAATAATGATCAAATTGACTTTTCTCTTGGAAATCGGTCAAGTTTCGGCAAAGTTATGAGGGTCGGAAGTTTTTGAGTAAGTGCCAATGAGCAACTCAAGGGAAAGTACAATTAACATGGACTTTTTCCCCATGGACAATGGGGAAAAAATCATATATCTTAAATGAATAATATTTGATGTAGAATCAAAGTAGAGGCCAAATAGTGATCAAATTGACATTTCGCTTGGAAATCGGTCAAGTTTTGGCAAAGTTATGAGGGTCGGAAGTTTTTGAGTAAGTGTCAATGGGCAACTCAAGGGAAAGTTCAAATGACATTGATGCTCATATGGGGAAAAAATCAAATTTCTTACATGAATAATATGTTGATGCAACATCAAAGTAGAGGCCAAACAATGATCAAATTGGCATTCCGCTTGGAAATCTGTCTGGTTTTAGCAAAGTTATGCGAGTTGGAAGTTTTTGAGTAAGTGTCAATGGGCAACTCAAGGGAAAGTACAATTGACATAGACGCTCGTATGGGGAAAAAATCAAATTTCTTAAATGAATAATATTTTGATGCAGAATCAAAGTAGAGGCCAAATAATGATCAAATTGGCATTCCGCTTGGAAATCTGTCTGGTTTTAGCAAAGTTATGCGAGTTGGAAGTTTTTGAGTAAGTGTCAATGGGCAACTCCAGGGAAAGTACAATTGACATAGACGCTCGTATGGGGAAAAAATCAAATTTCTTAAATGAATAATATTTTGATGCAGAATCAAAGTAGAGGCCAAATAATGATCAAATTGGCATTCCGCTTGGAAATCTGTCTGGTTTTAGCAAAGTTATGCGAGTTGGAAGTTTTTGAGTAAGTGTCAATGGGCAACTCCAGGGAAAGTACAATTGACATAGACGCTCGTATGGGGAAAAAATCAAATTTCTTAAATGAATAATATTTTGATGCAGAATCAAAGTAGAGGCCAAATAATGATCAAATTGACATTCCGCTTGGAAATCGGTCAAGTTTCGGCAAAGTTATGAGCGTCGGAAGTTTTTGAGTAAGTGTCAATGAGCAACTCAAGGGAAAGTTCAATTAACATGGACTCTCATACGGGGTAAAAATCAAATTTCTTAAATGAATAATATATTGATGCAGCATCAAATTAGAGTCCAAATAATGATCAAATTGACATTCCGCTTGGAAATCGGTCAAGTTTCGGCAAAGTTATGAGGGTCGGCAGTTTTTGAGTAAGTGTCAATTGGTAACTCAATGGAAAGTACAATTGACATAGACGCTCATATGGGGAAAAAATCAAATTTCTTAAATGAATAATATTTTAATGCAACATCAAAGTAGAGGCCAAATAATGATCAAATTGACATTCCGCTTGGAAATCTGTCAGGTTTTAGCAAAGTTATGCGAGTTGGAAGTTTTTGAGTAAGTGTCAATGGGCAACTCAAGGGAAAGTACAATTGACATAGACGCTCGTATGGGGAAAAAATCAAATTTCTTAAATGAATAATATTTTGATGCAGAATCAAAGTAGAGGCCAAATAATGATCAAATTGGCATTCCGCTTGGAAATCTGTCAGGTTTTAGCAAAGTTATGCGAGTTGGAAGTTTTTGAGTAAGTGTCAATGGACAACTCAAGGGAAAGTACCATTGACATGAATAATATTTTAATGCAGAATCAAAGTAGAGGCCAAATAGTGGTCAAATTGACATTTCGCTTGAAAATCGGTCAAGTCTTAGCAAAGTTATGAGGGTCGGAAGTTTTTGAGTAAGTGTCAATGGGCAACTCAAGGGAAAGTACAATTGACATAGACGCTCATATGGGGAAAAAATCAAATTTCATAAATGAATAATATTTTGATGCAGAATCAAAGTAGAGGCCAAATAATGATCTAATTGACATTCCGCTTGGAAATCGGTCAAGTTTCGGCAAAGTTATGAGTGTCGGAAGTTTTTGAGTAAGTGTCAATGGGCAACTCAAGGAAAAGTACAATTAAAATTGACTCTCAAATAAGGAAAAAATCATATTTCTTAAATGAATAATATTTTGATGCAGAATCAAAGTAGAGGCCAAATAATGAACAAATTGACATTTCGCTTGGAAATCGGTCAAGTTTTGGCAAAGTAATGAGGGCCGGCAGTTTTTGAGTAAGTGTCAATGCGCAACTCAAGGGAAAGTACAATTAACATACAAAGTTATGAGTGTCGGAAGTTTTTGAGTAAGTGTCAATGAGCAACTCAAGGGAAAGTACAATTAACATGGACTCTCATATGGGGAAAAAATCATATTTCTTAAATGAATTATATTTGTAAGTGTCAATGGGGAACACAAGGGAAAGTACAATTAACATGGACACTCAAATGGGGAAAAAATCATATATCTTAAATGAATAATATTTGATGTAGAATCAAAGTAGAGGCCAAATAATGATCAAATTGACATTCCGCTTGGAAATCGGTCAAGTTTTGGCAAAGTTATGAGGGTCGGAAGATTTGAGTAAGTGTCAGGGGGCAAATCAAAGAAAAGCACAGTTAACATAGACTCTCAATTGGGAAAAAAAATCAAATTTCTTACATAAATATTATTTTGATGCAGAATCAAAGTAGATGCCAAATAATGATCAAATTGACATTCCGCTTGGAAATCTGTCAGCTTTTAGCAAAGTTATGCGAGTTGGAAGTTTTTGAGTAAGTGTCAATGGACAACTCAAGGGAAAGTACAATTGACATAGACGCTCATATGGGGAAAAAATCAAATTTCTTACATGAATAATATTTTGATGCAGAATCAAAGTAGAGACCAAATAATGATCAAATTGACATTTCGCTTGGAAATCGGTCAAGTTTTGGCAAAGTTATGAGGGTCGGCAGTTCTTGAGTAAGTGTCAATGGGCAACTCAAGGGAAAGTACAATTGACATAGACGCTCATATGGGGAAAAAATCAAATTTCATATATGAATAATATTTTGATGCAGAATCAAAGTAGAGGCCAAATAATGATCTAATTGACATTCCTCTTGGAAATCGGTCAAGTTTCGGCAAAGTTATGAGTGTCGGAAGTTTTTGAGTAAGTGTCAATGGGCAACTCAAGGAAAAGTACAATTAACATGGACTTTCAAATAAGGAAAAAATCATATTTCTTAAATGAATAATATTTTGATGCAGAACCAAAGTAGAGGCCAAATAATGATCAAATTGACATTCCGCTTGGAAATCTGTTTGGTTTTAACAAAGTTATGCGAGTTGGAAGTTTTTGAGTAAGTGTCAATGGGCAACTCAAGGAAAAGTACAATTAACATGAACTCTCATATGGGGATAAAATCAAATTTCTTAAATGAATAATATTTTAATGCAACATCAAAGTAGAGGCCAAATAATGATCAAATTGACATTCCGCTTGGAAATCTGTCAGGTTTTATCAAAATTATGCGAGTTGGAAGTTTTCGAGTAAGTGTCAATGGGCAACACAAGGGAAAGTACAATTAACATGGACTCTCAAATGGGGAAAAAATAATTTCCCTTAAATGAATAATATTTGATGCAGCATCAAAGTAGAGGCCAAATAATGAACAAATTGACATTTCGCTTGGAAATCGGTCAAGTTTTGGCAAAGTAATGAGGGTCGGCAGTTTTTGAGTAAGTGTCAATGCGCAACTCAAGGGAAAGTACAATTAACATAGATACTGATGTGGGGAAAAAATCAATATTCTTAAATGAATAATATTTTGATGCAGCATCAAAGTAGAGTCCAAATAATGATCAAATTGACATTCCGCTTGGAAATCGGTCAAGTTTCGGCAAAGTTATGAGCGTCGGAAGTTTTTGAGTAAGTGTCAATGAGCAACTCAAGGGAAAGTTCAATTAACATGGACTCTCATACGGGGTAAAAATCAAATTTCTTAAATGAATAATATTTTGATGCAGAATCAAAGTAGAGGCCAAATAGTGATCAAATTAACATTTCGCTTGGAAATCTGTCAAGTTTTGGCAAAGTTATGAGGGGCGGAAGTTTTTGAGTAAGTGTCAATGGGCAACTCAAGGGAAAGTACAATTGACATAGACGCTCATATGGGGAAAAAATTAAATTTCTTACATGAATAATATTTTGTTGCAGAATCAATGTAGAGGCCAAATAATGATCAAATTGACTTTTCTCTTGGAAATCGGTCAAGTTTTGGCAAAGTTATGCGAGTCGGAAGTTTTTGAGTAAGTGTCAATGGGCAACTCAAGGGAAAGTACAATTAACATGGACTCTCATATGGGGAAAAAATTAAATTTCTTACATGAATAATATTTTGATGCAGAATCAAAGTAGAGGCCAAATAATGATCAAATTGACATTCCGCTTAGAAATCGGTAAAGTTTCGGCAAAGTTATGAGTGTCGGAAGTTTTTGAGTAAGTGTCAATGAGCAACTCAAGTGAAAGTACAATTAACATGGACTCTCATACGGGGAAAAAATCAAATTTCTTACCTGAATAATATTTTGATGCAGAATCAAAGTATAGGCCAAATAATGATCTAATTGACATTCCTCTTGGAAATCGGTCAAGCTTCGGCAAAGCTATGAGGGTCGGAAGATTTTGAGTAAGTGTTAATGGGCAACTCAAGGGAAAGTACAATTAACATGGACTCTCATATGGGGAAAAAATCATATTTCTTAAATGAATTATATTTTGATGCAGCATCAAAGTAGAGTCCAAATAATGATCAAATTGACATTCCGCTTGGAAATCTGTCAGCTTTTAGCAAAGTTATGCGAGTTGGAAGTTTTTGAGTAAGTGTCAATGGACAACTCAAGGGAAAGTACAATTGACATAGACGCTCATATGGGGATAAAATCAAATTTCTTAAATGAATAATATTTTGATGCAGAATCAAAGTAGAGGCCAAATAGTGATCAAATTGACATTTCGCTTGGAAATCGGTCAAGTTTTGGCAAAGTTATGAGGGTCGGAAGTTTTTGAGTAAGTGTCAATGGGCAACTCAAGGGAAAGTACAAATGACATTGATGCTCATATGGGGAAAAAATCAAATTTCTTACATGAATAATATGTTGATGCAGAATCAAAGTAGAGGCCAAATAATGTTCAAATTGACTTTTCTCTTGGAAATCGGTCAAGTTTCGGCAAAGTTATGAGGGTCGGAAGTTTTTGAGTAAGTGCCAATGAGCAACTCAAGGGAAAGTACAATTAACATGGACTTTTTCCCCATGGACAATGGGGAAAAAATCATATATCTTAAATGAATAATATTTGATGTAGAATCAAAGTAGAGGCCAAATAATGATCAAATTGACATTCCGCTTGGAAATCGGTCAAGTTTTGGCAAAGTTATGAGGGTCGGAAGATTTGAGTAAGTGTCAGGGGGCAAATCAAAGAAAAGCACAGTTAACATAGACTCTCAATTGGGAAAAAAAATCAAATTTCTTACATAAATATTATTTTGATGCAGAATCAAAGTAGAGGCCAAATAATGATCAAATTGACATTCCGCTTGGAAATCTGTCAGCTTTTAGCAAAGTTATGCGAGTTGGAAGTTTTTGAGTAAGTGTCAATGGACAACTCAAGGGAAAGTACAATTGAAATAGACTCTCATATGGGGAAAATATCAAATTTCATAAATGAATAATATTTTGATGCAGAATCAAAGTAGAGGCCAAATAGTGATCAAATTGACATTTCGCTTGGAAATCGGTCAAGTTTTAGCAAAGTTATGAGGGTCGAAAGTTTTTGAGTAAGTGTCAATGGGCAACTCAAGGGAAAGTACAATTGACATAGACGCTCATATGGGGAAAAAATCAAATTTCATAAATGAATAATATTTTGATGCAGAAACAAAGTAGAGGCCAAAGTTATGAGGGTCTGAAGTTTTTGAGTAAGTGAAAGGGAAAGTACAATTGACATAGACGCTCATATGGGGATAAAATCAAATTTCTTAAATGAATAATATTTTGATGCAGAATCAAAGTAGAGGCCAAATAGTGATCAAATTGACATTTCGCTTGGAAATCGGTCAAGTTTTGGCAAAGTTATGAGGGTCGGAAGTTTTTGAGTAAGTGTCAATGGGCAACTCAAGGGAAAGTTCAAATGACATTGATGCTCATATGGGGAAAAAATCAAATTTCTTACATGAATAATATGTTGATGCAGAATCAAAGTAGAGGCCAAATAATGATCAAATTGACTTTTCTCTTGGAAATCGGTCAAGTTTCGGCAAAGTTATGAGGGTCGGAAGTTTTTGAGTAAGTGCCAATGAGCAACTCAAGGGAAAGTACAATTAACATGGACTTTTTCCCCATGGACAATGGGGAAAAAATCATATATCTTAAATGAATAATATTTGATGTAGAATCAAAGTAGAGGCCAAATAATGATCAAATTGACATTCAGCTTGGAAATCGGTCAAGTTTTGGCAAAGTTATGAGGGTCGGAAGATTTGAGTAAGTGTCAGGGGGCAAATCAAAGAAAAGCACAGTTAACATAGACTCTCAATTGGGAAAAAAAATCAAATTTCTTACATAAATATTATTTTGATGCAGAATCAAAGTAGAGGCCAAATAATGATCAAATTGACATTCCGCTTGGAAATCTGTCAGCTTTTAGCAAAGTTATGCGAGTTGGTGTCAGTAAGTGTCAATGGACAACTCAAGGGAAAGTACAATTGAAATAGACTCTCATATGGGGAAAATATCAAATTTCATAAATGAATAATATTTTGATGCAGAATCAAAGTAGAGGCCAAATAGTGATCAAATTGACATTTCGCTTGGAAATCGGTCAAGTTTTAGCAAAGTTATGAGGGTCGAAAGTTTTTGAGTAAGTGTCAATGGGCAACTCAAGGGAAAGTACAATTGACATAGACGCTCATATGGGGAAAAAATCAAATTTCATAAATGAATAATATTTTGATGCAGAATCAAAGTAGAGGCCAAAGTTATGAGGGTCTGAAGTTTTTGAGTAAGTGAAAGGGAAAGTACAATTGAAATAGACTCTCATATGGGGAAAATATCAAATTTCATAAATGAATAATATTTTGATGCAGAATCAAAGTAGAGGCCAAATAGTGATCAAATTGACATTTCGCTTGGAAATCGGTCAAGTTTTAGCAAAGTTATGAGGGTCGAAAGTTTTTGAGTAAGTGTCAATGGGCAACTCAAGGGAAAGTACAATTGACATAGACGCTCATATGGGGAAAAAATCAAATTTCATAAATGAATAATATTTTGATGCAGAATCAAAGTAGGGGCCAAAGTTATGAGGGTCTGAAGTTTTTGAGTAAGTGAAAGGGAAAGTACAATTGAAATAGACTCTCATATGGGGAAAATATCAAATTTCATAAATGAATAATATTTTGATGCAGAATCAAAGTAGAGTCCAAATAGTGATCAAATTGACATTTCGCTTGGAAATCGGTCAAGTTTTGGCAAAGTTATGAGGGTCGGAAGTTTTTGAGTAAGTGTCAATGGGCAACTTAAGAGAAAGTAAAATTGACATAGACACTCATATGGAAAAAAATCAAATTTCTTAAATGAATAATATTTTAATGCAACATCAAAGTTAAGGCCAAAGTTATGAGGGTCTAAAATTCTTGAGTAAGTGAAAGGGAAAGTACAATTGAAATAGACTCTCATATGGGGAAAATATCAAATTTCATAAATGAATAATATTTTGATGCAGAATCAAAGTAGAGGCCAAATAGTGATCAAATTGACATTTCGCTTGGAAATCGGTCAAGTTTTGGCAAAGTTATGAGGGTCGGAAGTTTTTGAGTAGGTGTCAATGGGCAACTCAAGGGAAAGTACAAATGACATTGATGCTCATATGGGGAAAAAATCAAATTTCTTACATGAATAATATTTTGATGCAGAATCAAAGTAGAGGCCAAATAATGATCAAATTGACTTTTCTCTTGGAAATCGGTCAAGTTTCGGCAAAGTTATGAGGGTCGGAAGTTTTTGAGTAAGTGCCAATGAGCAACTCAAGGGAAAGTACAATTAACATGGACTCACATACGGGAAAAAAAAACAAATTTATTAAATGAATAATATTTGATGCAGAATCAAAGTAGAGGCCAAATAATGAACAAATTGACATTTCGCTTGGAAATCGGTCAAGTTTTGGCAAAGTAATGAGGGTCGGCAGTTTTTGAGTAAGTGTCAATGGGCAACTCAAGGGAAAGTACAATTAACATATATACTGATTAGGGGAAAAAATCAATATTCTGAAATGAATAATATTTTGATGCAGCATCAAAGTAGAGTCCAAATAATGATCAAATTGACATTCCGCTTGGAAATCGGTCAAGTTTCGGCAAAGTTATGAGTGTCGGAAGTTTTTGAGTAAGCGTCAATGAGCAACTCAAGGGAAAGTTCAATTAACATGGACTCTCATACGAGGAAAAAATCAAATTTCATAAATGAATAATATTTTGATGCAGAATCAAAGTAGAGGCCAAAGTTATGAGGGTCTGAAGTTTTTGAGTAAGTGAAAGGGAAAGTACAATTGAAACAGACTCTCGTATGGGAAAAATATCAAATTTCATAAATGAATAATATTTTGATGCAGAATCAAAGTAGAGGCCAAATAATGATCAATTTGACATTCCGCTTGGAAATCTGTCTGGTTTTAGCAAAGTTATGCGAGTTGGAAGTTTTCGAGTAAGTGTCAATGGGCAACACAAGGGAAAGTACAATTAACATGGACTCTCAAATGGGGAAAAAATAAAATATCTTAAATGAATAATATTTGATGCAGAATCAAAGTAGAGGCCAAATAATGAACAAATTGACATTTCGCTTGGAAATCGGTCAAGTTTCGGCAAAGTTATGAGTGTCGGAAGTTTTTGAGTAAGTGTCAATGGGCAACTCAAGGGAAAGTACAATTAACATGGACTTTTTCCCCATGGACAATGGGGAAAAAATCATATTTCTTAAATGAATAATATTTTGATGCAGAATCAAAGTAGAGGCCAAATAATGATCAAATTGACATTCCGCTTGGAATTCTGTCTGGTTTTAGCAAAGTTATGCGAGTTGGAAGTTTTCGAGTAAGTGTCAATGGGCAACACAAGGGAAAGTACAATTAACATGGACTCTCAAATGGGGAAAAAATAATATATCTTAAATGAATAATATTTGATGCAGAATCAAAGTAGAGGCCAAATAATGAACAAATTGACATTACGCTTGGAAATCGGTCAAGTTTTGGCAAAGTTATGAGGGTCGGCAATTTTTGAGTAAGTGTCAATGAGCAACTCAAGGGAAAGTTCAATTAACATGGACTCTCATACGGGGAAAAAATCAAATTTCTTAAATGAATAATATTTTGATGCAGCATCAAAGTAGAGTCCAAATAATGATCAAATTGACATTCCGCTTGGAAATCGGTCAAGTTTCGGCAAAGTTATGAGTGTCGGAAGTTTTTGAGTAAGTGTCAATGAGCAACTCAAGGGAAAGTTCAATTAACATGGACTCTCATACGGGGAAAAAATCAAATTTCTTAAATGAATAATATTTTGATGCAGAATCAAAGTAGAGGCCAAACAGTGATCAAATTGACATTTCGCTTGGAAATCTGTCAAGTTTTGGCAAAGTTATGAGGGTCGGAAGTTTTAGAGTAAGTGTCAATGGGCAACTCAAGGGAAAGTACAATTAACATGGACTCTCATATGGGGAAAAAATCATATTTCTTAAATGAATAATATTTTGATGCAGCATCAAAGTAGAGTCCAAATAATGATCAAATTGACATTCCGCTTGGAAATCGGTCAAGTTTCGGCAAAGTTATGAGTGTCGGAAGTTTTTGAGTAAGTGTCAATGAGCAACTCAAGGGAAAGTTCAATTAACATGGACTCTCATACAGGGAAAAAATCAAATTTCTTAAATGAATAATATTTTGATGCAGAATCAAAGTAGAGGCCTAATAGTGATCAAATTGACATTTCGCTTGGAAATCGGTCAAGTTTTGGCAAAGTTATGTGGGTCGGAAGTTTTTAAGTAAGTGTCAATGGGCAACTCAAGGGAAATTACAATTGACATAGACGTTCATATGGGGAAAAAATTAAATTTCTTACATGAATAATATTTTGATGCAGAATCAAAGTAGAGGCCAAATAATGAACAAATTGACATTCCGCTTGGAAATCGGTCAAGTTTTGGCAAAGTTATGAGGGTCGGAAGTTTTTGAGTAAGTGTCGATGGGCAACTCAAGGGAAAGTACAATTAACATGGACTCTCATATGGGGAAAAAATCATATTTCTTAAATGAATAATATTTTGATGCAGCATCAAAGTAGAGTCCAAATAATGATCAAATTGACATTCCGCTTGGAAATCGGTCAAGTTTCGGCAAAGTTATGAGTGTCGGAAGTTTTTGAGTAAGTGTCAATGAGCAACTCAAGGGAAAGTTCAATTAACATGGACTCTCATACAGGGAAAAAATCAAATTTCTTAAATGAATAATATTTTGATGCAGAATCAAAGTAGAGGCCAAATAGTGATCAAATTGACATTTCGCTTGGAAATCGGTCAAGTTTTGGCAAAGTTATGTGGGTCGGAAGTTTTTAAGTAAGTGTCAATGGGCAACTCAAGGGAAAGTACAATTGACATAGACGCTCATATGGGGAAAAAATTAAATTTCTTACATGAATAATATTTTGATGCAGAATCAAAGTAGAGGCCAAATAATGAACAAATTGACATTCCGCTTGGAAATCGGTCAAGTTTTGGCAAAGTTATGAGGGTCGGAAGTTTTTGAGTAAGTGTCGATGGGCAACTCAAGGGAAAGTACAATTAACATGGACTCTCATATGGGGAAAAAATCATATTTCTTAAATGAATAATATTTTGATGCAGAATCAAAGTAGAGGCCAAATAATGATCTAATTGACATTCCTCTTGGAAATCGGTCAAGTTTCGGCAAAGTTATGAGGGTCGGAAGTTTTTGAGTAAGTGTCAATGGGCAACTCAAGGGAAAGTACAATTAACATGGACACTCAAATGGGGAAAAAATCATATATCTTAAATGAATAATATTTGATGCAGAATCAAAGTAGAGGCCAAATAATGATCAAATTGACATTCCGCTTGGAAATCGGTCAAGTTTTGGCAAAGTTATGAGGGTCGGCAGTTTTTGAGTAAGTGTCAATGGGCAACTCAAGGGAAAGTATAATTGACATAGACTCTCATATGGGGTAAAAATCAAATTTCTTAAAAGAATAATATTTAGATGCGGCATCAAAGTAGAGGCCAAATAATGATCAAATTGACATTCCGCTTGGAAATCGGTCTGGTTTTAGCAAAGTTATGCGAGTCGGAAGTTTAAGAGTAAGTGTCAATGGGCAACTCAAGGGAAAGTACAATTAAAATAGACTGTCATGTGGGGATAAAATCATATTTCTTAATTTAATAATATTTTGATGCAGAATCAAAGTAGAGGCCAAATAATGATCAAATTGACTTTTCTCTTGGAAATCGGTCAAGTTTTGGCAAAGTTATGCGAGTTGGAAGTTTTTGAGTAAGTGTCAATGGGCAACTCAAGGGAAAGTACAATTAACATGGACACTCAAATGGGGAAAAAATCATATATCTTAAATGAATAATATTTGATGCAGAATCAAAGTAGAGGCCAAATAATGATCAAATTGACATTCCGCTTGGAAATCGGTCAAGTTTTGGCAAAGTTATGAGGGTCGGCAGTTTTTGAGTAAGTGTCAATGGGCAACTCAAGGGAAAGTATAATTGACATAGACTCTCATATGGGGTAAAAATCAAATTTCTTAAAAGAATAATATTTAGATGCGGCATCAAAGTAGAGGCCAAATAATGATCAAATTGACATTCCGCTTGGAAATCGGTCAGCTTTTAGCAAAGTTATGTGAGTTGGAAGTTTTTGAGTAAGTGTTAATGGGTTACTCAATGGAAAGTACAATTGACATAGACACTCATATGGGAAAACAATCAAATTTCTTAAATGAATAATATTTTAATGCAACATCAAAGTAGAGGCCAAATAATGATCAAATTGACATTCCGCTTGGAAATCTGTCAGGTTTTAGCAAAGTTATGCGAGTTGGAAGTTTAAGAGTAAGTGTCAATGGGCAACTCAACGGAAAGTACAATTAAAATAGACTGTCATATGGGGATAAAATCAAATTTTTGTAATGAATAATATTTTGATGCAGAATCAAAGTAGAGGTCAAATAATGATCAAATTGACATTCCTCTTGGAAATCAGTCAAGTTTCGGCAACGTTATGAGACCCGGAAGTTTTAGAGTAAGTGTCAATGGGCAACTCAAGGGAAAGTACATTTAAAATAGACTGTCATATGGGGATAAAATCATATTTCTTAAATGAATAATATTTTGATGCAGAATCAAAGTAGAGGCCAAATAATGATCAAATTGACATTCCGCTTGGAAATCTGTCAGGTTTTAGCAAAGTTATGCGAGTTGGAAGTTTTCGAGTAAGTGTCAATGGACAACTCAAGGGAAAGTACAATTGACATAGACACTCATATGGGGAAAAAATAAAATTTCTGACATGTATAATATTTTAATGCAGAATCAAAGTAGAGGCCAAATAATGATCAAATTGACATTCCTCTTGGAAATCTGTCAGGTTTTAGCAAAGTTTTGCGAGTTGGAAGTTTTTGAGTAAGTGTCCATGGACAACTCAAGGAAAAGTACAATTGACATAGACGCTCATATGGGGAAAAAATTAAATTTCTTAAATGAATAATATTTTGATGCAACATCAAAGTAGAGGCCAAATAATGATCAAATTGACATTCCGCTTGGAAATCTGTCAGGTTTTAGCAAAGTTATGCGAGTTGGAAGTTTAAGAGTAAGTGTCAATGGGCAACTCAAGGGAAAGTACAATTAAAATAGACTGTCATATGGGGATAAAATCAAATTTTTTTAATGAATAATATTTTGATGCAGAATCAAAGTAGAGGCCAAATAATGATCAAATTGACATTTCTCTTGAAAATCAGTTAAGTTTCGGCAAAGTTTTGAGACCCGGAAGTTTTAGAGTAAGTGTCAATGGGCAACTCAAGGGAAAGTACAATTAACATGGTCTCTCATATGGGGAAACAATCACATTTCTTAAATGAATAATATTTTGATGCAGAATCAAAGTAGAGGCCAAATAATGATCTAATTGACATTCCTCTTGGAAATCGGTCAAGCTTCGGCAAAGTTATGAGTGTCGGAAGTTTTTGAGTAAGTGTCAATGGGCAACTCAAGGGAAAGTACAATAAACATGGACTCTCAAATGGGGAAAAAATCATATTTCTTAAATGAATAATATTTTGATGCAGAATCAAAGTAGAGGCCAAATAATGATCAAATTGACATTCCGCTTGGAAATCTGTCTGGTTTAAGCAAAGTTATGCGAGTTGGAAGTTTAAGAGTAAGTGTCAATGGGCTACTCAAGGGAAAGTACAATTAAAATAGACTGTCATATGGGGATAAAATCAAATTTCTTAAATGAATAATATTTTAATGCAACATCAAAGTAGAGGCCAAATAATGATCAAATTGACTTTCCGCTTGGAAATCTGTCAGGTTTTAGCAAAGTTATGCGAGTCGGAAGTTTTCGAGTAAGTGTCAATGGACAACTCAAGGGAAAGTACAATTGACATAGACACTCATATGGGGAAAAAATCAAATTTCTGATATGTATAATATTTTAATGCATTTCTTAAATGAATAATATTTTGATGCAGAATCAAAGTAGAGGCCAAATAATGATCAAATTGACATTCCGCTTGGAAATCTGTCTGGTTTAAGCAAAGTTATGCGAGTTGGAAGTTTAAGAGTAAGTGTCAATGGGCTACTCAAGGGAAAGTACAATTAAAATAGACTGTCATATGGGGATAAAATCAAATTTCTTAAATGAATAATATTTTAATGCAACATCAAAGTAGAGGCCAAATAATGATCAAATTGACTTTCCGCTTGGAAATCTGTCAGGTTTTAGCAAAGTTTTGCGAGTCGGAAGTTTTTGAGTAAGTGTCCATGGACAACTCAAGGAAAAATTCAATTGACATAGACGCTCATATGGGGAAAAAATTAAATTTCTTAAATGAATAATATTTTGATGCAGAATCAAAGTATAGGCCAAATAATGATCAAATTGACATTTCGTTTGGAAATCGTTCAAGTTTTGGCAAAGTTATGAGGGTCGGAAGTTTTTCAGTAAGTGTCAATGGGCAACTCAAGGGAAAGTACAATTAACATGGACTCTCAAATGGGGAAAAAAACATATTTCTTAAATGAATAATATTTTGATGCAGAATCAAAGTAGAGGCCAAACAATGATCAAATTGACATTCCGCTTGGAAATCTGTCTTGTTTTGGCAAAGTTATGCGGGTTGGAAGTTTTTGAGAAAGTGTCAATGGGCAACTCGAGGGAAAGTACAATTAACATAGATACTGATGAGGGGAAAAAATCAAATTTCTTAAATGAATAATATTTTAATGCAGAATCAAAGTAGAGGCCAAATAGTGATCAAATTGACATTTCGCTTGGAAATCGGTCAAGTTTTAGCAAAGTTATGAGGGTCGGAAGTTTTTGAGTAAGTGTCAATGGGCAACTCAATGGAAAGTACAATTGACATAGACGCTCATATGGGGAAAAAATCAAATTTCTTAAATGAATAATATTTTGATGCAGAATCAAAGTAGAGGCCAAATAATGATCAAATTGACATTCCGCTTGGAAATCTGTCTGGTTTTAGCAAAGTTATGCGTGTTGGAAGTTTAAGAGTAAGTGTCAATGGACAACTCAAGGGAAAGTACAATTGACATAGACGCTCATATGGGGAAAAAATCAAATTTCTTAAATGAATAATATTTTGATGCAGAATCAAAGTATAGGCCAAATAATGATCAAATTGACATTTCGCTTGGAAATCGCTCAAGTTTTGGCAATGTTATGAGGGTCGGCAGTTTTTGAGTAAGTGTCAAAGGGCAACTCAAGGGAAAGTCCAATTGTCATAGACACTCATATGGGGAAAAAATCAAATTTTTTTAATGAATAATATTTTGATGCAGAATCAAAGTAGAGGCCAAATAATGATCAAATTGACATTCCTCTTGGAAATTAGTCAAGTTTCGGCAAAGTTATGAGACTCGGAAGATTTAGAGTAAGTGTCAATGGGCAACTCAAGGGAAAGTACAATTAACATGGTCTCTCATATGGGGAAACAATCGAATTTCTTAAATGAATAATATTTTGATGCAGAATCAAAGAAGAGGCCAAATAATGATCAAATTGACATTTCGCTTGGAAATCGGTCAAGTTTTGGCAAAGTTATGAGGGTCGAAAGTTTTTAGTAAGTGTCAATGGGCAACTCAAGGGCAAGTACAATTAACATGGACTCTCAAATGGGGAAAAAAAATCATATTTCTTAAATGAATAATATTTTGATGCAGAATCAAAGTAGAGGCCAAACAATGATCAAATTGACATTCCGCTTGGAAATCTGTCTGGTTTTGGCAAAGTTATGCGGGTTGGAAGTTTTTGAGTAAGTGTCAATGGGCAACTCAAGGGAAAGTACAATTAACATTGATGATGCAGAATCAAAGTAGAGGCCAAATAATGATCAAAGTGACATTCCGCTTGGAAATCTGTCATGTTTTAGCAAAGTTATGCGAGTTGGAAGTTTTTGAGTAAGTGTCAATGAACAACTCAAGGGAAAGTACCATTGACATAGACTCTCATATGGGGAAAAAGTCAAATTTCTTAAATGAATAATATTTTGATGCAGAATCAAAGTAGAGGTCAAATAATGATCAAATTGACATTCCGCTTGGAAATCGGTAAAGTTTTGGCAAAGTTATGAGTGTCGGAAGTTTTTGAGTAAGTGTCAATGGGCAACTCAAGGGAAAGTACAATTAACATGGACTCTCAAATGGGGAAAAAATCATATTTCTTAAATGAATAATATTTTGATGCAGAATCAAAGTAGAGGCCACATAATGATCAAATTGACATTCCGCTTGGAAATCTGTCTGGTTTTAGCAAAGTTATGCGAGTTGGAAGTTTAAGAGTAAGTGTCAATGGGCAACTCAAGGCAAAGTACAATTAAAATAGACTGTCATATGGGGATAAAATCAAATTTCTTAAATGAATAATATTTTAATGCAACATCAAAGTAGAGGCCAAATAATGATCAAATTGACATTCCGCTTGGAAATCTGTCAGGTTTTAGCATAGTTATGCGAGTCGGAAGTTTTCGAGTAAGTGTCAATGGACAACTCAAGGGAAAGTACAATTGACATAGACACTCATATGGGGAAAAAATCAAATTTCTGACATGTATAATATTTTAATGCAGAATCAAAGTAGAGGCCAAATAATGATCAAATTGACATTTCGCTTGGAAATCGCTCAAGTTTTGGCAATGTTATGAGGGTCGGCAGTTTTTGAGTAAGTGTCAAAGGGCAACTCAAGGGAAAGTCCAATTGTCATAGACACTCATATGGGTTTAAGAGTAAGTGTCAATGGGCAACTCAACGGAAAGTACAATTAAAATAGACTGTCATATGGGGATAAAATCAAATTTTTGTAATGAATAATATTTTGATGCAGAATCAAAGTAGAGGTCAAATAATGATCAAATTGACATTCCTCTTGGAAATCAGTCAAGTTTCGGCAACGTTATGAGACCCGGAAGTTTTAGAGTAAGTGTCAATGGGCAACTCAAGGGAAAGTACATTTAAAATAGACTGTCATATGGGGATAAAATCATATTTCTTAAATGAATAATATTTTGATGCAGAATCAAAGTAGAGGCCAAATAATGATCAAATTGACATTCCGCTTGGAAATCTGTCAGGTTTTAGCAAAGTTATGCGAGTTGGAAGTTTTCGAGTAAGTGTCAATGGACAACTCAAGGGAAAGTACAATTGACATAGACACTCATATGGGGAAAAAATAAAATTTCTGACATGTATAATATTTTAATGCAGAATCAAAGTAGAGGCCAAATAATGATCAAATTGACATTCCTCTTGGAAATCTGTCAGGTTTTAGCAAAGTTTTGCGAGTTGGAAGTTTTTGAGTAAGTGTCCATGGACAACTCAAGGAAAAGTACAATTGACATAGACGCTCATATGGGGAAAAAATTAAATTTCTTAAATGAATAATATTTTGATGCAACATCAAAGTAGAGGCCAAATAATGATCAAATTGACATTCCGCTTGGAAATCTGTCAGGTTTTAGCAAAGTTATGCGAGTTGGAAGTTTAAGAGTAAGTGTCAATGGGCAACTCAAGGGAAAGTACAATTAAAATAGACTGTCATATGGGGATAAAATCAAATTTTTTTAATGAATAATATTTTGATGCAGAATCAAAGTAGAGGCCAAATAATGATCAAATTGACATTTCTCTTGAAAATCAGTTAAGTTTCGGCAAAGTTTTGAGACCCGGAAGTTTTAGAGTAAGTGTCAATGGGCAACTCAAGGGAAAGTACAATTAACATGGTCTCTCATATGGGGAAACAATCACATTTCTTAAATGAATAATATTTTGATGCAGAATCAAAGTAGAGGCCAAATAATGATCTAATTGACATTCCTCTTGGAAATCGGTCAAGCTTCGGCAAAGTTATGAGTGTCGGAAGTTTTTGAGTAAGTGTCAATGGGCAACTCAAGGGAAAGTACAATAAACATGGACTCTCAAATGGGGAAAAAATCATATTTCTTAAATGAATAATATTTTGATGCAGAATCAAAGTAGAGGCCAAATAATGATCAAATTGACATTCCGCTTGGAAATCTGTCTGGTTTAAGCAAAGTTATGCGAGTTGGAAGTTTAAGAGTAAGTGTCAATGGGCTACTCAAGGGAAAGTACAATTAAAATAGACTGTCATATGGGGATAAAATCAAATTTCTTAAATGAATAATATTTTAATGCAACATCAAAGTAGAGGCCAAATAATGATCAAATTGACTTTCCGCTTGGAAATCTGTCAGGTTTTAGCAAAGTTATGCGAGTCGGAAGTTTTCGAGTAAGTGTCAATGGACAACTCAAGGGAAAGTACAATTGACATAGACACTCATATGGGGAAAAAATCAAATTTCTGATATGTATAATATTTTAATGCATTTCTTAAATGAATAATATTTTGATGCAGAATCAAAGTAGAGGCCAAATAATGATCAAATTGACATTCCGCTTGGAAATCTGTCTGGTTTAAGCAAAGTTATGCGAGTTGGAAGTTTAAGAGTAAGTGTCAATGGGCTACTCAAGGGAAAGTACAATTAAAATAGACTGTCATATGGGGATAAAATCAAATTTCTTAAATGAATAATATTTTAATGCAACATCAAAGTAGAGGCCAAATAATGATCAAATTGACTTTCCGCTTGGAAATCTGTCAGGTTTTAGCAAAGTTTTGCGAGTCGGAAGTTTTTGAGTAAGTGTCCATGGACAACTCAAGGAAAAATTCAATTGACATAGACGCTCATATGGGGAAAAAATTAAATTTCTTAAATGAATAATATTTTGATGCAGAATCAAAGTATAGGCCAAATAATGATCAAATTGACATTTCGTTTGGAAATCGTTCAAGTTTTGGCAAAGTTATGAGGGTCGGAAGTTTTTCAGTAAGTGTCAATGGGCAACTCAAGGGAAAGTACAATTAACATGGACTCTCAAATGGGGAAAAAAACATATTTCTTAAATGAATAATATTTTGATGCAGAATCAAAGTAGAGGCCAAACAATGATCAAATTGACATTCCGCTTGGAAATCTGTCTTGTTTTGGCAAAGTTATGCGGGTTGGAAGTTTTTGAGAAAGTGTCAATGGGCAACTCGAGGGAAAGTACAATTAACATAGATACTGATGAGGGGAAAAAATCAAATTTCTTAAATGAATAATATTTTAATGCAGAATCAAAGTAGAGGCCAAATAGTGATCAAATTGACATTTCGCTTGGAAATCGGTCAAGTTTTAGCAAAGTTATGAGTGTCGGAAGTTTTTGAGTAAGTGTCAATGGGCAACTCAATGGAAAGTACAATTGACATAGACGCTCATATGGGGAAAAAATCAAATTTCTTAAATGAATAATATTTTGATGCAGAATCAAAGTAGAGGCCAAATAATGATCAAATTGACATTCCGCTTGGAAATCTGTCTGGTTTTAGCAAAGTTATGCGTGTTGGAAGTTTAAGAGTAAGTGTCAATGGACAACTCAAGGGAAAGTACAATTGACATAGACGCTCATATGGGGAAAAAATCAAATTTCTTAAATGAATAATATTTTGATGCAGAATCAAAGTATAGGCCAAATAATGATCAAATTGACATTTCGCTTGGAAATCGCTCAAGTTTTGGCAATGTTATGAGGGTCGGCAGTTTTTGAGTAAGTGTCAAAGGGCAACTCAAGGGAAAGTTCAATTGTCATAGACACTCATATGGGGAAAAAATCAAATTTTTTTAATGAATAATATTTTGATGCAGAATCAAAGTAGAGGCCAAATAATGATCAAATTGACATTCCTCTTGGAAATTAGTCAAGTTTCGGCAAAGTTATGAGACTCGGAAGATTTAGAGTAAGTGTCAATGGGCAACTCAAGGGAAAGTACAATTAACATGGTCTCTCATATGGGGAAACAATCGAATTTCTTAAATGAATAATATTTTGATGCAGAATCAAAGAAGAGGCCAAATAATGATCAAATTGACATTTCGCTTGGAAATCGGTCAAGTTTTGGCAAAGTTATGAGGGTCGAAAGTTTTTAGTAAGTGTCAATGGGCAACTCAAGGGCAAGTACAATTAACATGGACTCTCAAATGGGGAAAAAAAATCATATTTCTTAAATGAATAATATTTTGATGCAGAATCAAAGTAGAGGCCAAACAATGATCAAATTGACATTCCGCTTGGAAATCTGTCTGGTTTTGGCAAAGTTATGCGGGTTGGAAGTTTTTGAGTAAGTGTCAATGGGCAACTCAAGGGAAAGTACAATTAACATTGATGATGCAGAATCAAAGTAGAGGCCAAATAATGATCAAAGTGACATTCCGCTTGGAAATCTGTCATGTTTTAGCAAAGTTATGCGAGTTGGAAGTTTTTGAGTAAGTGTCAATGAACAACTCAAGGGAAAGTACCATTGACATAGACTCTCATATGGGGAAAAAGTCAAATTTCTTAAATGAATAATATTTTGATGCAGAATCAAAGTAGAGGTCAAATAATGATCAAATTGACATTCCGCTTGGAAATCGGTAAAGTTTTGGCAAAGTTATGAGTGTCGGAAGTTTTTGAGTAAGTGTCAATGGGCAACTCAAGGGAAAGTACAATTAACATGGACTCTCAAATGGGGAAAAAATCATATTTCTTAAATGAATAATATTTTGATGCAGAATCAAAGTAGAGGCCACATAATGATCAAATTGACATTCCGCTTGGAAATCTGTCTGGTTTTAGCAAAGTTATGCGAGTTGGAAGTTTAAGAGTAAGTGTCAATGGGCAACTCAAGGCAAAGTACAATTAAAATAGACTGTCATATGGGGATAAAATCAAATTTCTTAAATGAATAATATTTTAATGCAACATCAAAGTAGAGGCCAAATAATGATCAAATTGACATTCCGCTTGGAAATCTGTCAGGTTTTAGCATAGTTATGCGAGTCGGAAGTTTTCGAGTAAGTGTCAATGGACAACTCAAGGGAAAGTACAATTGACATAGACACTCATATGGGGAAAAAATCAAATTTCTGACATGTATAATATTTTAATGCAGAATCAAAGTAGAGGCCAAATAATGATCAAATTGACATTCCTCTTGGAAATCTGTCAGGTTTTAGCAAAGTTTTGCGAGTTGGAAGTTTTTGAGTAAGTGTCCATGGACAACTCAAGGGAAAGTTCAATTGACATAGACGCTCATATAAAGAAAAAATTAAATTTCTTAAATGAATAATATTTTGATGCAGAATCAAAGTATAGGCCAAATAATGATCAAATTGACATTTCGCTTGGAAATCTGTCTGGTTTTGGCAAAGTTATGCGGGTTGGAAGTTTTTGAGAAAGTGTCAATGGGCAACTCAAGGGAAAGTACAATTGACCTAGACTCTCATATCGGGAAAAAATCAAATCAAAGGGAAAGTACAATTAACATGGACTCTCAAATGGGGAAAAAATCATATTTCTTAAATGAATAATATTTTAATGCAGCATCAAAGAAGAGACCAAATAATGATCAAATTGACATTCCGCTTGGAAATCGTTCAAGTTTTGGCAAAGTTATGATGGTCAGAAGTTTTTGAGTAAGTGTCAAAGGGCAACTCAAGAGAAAGTACAATTGACATAGACACTCATATGGGGAAAAAATCATATTTCTTAAATGAATAATATTTTGATGCAGAATCAAAGTAGAGGCCAAATAATGATCAAATTGACTTTTCTCTTGGAAATCGGTCAAGTTTTGGCAAAGTTATGCGAGTTGGAAGTTTTTGAGTAAGTGTCAATGGGCAACTCAAGGGAAAGTACAATTAACATGGACTCTCAAATGGGGAAAAAATCATATTTCTTAAATGAATAATATTTGATGCAGAATCAAAGTAGAGGCCAAATAATGATCAAATTGACATTCCGCTTGGAAATCGGTCAAGTTTTGGCAAAGTTATGAGGGTCGGCAGTTTTTGAGTAAGTGTCAATGGGCAACTCAAGGGAAAGTATAATTGACATAGACTCTCATATGGGGTAAAAATCAAATTTCTTAAAAGAATAATATTTAGATGCGGCATCAAAGTAGAGGCCAAATAATGATCAAATTGACATTTCGCTTGGAAATCGGTCAATTTTTGGCAAAGTTATGAGGGTCGGCAGTTTTTGAGTAAGTGTCAATGGGCAACTCAAGGGAAAGTACAATTGACATAGACTCTCATATGGGGAAAAAAATCAAATTTCTTAAAAGAATAATATTTAGATGCGGCATCAAAGTAGAGGCCAAATAATGATCAAATTGACATTCCGCTTGGAAATCGGTCAGCTTTTAGCAAAGTTATGTGAGTTGGAAGTTTTTGAGTAAGTGTTAATGGGTTACTCAATGGAAAGTACAATTGACATAGACACTCATATGGGAAAACAATCAAATTTCTTAAATGAATAATATTTTAATGCAACATCAAAGTAGAGGCCAAATTATGATCAAATTGACATTCCGCTTGGAAATCTGTCAGGTTTTAGCAAAGTTATGCGAGTTGGAAGTTTAAGAGTAAGTGTCAATGGGCAACTCAACGGAAAGTACAATTAAAATAGACTGTCATATGGGGATAAAATCAAATTTTTGTAATGAATAATATTTTGATGCAGAATCAAAGTAGAGGTCAAATAATGATCAAATTGACATTCCTCTTGGAAATCAGTCAAGTTTCGGCAACGTTATGAGACCCGGAAGTTTTAGAGTAAGTGTCAATGGGGTACTCAAGGGAAAGTACATTTAAAATAGACTGTCATATGGGGAAAAATTCATATTTCTTAAATGAATAATATTTTGATGCAGAATCAAAGTAGAGGCCAAATAATGATCTAATTGACATTCCTCTTGGAAATCAGTCAAGTTTCGGCAAAGTTATGAGACCCGGAAGTTTAAGAGTAAGTGTCAATGGACAACTCAAGGGAAAGTACAATTGACATAGACGCTCATATGGGGAAAAAATCAAATTTCTTAAATGAATAATATTTTGATGCAGAATCAAAGTAGAGGCCAAATAATGATCTAATTGACATTCCGCTTGGAAATTTGTCTGGTTTTAGCAAAGTTATGCGAGTCGGAAGTTTAAGAGTAAGTGTCAATGGGCAACTCAAGGGAAAGTACAATTAAAATAGACTGTCATATGGGGATAAAATCATATATCTTAAATGAATAATATTTTGATGCAGAATCAAAGTAGAGGCCAAATAATGATCAAATTGACATTCCGCTTGGAAATCTGTCAGGTTTTAGCAAAGTTTTGCGAAATGAAAGTTTTTGAGGAAGTGTCCATAGACAACTCAAGGGAAAGTACAATTGACATAGACGCTCATATGGGGAAAAAATTAAATTTCTTAAATGAATAATATTTTGATGCAACATCAAAGTAGAGGCCAAATAATGATAAAATTGACATTTCGCTTGGAAATCTGTCTGGTTTTAGCAAAGTTATGCGAGTTGGAAGTTTAAGAGTAAGTGTCAATGGGCAACTCAAGGGAAAGTACAATTAAAATAGACTGTCATATGGGGATAAAATCAAATTTCTGACATGTATAATATTTTAATGCAGAATCAAAGTAGAGGCCAAATAATGATCAAATTGACATTCCTCTTGGAAATTAGTCAAGTTTCGGCAAAGTTATGAGACTCGGAAGATTTAGAGTAAGTGTCAATGGGCAACTCAAGGGAAAGTACAATTAACATGGTCTCTCATA
The DNA here is from genome assembly GCA_951394115.2 of Drosophila phalerata. Taxonomy (NCBI): domain Eukaryota; kingdom Metazoa; phylum Arthropoda; class Insecta; order Diptera; family Drosophilidae; genus Drosophila; species Drosophila phalerata. The sequence continues at coordinate 12,319,914 of OX596004.2, forward strand.
TGGGGAAACAATCGAATTTCTTAAATGAATAATATTTTGATGCAGAATCAAAGAAGAGGCCAAATAATGATCAAATTGACATTTCGCTTGGAAATCGGTCAAGTTTTGGCAAAGTTATGAGGGTCGAAAGTTTTTAGTAAGTGTCAATGGGCAACTCAAGGGCAAGTACAATTAACATGGACTCTCAAATGGGGAAAAAAAATCATATTTCTTAAATGAATAATATTTTGATGCAGAATCAAAGTAGAGGCCAAACAATGATCAAATTGACATTCCGCTTGGAAATCTGTCTGGTTTTGGCAAAGTTATGCGGGTTGGAAGTTTTTGAGTAAGTGTCAATGGGCAACTCAAGGGAAAGTACAATTAACATTGATGATGCAGAATCAAAGTAGAGGCCAAATAATGATCAAAGTGACATTCCGCTTGGAAATCTGTCATGTTTTAGCAAAGTTATGCGAGTTGGAAGTTTTTGAGTAAGTGTCAATGAACAACTCAAGGGAAAGTACCATTGACATAGACTCTCATATGGGGAAAAAGTCAAATTTCTTAAATGAATAATATTTTGATGCAGAATCAAAGTAGAGGTCAAATAATGATCAAATTGACATTCCGCTTGGAAATCGGTAAAGTTTTGGCAAAGTTATGAGTGTCGGAAGTTTTTGAGTAAGTGTTAATGGGCAACTCAAGGGAAAGTACAATTAACATGGACTCTCAAATGGGGAAAAAATCATATTTCTTAAATGAATAATATTTTGATGCAGAATCAAAGTAGAGGCCACATAATGATCAAATTGACATTCCGCTTGGAAATCTGTCTGGTTTTAGCAAAGTTATGCGAGTTGGAAGTTTAAGAGTAAGTGTCAATGGGCAACTCAAGGGAAAGTACAATTAAAATAGACTGTCATATGGGGATAAAATCAAATTTCTTAAATGAATAATATTTTAATGCAACATCAAAGTAGAGGCCAAATAATGATCAAATTGACATTCCGCTTGGAAATCTGTCAGGTTTTAGCAAAGTTATGCGAGTCGGAAGTTTTCGAGTAAGTGTCAATGGACAACTCAAGGGAAAGTACAATTGACATAGACACTCATATGGGGAAAAAATCAAATTTCTGACATGTATAATATTTTAATGCAGAATCAAAGTAGAGGCCAAATAATGATCAAATTGACATTCCTCTTGGAAATCTGTCAGGTTTTAGCAAAGTTTTGCGAGTTGGAAGTTTTTGAGTAAGTGTCCATGGACAACTCAAGGGAAAGTTCAATTGACATAGACGCTCATATAAAGAAAAAATTAAATTTCTTAAATGAATAATATTTTGATGCAGAATCAAAGTATAGGCCAAATAATGATCAAATTGACATTTCGCTTGGAAATCTGTCTGGTTTTGGCAAAGTTATGCGGGTTGGAAGTTTTTGAGAAAGTGTCAATGGGCAACTCAAGGGAAAGTACAATTGACCTAGACTCTCATATCGGGAAAAAATCAAATCAAAGGGAAAGTACAATTAACATGGACTCTCAAATGGGGAAAAAATCATATTTCTTAAATGAATAATATTTTAATGCAGCATCAAAGAAGAGACCAAATAATGATCAAATTGACATTCCGCTTGGAAATCGTTCAAGTTTTGGCAAAGTTATGATGGTCAGAAGTTTTTGAGTAAGTGTCAAAGGGCAACTCAAGAGAAAGTACAATTGACATAGACACTCATATGGGGAACAAATCAAATTTCTTAAATGAATAATATTTTGATGCAGAATCAAAGTATAGGCCAAATGATGATCAAATTGACATTTCGTTTGGAAATCGTTCAAGTTTTGGCAAAGTTATGAGGGTCGGAAGTTTTTGAGTAAGTGTCAATGGGCAACTCAAGGGAAAGTACAATTAACATAGATACTGATGAGGGGAAAAAATCAATATTCTTAAATGAATAATATTTTGATGCAGAATCAAAGTAGAGGCCAATTTCCGCTTGGAAATCTGTCATGCTTAAGCTAAGTTATGCGAGTTGGAAGTTTTTGAGTAAGTGTCAATGAACAACTCAAGGGAAAGTACCATTGACATAGACTCTCATATGGGGAAAAAGTCAAATTTCTTAAATGAATAATATTTTGATGCAGAATCAAAGTAGAGGCCAAATAATGATCAAATTGACATTCCGCTTGGAAATCGGTAAAGTTTTGGCAAAGTTATGAGTGTCGGAAGTTTTTGAGTAAGTGTCAATGGGCAACTCAAGGGAAAGTACAATTAACATGGACTCTCAAATGGGGAAAAAATCAAATTTCTGACATGTATAATATTTTAATGCAGAATCAAAGTAGAGGCCAAATAATGATCAAATTGACATTCCTCTTGGAAATCTGTCAGGTTTTAGCAAAGTTTTGCGAGTTGGAAGTTGTGAGAAACATATTTGTTTCTCACAAAAATATACAAGTTATTTCAGCAGCAACGATTTGAACCCCCCTTCAGCGACGCCCCTGGAACACGTCACCGTTATGGCGACGGTTTGAACCCCCTCAGCGACGCCTCTGGAACACGTCACCGTTATAGTGACGCTCGCGACAGAGGTGCCGTTAGTTTTCGGCTCACAAACAATTGACTGGTGAGTGCATGTGCCGTTAGTTTTCGGCTCGCAAATGATTGACTGGTGAGTGCATGTGCCGTTAGTTTTCGGCTCGCTAATGATTGACTGGTGAGTGCATGTGCCGTTAGTTGTCGGCTCACAAACTATAAAAGGGCATGCAGTCACAGATGCGAGGCAGTCTTTGAGAAGTAGCGAAGTTCGAAGGTAGAGATCTAATTGTCCTCGCGTCTGGCAGGACCTAGCGTAGAATATCCTCGCGTTGCCAGGATCACCAGCCAATTGTCCTCGCGTCTGTCAGGACCTAGCTTAGAATATCCTCGCGTTGCCAGGATCACCAGCCAATTGTCCTCGCGTCTGTCAGGACCTAGCTTAGAATATCCTCGCGTTGCCAGGATCACCAGCCAATTGTCCTCGCGTCTGTCAGGACCTAGCTTAGAATATCCTCGCGTTGCCAGGATCACCAGCCAATTGTCCTCGCGCTGTCAGGACCCAGTTTAGATATCCTCGCGTTGCCAGGATCCCCAGTCAATCGTCCTCGCGCTGTCAGGACCCAATTTAGATATCCTCGCGTTGCCAGGATCCCCAGTCAATTGTCCTCGCGCTGTCAGGACCCAGTTTAGATATCCTCGCGTTGCCAGGATCCCCAGTCAATCGTCCTCGCGCTGTCAGGACACAGTTTAGATATCCTCGCGTTGCCAGGATCCCCAGTCAACCGTCCTCGCGCTGTCAGGACCCAGTTTAGATATCCTCGCGTTGCCAGGATCCCCAGTCAATTGTCCTCGCGCTGTCAGGACCTAGTTCAGAATATCCTCGCGTTGCCAGGATCCCCAGCCAATTGTCCTCGCGTTGCCAGGACCCCGTCAAGACATTCCGGAGTTGTATTACCAGGATTTTCCCCCCCCCAGAGCCGGCGGAACAAGCCGCACTATAACCGACGACCAAGGATCGACTCGGCAGGACGACGACCGGACCAAGCAGGATACACTAGCATAATCAATTTACATAACCATTTCTTGTACAATTAAGAGTCGGCATTGAAGTCGCAAATAAACCACATCGTTGAAATATTGAAAATATATCTGAGTTCTTATTTATTCGCAAGTGCTGCAAAATATAAATTTGTTGCACGAAACCCACAACGCCGACCGAGTTAGCCCGGTGAAGCTTTAAGGATCGTTACAAAGTTTTTGAGTAAGTGTCCATGGACAACTCAAGGGAAAGTTCAATTGACATAGACGCTCATATGGGGAAAAAATTAAATTTCTTAAATGAATAATATTTTGATGCAGAATCAAAGTATAGGCCAAATAATGATCTAATTGACATTTCGTTTGGAAATCGTTCAAGTTTTGGCAAAGTTATGAGGGTCGGAAGTTTTTCAGTAAGTGTCAATGGGCAACTCAAGGGAAAGTACAATTAACATGGACTCTCAAATGGGGACAAAAAAATCATATTTCTTAAATGAGTAATATTTTGATGCAGAATCAAAATAGAGGCCAAACAATGATCAAATTGACATTCCGCTTGGAAATCTGTCTGGTTTTGGCAAAGTTATGCGGGTTGGAAGTTTTTGAGAAAGTGTCAATGGGCAACTCAAGGGAAAGTACAATTGACCTAGACTCTCATATCGGGAAAAAATCAAATCAAAGGGAAAGCACAATTAACATGGACTCTCAAATGGCGAAAAAATCGTATTTCTTAAATGAATAATATTTTAATGCAGCATCAAAGAAGAGACCAAATAATGATCAAATTGACATTCCGCTTGGAAATCGGTAAAGTTTTGGCAAAGCTATGAGGGTCAGAAGTTTTTGAGTAAGTGTAAAAGGGCAACTCAAGAGAAAGTACAATTGACATAGAAACTCATATGGGGAAAAAATCAAATTTTTTTAATGAATAATATTTTGATGCAGAATCAAAGTAGAGGCCAAATAATGATCTAATTCACATTCCGCTTGGAAATCTGTCAGGTTTTAGCAAAGTTATGTGAGTTGGAAGTTTCTCAGTAAGTGTCAATGGGTTACTCAATGGAAAGTACAATTGACATAGACACTCATATGGGAAAAAAATCAATTTCTTAAATGAATAATATTTTAATGCAACATCAAAGTAGAGGCCAAATAATGATCAAATTGACATTCCGCTTGGAAATCTGTCAGGTTTTAGCAAAGTTATGCGAGCTGGAAGTTTTTGAGTAAGTGTCAATGGACAACTCAAGGGAAAGTACCATTGACATGAATAATATTTTAATGCAGAATCAAAGAAGAGGCCAAATAATGATCAAATTGACATTCCTGTTGAAAATTAGTCAAGTTTCGGCAAAGTTATGAGACCCGGAAGTTTTAGAGTAAGTGTCAATGGACAACTCAATGGAAAGTACAATTAAAATAGACTGTCATATGGGGATAAAATCAAATTTCTTACCTGAATAATATTTTAATGCAACATCAAAGTAGAGGCCAAATAATGATCAAATTGACATTCCGCTTGGAAATCTGTCAGGTTTTAGCAAAGTTATGCGAGTTGGAAGTTTTCGAGTAAGTGTCAATGGGCAACTCGAGGGAAAGTACAATTAACATAGATACTGATGAGGGGAAAAAATAAAATTTCTTAAATGAATAATATTTTGATGCAGCATCAAAGTAGAGTCCAAATAATGATCAAATTGTCATTCCGCTTGGAAATCGGTCAAGTTTCGGCAAAGTTATGAGGGTTGGAAGTTTTTGAGTAAGTGTCAATGGGTAACTCAATGGAAAGTACAATTGACATAGACACTCATACGGGAAAAGAATCAAATTTCTTAAATAAATAATATTTTAATGCAACATCAAAGTAGAGGCCAAATAATGATCAAATTAACATTCCGCTTGGAAATCTGTCAGGTTTTAGCAAAGTTATGGGAGTTGGAAGTTTTTGAGTAAGTGTCAATGGACAACTCAAGGGAAAGTACCATTGACATGAATAATATTTTAATGCAGAATCAAAGTAGAGGCCAAATAGTGATCAAATTGACATTTCGCTTGGAAATCGGTCAAGTTTTAGCAAAGTTATGAGGGTCGGAAGTTTTTGAGTAAGTGTCAATGGGCAACTCAAGGGAAAGTACAATTGACATAGACGCTCATATGGGGAAAAAATCAAATTTTTTAAATGAATAATATTTTGATGCAGAATCAAAGTAGAGGCCAAATAATGATCAAATTGACATTCCGCTTGGAAATCGCTCAAGTTTTGGCAAAGTTATGAGGGTCGGCAGTTTTTGAGTAAGTGTCAAAGGGCAACTCAAGGGAAAGTTCAATTGTCATAGACACTCATATGGGGAAAAAATCAAATTTTTTTAATGAATAATATTTTGATGCAGAATCAAAGTAGAGGCCAAATAATGATCAAATAGACATTCCTCTTGGAAATCAGTCAAGTTTCGGCAAAGTTATGAGACTCGGAAGATTTAGAGTAAGTGTCAATGGGCAACTCAAGGGAAAGTACAATTAACATGGTCTCTCATATGGGGAAACAATCATATTTCTTAAATGAATAATATTTTGATGCAGAATCAAAGTAGAGGCCAAATAATGATCAAATTGACATTTCGCTTGGAAATCGGTCAAGTTTTGGCAAAGTTATGATGGTCGAAAGTTTTTAGTAAGTGTCAATGGGCAACTCAAGGGCAAGTACAATTAACATGGACTCTCAAAAAGGGGAAAAAAATCATATTTCTTAAATGAATAATATTTTGATGCAGAATCAAAGTAGAGGCCAAACAATGATCAAATTGACACTCCGCTTGGAAATCTGTCTGGTTTTGGCAAATTTATGCGGGTTGGAAGTTTTTGAGTAAGTGTCAATGGGCAACTCAAGGGAAAGTAAAATTGACCTTGACACTCATATCGGGAAAAAATCAAATCAAAGGGAAAGTACAATTAACATGGACTCTCAAATGGGGAAAAATCATATTTCTTAAATGAATAATATTTTAATGCAGCATCAAAGAAAAGACCAAATAATGATCAAATTGACATTCCGCTTGGAAATCGGTAAAGTTTTGGCAAAGTTATGAGGGTCAGAAGTTTTTGAGTAAGTGTCAAAGGGCAACTCAAGAGAAAGTACAATTGACATAGACACTCATATGGGGAAAAAATCAAATTTTTTTAATGAATAATATTTTGATGCAGAATCAAAGTAGAGGTCAAATAATGATCTAATTGACATTCCTCTTGGAAATCGGTCAAGTTTCGGCAAAGTTAAGATGGTCGGAAGTTTTTGAGTAAGTGTCAATGGGCAACTCAAGGGAAATTACAATTGACATAGACGCTCATATGGGGAAAAAATCAAATTTCTTAAATGAATAATATTTTGATGCAGAATCAAAGTAGAGGCCAAATAATGATCAAATTGACATTCCGCTTGGAAATCTGTCTGGTTTTAGCAAAGTTATGCGAGTTGGAAGTTTAAGAGTAAGTGTCAATGGGCAACTCAAGGGAAAGTACAATTAAAATAGACTGTCATATGGGAATAAAATCAAATTTCTTAAATGAATAATATTTTAATGCAACATCAAAGTAGAGGCCAAATAATGATCAAATTGACATTCCGCTTGGAAATCTGTCAGGTTTTAGCAAAGTTATGCGAGTTGGAAGTTTTCGAGTAAGTGTCAATGGACAACTCAAGGGAAAGTACAATTGACATAGTCACTCATATGGGGAAAAAATCAAATTTTTTTAATGAATAATATTTTGATGCAGAATCAAAGTAGAGGCCAAATAATGATCAAATTGACATTCCTCTTGGAAATCGGTCAAGTTTCGGCAAAGTTAAGATGGTCGGAAGTTTTTGAGTAAGTGTCAATGGGCAACTCAAGGGAAATTACAATGGACATAGACGCTCATATGGGGAAAAAATCAAATTTCTTAAATGAATAATATTTTGATGCAGAATCAAAGTAGAGGCCAAATAATGATCAAATTGAATTTCCGCTTGGAAATCTGTCAGGTTTTAGCAAAGTTATGCGAGTTGGAAGTTTTTGAGTAAGTGTCAATGGACAACTCAAGGGAAAGTACCATTGACATGAATAATATTTTAATGCAGAATCAAAGAAGAGGCCAAATAATGATCAAATTGACATTCCTGTTGAAAATTAGTTAAGTTTCGGCAAAGTTATGAGACCCGGAAGTTTTAGAGTAAGTGTCAATGGGCAACTCAATGGAAAGTACAATTAAAATAGACTGTCATATGGGGATAAAATCAAATTTCTTACCTGAATAATATTTTAATGCAACATCAAAGTAGAGGCCAAATAATGATCAAATTGACATTCCGCTTGGAAATCTGTCAGGTTTTAGCAAAGTTATGCGAGTTGGAAGTTTTCGAGTAAGTGTCAATGGACAACTCAAGGGAAAGTACAATTGACATAGACACTCATATGGAGAAAAAATCACATTTCTGACATGTATAATATTTTAATGCAGAATCAAAGTAGAGGCCAAATAATGATCAAATTGACATTCCTCTTGGAAATCTGTCAGGCTTTAGCAAAGTTTTGCGAGTTGGAAGATTTTGAGTAAGTGTCCATGGACAACTCAAGGGAAAGTACAATTGACATAGACGCTCATATGCAGAATCAAAGTAGAGGCCAAATAATGAACAAATTGACATTTCGCTTGGAAATCGGTCAAGTTTTGGCAAAGTTATGAGGGTCGGAAGTTTTTGAGTAAGTGTCAATGGGCAACTCGAGGGAAAGTACAATTAACATAGATACTGATGAGGGAAAAAATCAAATTTCTTAAATGAATAATATTTTGATGCAGCATCAAAGTAGAGTCCAAATATTGATCAAATTGTCATTCCGCTTGGAAATCGGTCAAGTTTCGGCAAAGTTATGAGGGTCGGAAGTTTTTGAGTAAGTGTCAATGGGTAACTCAATGGAAAGTACAATTGACATAGACACTCATATGGGAAAAGAATCAAATTTCTTAAATAAATAATATTTTAATGCAACATCAAAGTAGAGGCCAAATAATGATCAAATTAACATTCCCGCTTGGAAATCTGTCAGGTTTTAGCAAAGTTATGCGAGTTGGAAGTTTTTGAGTAAGTGTCAATGGACAACTCAAGGGAAAGTACCATTGACATGAATAATATTTTAATGCCGAATCAAAGTAGAGGCCAAATAGTGATCAAATTGACATTTCGCTTGGAAATCGGTCAAGTTTTAGCAAAGTTATGAGGGTCGGAAGTTTTTGAGTAAGTGTCAATGAGCAACTCAAGGGAAAGTACAATTGACATAGACGCTCATATGGGGAAAAAATCAAATTTCTTAAATGAATAATATTTTGATGCAGAATAAAAGTAGAGGCCAAATAATGATCAAATTGACATTCCGCTTGGAAATCTGTCTGGTTTTGGCAAATTTATGCGGGTTGGAAGTTTTTGAGTAAGTGTCAATGGACAACTCAAGGGAAAGTAAAATTGACCTAGACTCTCATATCGGGAAAAAATCAAATCAAAGGGAAAGTACAATTAACATGGACTCTCAAATGGGGAAAAATCGTATTTCTTAAATGAATAATATTTTAATGCAGCATCAAAGAAAAGACCAAATAATGATCAAATTGACATTCCGCTTGGAAATCGGTAAAGTTTTGGCAAAGTTATGAGGGTCAGAAGTTTTTGAGTAAGTGTCAAAGGGCAACTCAAGAGAAAGTACAATTGACATAGGCACTCATATGGGGAAAAAATCAAATTTTTTTAATGAATAATATTTTGATGCAGAATCAAAGTAGAGGCCAAATAATGATCTAATTGACATTCCTCTTGGAAATCGGTCAAGTTTCGGCAAAGTTAAGATGGTCGGAAGTTTTTGAGTAAGTGTCAATGGGCAACTCAAGGGAAATTACAATTGACATAGACGCTCATATGGGGAAAAAATCAAATTTTTTAAATGAATAATATTTTGATGCAGAATCAAAGTAGAGGCCAAATAATGATCAAATTAGCATTCCGCTTGGAAATCTGTCTGGTTTTAGCAAAGTTATGCGAGTTGGAAGTTTAAGAGTAAGTGTCAATGGGCAACTCAAGGGAAAGTACAGAAAGTACAATTAAAATAGACTGTCATATGGGAATAAAATCAAATTTCTTAAATGAATAATATTTTAATGCAACATCAAAGTAGAGGCCAAATAATGATCAAATTGACATTCCGCTTGGAAATCTGTCAGGTTTTAGCAAAGTTATGCGAGTTGGAAGTTTTCGAGTAAGTGTCAATGGACAACTCAAGGGAAAGTACAATTGACATAGACACTCATATGGGGAAAAAATCACATTTCTGACATGTATAATATTTTAATGCAGAATCAAAGTAGAGGCCAAATAATGATCAAATTGACATTCCTCTTGGAAATCTGTCAGGTTTTAGCAAAGTTTTGCGAGTTGGAAGATTTTGAGTATGTGTCCATGGACAACACAAGGGAAAGTACAATTGACATAGACGGTCATATGCAGAATCAAAGTAGAGGCCAAATAATGAACAAATTGACATTTCGCTTGGAAATCGGTCAAGTTTTGGCAAAGTTATGAGGGTCGGAAGTTTTTGAGTAAGTGTCAATGGGCAACTCAAGGGAAGTTACAATTAACATGGACTTTCAAATGGGGAAAAAGTCATTTTTCTTAAATGAATAATATTTTAATGCAGCATCAAAGAAGAGACCAAATAATGATCAAATTGACATTCCGCTTGGAAATCGGTAAAGTTTTGGCAAAGTTATGAGGGTCAGAAGTTTTTGAGTAAGTGTCAAAGGGCAACTCAAGAGAAAGTACAATTGACATAGACACTCATATGGGGAAAAAATCAAATCTAATTGACATTCCTCTTGGAAATCGGTCAAGTTTCGGCAAAGTTAAGTAAGTGTCAATGGGCAACTCAAGGGAAAGTACAATTGACATAGACGCTCATATGGGAAAAAAAAAATAATATTTTGATGCAGAATCAAAGTAGAGGCCAAATAATGATCAAATTGGCATTCCGCTTGGAAATCTGTCTGGTTTTAGCAAAGTTATGCGAGTTGGAAGTTTTTGAGTAAGTGTCAATGGGCAACTCAAGGGAAAGTACCAGAGCTTGCAAAAAAAGGTCGACCCTTTCATACTGTCTAGAAAAGACCTGTTTCGTTCGGACAGATCCCAAAACGGTTGAGAGAAAACACACTCAATTGATTTTTATGTCAATAAGGGAATGCTCGAGCAATGACCACTCGGTTCGATTTTATTTCGGTTGGGTTTTTCAGAGACCGATTTTCTGAGCTCAAACGAAAATAGGGTCATTTGTGTATGAATTTGTGCTTAAGCAACATCACATCTTGATAAAAATAAAGAAAAAATTTCAAAATCTTAAAAAAAATTTTAAAAATTCAAATTTAAATAAAAACAAGGGGGCTCCGCCCCCTGCTCGCTTCGCTCGCCTACCCCCGGCTCGCTTCGCTCGCGATGAGGTGTGGTATGTCTACAGTCGAGCGCACTCGACAGTAACTTGCTCGATACCCAAACGTTCACAACCGATTAATTCAATTTCAGTAAAATATGATCCACATAAAATGCTACAGACTATATGCCATCCTATAGCCTACAGTTAGGGGTGCTAGTCTGTGACAGAACTGGTATTAATACTAACTATAATACAATACGTGAATAATAAAATACAGATTATATTATATATATATATTTAGTTACTCTTTTCACAAAATCAAAGAAAATACAAGTTGTTAAAAAAGTACAAATTGTAATAAAGAAAATAGTTGACAAAAAAAAAGGAAATAGTTGACAATAAAAAAAAAAACTAGGGGGCTCCGCCCCCTGCTCGCTTCGCTCGCCAACCCACCGCTCGCTTCGCTCGCGGTGCTACAGTCGAGCATACTCGACTGTCGGAGACCCCGTACTTACTATGGAAATAGAAAAGACTACAAACATTCAAAAATAATTTGGCCGCTTGATGCTGTTGCAGAGCGTTGTAATACATTTTCGACTACTTTTTTCAATGACAGCTATATGAGATAGTTGTCCGATTTGAACCAACTTCGGTCAGGATATATAAAACCAAGTTATATGCATACTGTAATAGTTAAGTTGAGATATCTCATAAAAAAAAAGTTGTTCATACTAAGACTTGATTTTCGTCCGATCGGTACTATGGAAGCTATATGATATAGTGGTCCGATGTAAGCCAACTTCGGACAGGATATATAAAACCAAGTTATATGCATACTGTAAAAGTTTTGTTGAGATATCTCATAAAACAAAAAAGTTTTTCATACTAAGACTTGATTTTCGCCCGATCGATACTATGGAAGCTATATGATATAGTGGTCCGATGTAAGCCAACTTCGGAGAGGATATATAAAACCAAGTTATATGCATACTGTATTAGTTTTGTTGAGATATCTCATAAAACAAAAAAGTTTTTCATACTAAGACTTGATTTTCGCCCGATCGGTCCTATGGCAGCTATATGATATAGTGGTCCGATCCAAAAAAGAAACAAACTTGATATGCCTGCAATATAGACGACTCTACATACTAAGTTTGGTGTCCCTAGCTTTGAAATTGTTCTTATAATTTGGATATGAAATTTTGTTTTTCGATTTGTGGGCGACAAAGGGGGCGTGGCCAAATTTTGAAACAAACTTGATATGCCTGCAATATAGACGACTCTACATACTAAGTTTGGTGTCCCTAGCTTTGAAATTGTTCTTATAATTTGGATATGAAATTTTGTTTTTCGATTTGTGGGCGACAAAGGGGGCGTGGCCAAATTTTGAAACAAACTTGATCTGCTTGCAATATAGACGAACCTACATACCAAGTTTGGTGTCTCTAGCTTTTATAGTCTCTGAGATCTAGGTGTTCATACAGACGGACGGACAGACAGACAGACGGACAGACAGACAGACAGACAGACGGACAGACGGACATTGCTATATCGACTTGGCTATTGATGCTGATCAAGAATATATATACTTTATAGGGTCTGCCACGCCTCCTTCTGCCTGTTACGCACATTTTCGCTAAAACAAACCCAATAGACCCCTGTACTTTTTTTAAGTACGGGGTCTAAAAAAGTTGCACATGGGCAAGATTGAAACGGGATTCGAACTCTCGACTCATCGCCTCGAAATACACGGCTCTATCATCAGAGCCATCGGAGCATTATATTTGCATGTGGCAATATCAATGTATATCATTTTTTTTCGTTGTACGTTTTGCACGTTTCTTTTGTTTCAATTATGTCTCGCTCGTTAGAAGAGAAGCCCTACATACACACATACATACATGTGCAAATAAAGCTATTTATAGAACCAAATTCGTTTTGCTGCTAATTCATGGTACTGATTGCAAAATGTGCATCACATAACATTATTGATTAAGTATGTAAAGTATTCATTTAAAAAGTATGTAATTACTAATTAATATGTAATTAATTTAATGCAATGAAAAAAAAAATAAAAATAATAATAATAATAAATAATTTGGTTCAAAACAAAGAGTTGTTTTGATCCCGAGTCCAATGTACCCACAAATCGCATGCATTGCTGCCAGTTTTGTACCAAAATCTGGCCACTGCACGTAGGCATGAGAAATGTGAAGTTTTGATTTAATATCTTCTGTATTTGTTATCCGATTGCAATGCAGTTTTCAGGATGCATTATCAAAATTGTGTTTAGTGTGTGTGCAGATTTTGACATCTGTACCTATTAAATTGGCCTTGTATTTGGATATTTTAGTTTTTTGTCGATTACAGGATAATTGGGGGGCGTGGCAAAATTCTAAAATAAACTTGATCTGCGTGCGCAACATAGCAGTATTGTCACCAAATTTGAAATCTCTATCTCTTATAGTCTCTGAGATCCAGGTGATTATATTTTCTCCATATATCATATTTTCTCAAACTACTTCCCTGTTTATAAACCGATCTCAATGAAATTTTTAGCACACCTCAGGACTCGTCCCCCCATCCTGTGTGCCAAGTCTCAATGCTGTAGCTTTAATAGTGCTCTTGTTATTAGATTTTATATCATTTACGTGGGCGGACGTGGGCGGGGTCAAATTTAAATACAAACTTAGTATAGATCAACATCCTAGGAGTACTGTCACCAAATTTGGTTGCTCTTACTTTTATAGTTGCGGAGATATATGTGTTCAAAATTCTGTACCATAATCGACACGAATCTAATAGGCTCTATACCCATTTTTTGGGTATCGAGCTAATAATGATTCGCGAAGAAAATAAAAAAGTCCACGCATTTTTTCAATTTGATAAAATCACTAACATATCACTATGTAAGGTGTGCTGCGTCAAGTTAATTGGAAAGCACTTGACCAATCTAAGAAGGCATTTGCTGGCCAAACATCGCGACCTTTTTGAAGATTTTCAAGTTTGTGTCGCCAAAAATGATATAAAGCCAGCAAAATTGAAAAAAATTACCTATGAAACAAATGAAGAAACAATAGTCTCTTCATTAGTTAAAATAGTTACCACTGATGGAAGACCATTTAAACATTTGGATAGCGAGGGATTTCGCGAAATAATAGGCCCTATTTTCAAAGCACTGGGAATGCCTCCCATAACTTCAAGAAATATAATGATTTACGTAAAAAATCGCGAAGAAACAATTAAAAATGAGATTACGTCTCTCACAAGAGGAAAGCTTATTTCATTAAAAATTGATGTGGCAACAAGATTGGAAAAAGCAATTCTAGGTGTAAATATGCAAATAATCCACTCGACCAACTTGAAATCGGAAATCCTTATTAAAACCCTTGGAATGGTTCAATTGTTCCAGTCACATACAGGTGCTTACATAAAAGAGAAAATTTTAGATATAATAAAAGAGTACGATATTGGACTGGAACAAATTTTTAGGTAAGAACAAAATTATATGCAATTTAAATATTCTTTTCTACAATATTCTAAAAAAATATATTTATTATACATATCTAGCATAACATCCGACAATGGGAGGAATATGACTAAGGCTATTGAGTTAATGAACGATAATGCCACCGAAGATGCAATGTTATACAATGATACAAGCGATGAAATAGTTGAAAAAATAGAGGCAATAGAACTTGCAAACATTCATCTAGTGAGGTGTGCAGCGCACACACTTCAGTTATGCGTGTACGACGTCAACAAGCAAGGCGATATTTGCGAAAAAGTCAACGCTTACCGCCACTTTTGTAAAACTCTGCGTACTGGAAAATATAGGTAAGTTAAAAGTTTAGTACCCACACATTGCAATACATTTGAATTGATGCAGACGTATCTTGATTGAGCAAAATATAAGCATACCAACACTGGATGTCATCACAAGATGGAACTCCACCTACTGTATGTTGGTAAAATTATTAGATCTGAAGGAGTTTGTCACGAATCTATCAATTTCAAGCCGTGTTGATTGGGATTGGGTCGAATTATACGTCGATGCATTTAAGGACCCATACGATGTGACCCTAAAATTGCAAAAAGAGCAACTGCTATACAGTGATTTCTTCATAACATGGATGGAATTAAAGTTAAAATGCGAAAAAAGCCAAAACTATTTGGGGAAAAAATTGTTAGCCCAACTCAAAGTAAGAGAGGTAAAGTTACTGGAAAATGAAGCATTACTATCCGCAATTTATATGGATCCCCGCATCAATTTGATTTTAAATGAGCATCAAAAAATGCTGGCAAAGCAAAATTTAAAAAAAATAGCATACCGCATGCTTGAACTGAAGCAAGTTAGATACAGAAATTTATGTAAAAGTAAAAGCATCTAGGTCCTGTAATAGATTAAGTAGTAATATTGCAGAATATTCTTAGTACTATTGTCTGCTTTTTATAAAACTATCTTTATCATAGATGCAATTAATGAAATAATAATAATGTTATTTGTATTTAAGGTGAATGCAACAACAGGCTTTGAAGCAGAATCTATCCAGCCCACTGAAGATAATTCATCAAATAGTTACAGAGCTTCCGAAGAACCTTCGCTATTTTCAACATATTTAGATAATATGCAGCCCTTTCCCCAAAACCAAAATGAGCCAGCATCGGAAAAACTAAAAAATATTTGTATTGAAATTGAAAATTTCAATGTGGCAAATGGTCGCTTACCATTAAATTATGACATTACCCAGCTTTACCACACAATGAAATTTAAGTCACCCCACTTATGCGATCTTGCTCAGATTATTTTGGCCACACCAGCAACTCAGGTGTCTGTGGAAAGATGCTTTTCGGCACTTAATTTTATACTATCGGAGAAGAGAAGTTCCCTAAGCCCTGAAAATATTAACTCCTTATTAATTGTGAAACTTAACTCATAAGAAACTAATAAAATACATTTAGCATTGAGATATGGGTGTTTTTCTTTTAGTTTCAAATTTTTTTTTTAAATTAATTTTATATTAAAAAAAAAAAATTAAAAATGACCCTTTTTGTTACCCCTTTTTACAGAGTGCTCATTTGAAGACCCCAATTTCATGAGAGTTCGAAAATTTGTTCATGAATATGTTGTCAAAGCAGGACCGATTTGTGTTTTTGCTCAGAAAAAAGCTCAGACCGAGAGCATGACTGAAACGAAAAAATGGGTCTTGCTCAGAGAGAGACCGAAATTACTTAGTTTTCTCTGTAATTTTTGGGAGCAGACTGCTTAGATTATTTCGGTCGACCCTTTTTTGGGAGCTCTGTTTAAGATATATGATTTTTTCCCCATTTGAGTGTCCATGTTCATTGTACTTTCCCTTGTGTTGCCCATTGACACTTACTCAAAAACTTCCGACACTCATAACTTTGCCGAAACTTGACCGATTTCCAAGAGGAATGTCAATTTGATCATTATTTGGACTCTACTTTGATGCTGCATCAAAATATTATTCATTTAAGAATATTGACTTTTTCCCCATATGAGAGTCCATGTTAATTGTACTTTCCCTTGAGTTGCCCATCGACACTTACTCAAAAGCTTCCGACCCTCATAACTTTGCCAAAACTTGACCGATTTCCAAGCGAAATGTCAATTTGTTCATTATTTGGCCTCTACTTTGATTCTGCATCAAAATATTATTCATGTAAGAAATTTAATTTTTTCCCCATATGAGCGTCTATGTCAATTGTACTTTCCCTTGAGTTGCCCATTGACACTTACTTAAAAACTTCCGACCCACATAACTTTGCCAAAACTTGACCGATTTCCAAGCGAAATGTCAATTTGATCACTATTTGGCCTCTACTTTGATTCTGCATCAAAATATTATTCATTTAAGAAATTTGATTTTTTCCCTGTATGAGAGTCCATGTTAATTGAACTTTCCCTTGAGTTGCTCATTGACACTTACTCAAAAACTTCCGACACTCATAACTTTGCCGAAACTTGACTGATTTCCAAGCGGAATGTCAATTTGATCATTATTTGGACTCTACTTTGATGCTGCATCAAAATATTATTCATTTAAGAAATATGATTTTTTCCCCATATGAGAGTCCATGTTAATTGTACTTTCCCTTGAGTTGCCCATTGACACTTACTCAAAAACTTCCGACACTCATAACTTTGCC
Source organism: Drosophila phalerata (assembly GCA_951394115.2). Taxonomy (NCBI): domain Eukaryota; kingdom Metazoa; phylum Arthropoda; class Insecta; order Diptera; family Drosophilidae; genus Drosophila; species Drosophila phalerata. Next base: position 12,337,084 of record OX596004.2, read on the forward strand.
GAAACTTGACCGATTTCCAAGCGGAATGTCAATTTGATCATTATTTGGACTCTACTTTGATGCTGCATCAAAATATTATTCATTTAAGAAATTTGATTTTTTCCCCTCATCAGTATATATGTTAATTGTACTTTCCCTTGAGTTGCCCATTGACACTTACTCAAAAACTGCCGACCCTCATAACTTTGCCAAAACTTGACCGATTTCCAAGAGAAAAGTCAATTTGATCATTATTTGGCCTCTACATTGATTCTGCATCAAAATATTATTCATGTAAGAAATTTAATTTTTTCCCCATATGAGCGTCTATGTCAATTGTACTTTCCCTTGAGTTGCCCATTGACACTTACTCAAAAACTTCCGACCCTCATAACTTTGCCAAAACTTGACAGATTTCCAAGCGAAATGTCAATTTGATCACTATTTGGCCTCTACTTTGATTCTGCATCAAAATATTATTCATTTAAGAAATTTGATTTTTTCCCCGTATGAGAGTCCATGTTAATTGAACTTTCCCTTGAGTTGCTCATTGACACTTACTCAAAAACTTCCGATACTCATAACTTTGCCGAAACTTGACCGATTTCCAAGCGGAATGTCAATTTGATCATTATTTGGACTCTACTTTGATGCTGCATCAAAATATTATTCATTTAAGAATATTGATTTTTTTCCCCACATCAGTATCTATGTTAATTGTACTTTCCCTTGAGTTGCGCATTGACACTTACTCAAAAACTGCCGACCCTCATTACTTTGCCAAAACTTGACCGATTTCCAAGCGAAATGTCAATTTGTTCATTATTTGGCCTCTAGTTTGATTCTGCATCAAATATTATTCATTTAAGATATATTATTTTTTCCCCATTTGAGAGTCCATGTCAATTGTACTTTTCCTTGTGTTGCCCATTGACACTTACTCGAAAACTTCCAACTCGCATTACTTTGCTAAAACCAGACAGATTTCCAAGCGGAATGTCAATTTGATCATTATTTGGCCTCTACTTTGATTCTGCATCAAAATATTATTCAATTAAGAAATATGATTTTTTCCCCATTTGAGAGTCCATGTTAATTGTACTTTCCCTTGAGTTGCTCATTGACACTTACTCAAAAACTTCCGACCCTCATAACTTTGCCGAAACTTGACCGATTTCCAAGAGAAAAGTCAATTTGATCATTATTTGGCCTCTACTTTGATTCTGCATCAAAATATTATTCATTTATGAAATTTGATATTTTCCCCATATGAGAGTCTATTTCAATTGTACTTTCCCTTTCACTTACTCAAAAACTTCAGACCCTCATAACTTTGGCCTCTACTTTGATTCTGCATCAAAATATTATTCATTTTTTAAATTTGTTTTTTTTTCCCGTATGAGAGTCCATGTTAATTGTACTTTCCCTTGAGTTGCTCATTGGCACTTACTCAAAAACTTCCGACCCTCATAACTTTGCCGAAACTTGACCGATTTCCAAGAGAAAAGTCAATTTGATCATTATTTGGCCTCTTCTTTGATTCTGCATCAAAATATTATTCATTTATGAAATTTGATATTTTCCCCATATGAGAGTCTATTTCAATTGTACTTTCCCTTTCACTTACTCAAAAACTTCAGACCCTCATAACTTTGGCCTCTACTTTGATTCTGCATCAAAATATTATTAATTTAATAAATGATGAGCGTCTATGTCAATTGTACTTTCCCTTGAGTTGACAATTGACACTTACTAAAAAACTTCCGACTTTCATAACTTTGCCGAAAATTGACCGATTTCCAAGAGGAATGTCAATTTGATCATTATTATGCCTCTACTTTGATTCTGCATCAAAATAATATTCATGTAAAAAATTTGATTTTTTCCCCATATGAGCGTCTATGTCACTTACTCAAAAACTTCCGACCCTCATAGCTTTGCCGAAACTTGACCGATTTCCAAGAGATCATTATTTGATCAATTAGATCATTATTTGGCCTCTACTTTGATTCTGCATCAAAATATTATTCAGGTAAGAAATTTGATTTATTCCCCGTATGAGAGTCCATGTTAATTGTACTTTCACTTGAGTTGCTCATTGACACTTACTCAAAAACTTCCGACACTCATAACTTTGCCGAAACTTGACCGATTTCTAAGCGGAATGTCAATTTGATCATTATTTGGCCTCTACTTTGATTCTGCATCAAAATATTATTCATGTAAGAAATTTAATTTTTTCCCCATATGAGAGTCCATGTTAATTGTACTTTCCCTTGAGTTGCCCATTGACACTTACTCAAAAACTTCCGACTCGCATAACTTTGCCAAAACTTGACCGATTTCCAAGAGGAATGTCAATTAGATCATTATTTGGCCTCTACTTTGATTCTGCATCGAAATATTATTCAGGTAAGAAATTTGATTTTTTCCCCGTATGAGAGTCCATGTTAATTGTACTTTCACTTGAGTTGCTCATTGACACTTACTCAAAAACTTCCGACACTCATAACTTTGCCGAAACTTGACCGATTTCTAAGCGGAATGTCAATTTGATCTTTATTTGGCCTCTACTTTGATTCTGCATCAAAATATTATTAATTTAAGAAATTTAATTTTTTTCCCCGTATGAGAGTCCATGTTAATTGAACTTTCCCTTGAGTTGCTCATTGACACTTACTCAAAAACTTCCGACACTCATAACTTTGCCGAAACTTGACCGATTTCCAAGCGGAATGTCAATTTGATCATTATTTGGACTCTACTTTGATGCTGCATCAAAATATTATTCATTTAAGAATATTGATTTTTTCCCCACATCAGTATCTATGTTAATTGTACTTTCCCTTGAGTTGCGCATTGACACTTACTCAAAAACTGCCGACCCTCAATACTTTGCCAAAACTTGACCGATTTCCAAGCGAAATGTCAATTTGTTCATTATTTGGCCTCTACTTTGATGCTGCATCAAATATTATTAATTTAAGATATATTATTTTTTCCCCATTTGAGAGTCCATGTTAATTGTACTTTCCCTTGTGTTGCCCATTGACACTTACTCGAAAACTTCCAACTCGCATAATTTTGATAAAACCTGACAGATTTCCAAGCGGAATGTCAATTTGATCATTATTTGGCCACTACTTTGATGTTGCATTAAAATATTTTTCATTTAAGAAATTTGATTTTATCCCCATATGAGAGTTCATGTTAATTGTACTTTTCCTTGAGTTGCCCATTGACACTTACTTAAAAACTTCCAACTCGCATAACTTTGCTAAAACCAAACAGATTTCCAAGCGGAATGTCAATTTGATCATTATTTGGCCTCTACTTTGATTCTGCATCAAAATATTATTCATTAAAGAAATATGATTTTTTCCTTATTTGAGAGTCCATGTTAATTGTACTTTTCCTTAAATTGCCCATTGACACTTACTCAAAAACTTCCGACACTCATAACTTTGCCGAAACTTGACCGATTTCCAAGAGAAAAGTCAATTTGATCATTATTTGGCCTCTACATTGATTCTGCATCAAAATATTATTCATGTAAGAAATTTAATTTTTTTGCCATATGAGCGTCTATGTCAATTGTACTTTCTCTTGAGTTGCCCATTGACACTTACTCAAAAACTTCCGACCCTCATAACTTTGCCAAAACTTGACAGATTTCCAAGCGAAATGTCAATTTGATCACTATTTGGCCTCTACTTTGATTCTGCATCAAAATATTATTCATTTAAGAAATTTGATTTTTTCCCCGTATGGGAGTCCATGTTAATTGAACTTTCCCTTGAGTTGCTCATTGACACTTACTCAAAAACTTCCGATACTCATAACTTTGCCGAAACTTGACCGATTTCCAAGCGGAATGTCAATTTGATCATTATTTGGACTCTACTTTGATGCTGCATCAAAATATTATTCATTTAAGAATATTGATTTTTTTCCCCACATCAGTATCTATGTTAATTGTACTTTCCCTTGAGTTGCGCATTGACACTTACTCAAAAACTGCCGACCCTCATTACTTTGCCAAAACTTGACCGATTTCCAAGCGAAATGTCAATTTGTTCATTATTTGGCCTCTAGTTTGATTCTGCATCAAATATTATTCATTTAAGATATATTATTTTTTCCCCATTTGAGAGTCCATGTTAATTGTACTTTCCCTTGTGTTGCCCATTGACACTTACTCGAAAACTTCCAACTCGCATAATTTTGATAAAACCTGACAGATTTCCAAGCGGAATGTCAATTTGATCATTATTTGGCCTCTACTTTGATGTTGCATTAAAATATTATTCATTTAAGAAATATGATTTTTTTCCCATATGAGAGTCCATGTTAATTGTACTTTCCCTTGAGTTGCCCATTGACACTTACTCAAAAACTTCCGACTCGCATAACTTTGCCAAAACTTGACCGATTTCCAAGAGAAAAGTCAATTTGATCATTATTTGGCCTCTACATTGATTCTGCATCAAAATATTATTCATGTAAGAAATTTAATTTTTTCGCCATATGAGCGTCTATGTCAATTGCACTTTCCCTTGAGTTGCCCATTGACACTTACTCAAAAACTTCCGACCCTCATAACTTTGCCAAAACTTGACAGATTTCCAAGCGAAATGTCAATTTGATCACTATTTGGCCTCTACTTTGATTCTGCATCAAAATATTATTCATTTAAGAAATTTGATTTTTTCCCCGTATGAGAGTCCATGTTAATTGAACTTTCCCTTGAGTTGCTCATTGACACTTACTCAAAAACTTCCGACACTAATAACTTTGCCGAAACTTGACCGATTTCCAAGCGGAATGTCAATTTGATCATTATTTGGACTCTACTTTGATGCTGCATCAAAATATTATTCATTTAAGAATATTGATTTTTTTCCCCACATCAGTATCTATGTTAATTGTACTTTCCCTTGAGTTGCGCATTGACACTTACTCAAAAACTGCCGACCCTCATTACTTTCCAAAACTTGACCGATTTCCAAGCGAAATGTCAATTTGTTCAATATTTGGCCACTACTTTGATTCTGCATCAAATATTATTCATTTAAGATATATTATTTTTTCCCCATTTGAGAGTCCATGTTAATTGTACTTTCCCTTGTGTTGCCCATTGACACTTACTCGAAAACTTCCAACTCGCATAATTTTGATAAAACCTGACAAATTTCCAAGCGGAATGTCAATTTGATCATTATTTGGCCTCTACTTTGATGTTGCATTAAAATATTATTCATTTAAGAAATTAGATTTTATCCCCATATGAGAGTTCATGTTAATTGTACTTTTCCTTGAGTTGCCCATTGACACTTACTCAAAAACTTCCGACCCTCATAACTTTGCCAAAACTTGACCGATTTCCAAGCGAAATGTCAATTTGTTCATTATTTGGCCTCTACTTTGATTCTGCATATGACCGTCTATGTCAATTGTACTTTCCCTTGAGTTGTCCATGGACACTTACTCAAAATCTTCCAACTCGCAAAACTTTGCTAAAACCTGACAGCTTTCCAAGAGGAATGTCAATTTGATCATTATTTGGCCTCTACTTTGATTCTGCATTAAAATATTATACATGTCAGAAATGTGATTTTTTCCCCATATGAGTGACTATTTCAATTGTACTTTCCCTTGAGTTGTCCATTGACACTTACTCGAAAACTTCCAACTCGCATAACTTTGCTAAAACCAGACAGATTTCCAAGCGGAATGTCAATTTGATTATTATTTGACCTCTACTTTGATGTTGCATTAAAATATTATTCATTTAAGAAATTTGATTTTATTCCCATATGACAGTCTATTTTAATTGTACTTTCCCTTGAGTTGCCCATTGACACTTACTCTTAAACTTCCAACTCGCATAACTTTGTTAAAACCAGACAGATTTCCAAGCGGAATGCCACTTTGATCATTATTTGGCCTCTACTTTGATTCTGCATTAAAATATTATTCATTTAAGAAATTTGATTTTTTCCCCATATGAGCGTCTATGTCAATTGTACTTTCCATTGAGTTAGCCATTGACACTTACTCAAAAACTGCCGACCCTCATAACTTTGCCGAAACTTGACCGATTTCCAAGCGGAATGTCAATTTGATCATTATTTGGACTCTACTTTGATGCTGCATCAATATATTATTCATTTAAGAAATTTGATTTTTTCCCCTCATCAGTATCTATGTTAATTGTACTTTCCTTTGAGTTGCACATTGACACTTACTCAAAAACTTCCGACCCTCATAACTTTGCCAAAACTTGACCGATTTCCAAGCGAAATGTCAATTTGTTCATTATTTGGCCTCTACTTTGATTCTGCATATGACCGTCTATGTCAATTGTACTTTCCCTTGAGCTGTCCATGGACACTTACTCAAAATCTTCCAACTCGCAAAACTTTGCTAAAACCTGACAGCTTTCCAAGAGGAATGCCAATTTGATCATTATTTGGCCTATACTTTGATTCTGCATTAAAATATTATACATGTCAGAAATGTGATTTTTTCCTCATATGAGTGACTATTTCAATTGTACTTCCCTTGAGTTGTCCATTGACACTTACTCGAAAAATTCCAGCTCGCATAACTTTGCTAAAACCTGACAGATTTCCAAGCGGAATGTCAATTAGATCATTATTTGGCCTCTACTTTGATGTTGCATTAAAATATTATTCATTTAAGAAATTTGATTTTATTCCCATATGACAGTCTATTTTAATTGTACTTTCCAGAGCTCCCAAAAAAGGGTCGACCGAAATAATCTAAGCAGTCTGCTCCCAAAAATTACAGAGAAAACTGAGTAATTTCGGTCTCTCTCTGAGCAAGACCCATTTTTTCGTTTCAGTCATGCTTTCGGTCTGAGCTTTTTTCTGAGCAAAAACACAAATCGGTCCTGCTTTGACAACATATTCATGAGCAAATTTTCGAACTCTCATGAAATTGGGGTCTTCAAATGAGCACTCTGTAAAAAGGGGTAAAAAAAAGGGTCATTTTTAATTTTTTTTTTTTAATATAAAATTAATTTAAAAAAAAAATTTGAAACTAAAAGAAAAACACCCATATCTCAATGCTAAATGTATTTTATTAGTTTCTTATGAGTTAAGTTTCACAATTAATAAGGAGTTAATATTTTCAGGGCTTAGGGAACTTCTCTTCTCCGATAGTATAAAATTAAGTGCCGAAAAGCATCTTTCCACAGACACCTGAGTTGCAGGTGTGGCCAAAATAATCTGAGCAAGATCGCATAAGTGGGGTGACTTAAATTTCATTGTGTGGTAAAGCTGGGTAATGTCATAATTTAATGGTAAGCGACCATTTGCCACATTGAAATTTTCAATTTCAATACAAATATTTTTTAGTTTTTCCGATGCTGGCTCATTTTGGTTTTGGGGAAAGGGCTGCATATTATCTAAATATGTTGAAAATAGCGAAGGAAGCTCTGTAACTATTTGATGAATTATCTTCAGTGGGCTGGATAGATTCAGCTTCAAAGCCTGTTGTTGCATTCACCTTAAATACAAATAACATTATTATTATTTCATTAATTGCATATATGATAAAGATAGTTTTATAAAAAGCAGACAATAGTACTAAGAATATTCTGCAATATTACTACTTAATCTATTACAGGACCTAGATGCTTTTAAAACACTTTTACATAAATTTCTGTATCTTACTTGCTTCAGTTCAAGCATGCGGTATGCTATTTTTTTTAAATTTTGCTTTGCCAGCATTTTTTGATGCTCATTTAAAATCAAATTGATGCGGGGATCCATATAAATTGCGGATAGTAATGCTTGATTTTCCAGTAACTTTACCTCTCTTACTTTGAGTTGGGCTAACAATTTTTTCCCCAAATAGTTTTGGCTTTTTTCGCATTTTAACTTTAATTCCATCCATGTTATGAAGAAATCACTGTATAGCAGTTGCTCTTTTTGCAATTTTAGGGTCACATCGTATGGGTCCTTAAATGCATCGACGTATAATTCGACCCAATCCCAATCAACACGGCTTGAAATTGATAGCTTCGTGACAAACTCCTTCAGATCTAATAATTTTACCAACATACAGTAGGTGGAGTTCCATCTTGTGATGACATCCAGTGTTGGTATGCTTATATTTTGCTCAATCAAGATACGTCTGCATCAATTCAAATGTATTGCAATGTGTGGGTACTAAACTTTTAACTTACCTATATTTTCCAGTACGCAGAGTTTTACAAAAGTGGCGGTAAGCGTTGACTTTTTCGCAAATATCGCCTTGCTTGTTGACGTCGTACACGCATAACTGAAGTGTGTGCGCTGCACACCTCACTAGATGAATGTTTGCAAGTTCTATTGCCTCTATTTTTTCAACTATTTCATCGCTTGTCTCATCATTGTATAACATTGCATCTTCGGTGGCATTATCGTTCATTAACTCAATGGCCTTAGTCATATTCCTCCCATTGTCGGATGTTATGCTAGATATGTATATTAAATATATTTTTTTAGAATATTGTAGAAAAGAATATTTAAATTGCATATAATTTTGTTCTTACCTAAAAATTTGTTCCAGTCCAATATCGTACTCTTTTATTATATCTAAAATTTTCTCTTTTATGTAAGCACCTGTATGTGACTGGAACAATTGAACCATTCCAAGGGTTTTAATAAGGATTTCCGATTTCAAGTTGGTCGAGTGGATTATTTGCATATTTACACCTAGAATTGCTTTTTCCAATCTTGTTGCCACATCAATTTTTAATGAAATAAGCTTTCCTCTTGTGAGAGACTTAATCTCATTTTTAATTGTTTCTTCGCGATTTTTTACGTAAATCATTATATTTCTTGAAGTTATGGGAGGCATTCCCAGTGCTTTGAAAATAGGGCCTATTATTTCGCGAAATCCCTCGCTATCCAAATGTTTAAATGGTCTTCCATCAGTGGTAACTATTTTAACTAATGAAGAGACTATTGTTTCTTCAATTTTGCTGGTTTTATATCATTTTTGGCGACACAAACTTGAAAATCTTCAAAAAGGTCGCGATGTTTGGCCAGCAAATGCCTTCTTAGATTGGTCAAGTGCTTTCCAATTAACTTGACGCAGCACACCTTACATAGTGATATGTTAGTGATTTTATCAAATTGAAAAAATGCGTGGACTTGTTTATTTTCTTCGCGATTCATTATTTTTATTTAAATTTGAATTTTTAAAATTTTTTTAATGATTTTGAAATTTTTTATTTAATTTTATCAAGATGTGATGTTGCTTAAGCACAAATTCATACACAAATGACCCTATTTTCGTTTGAGCTCAGAAAATCGGTCTCTGAAAAACCCAACCGAAATAAAATCGAACCGAGTGGTCATTGCTCGAGCATTCCCTTATTGACATAAAAATCAATTGAGTGTGTTTTCTCTCAACCGTTTTGGGATCTGTCCGAACGAAACAGGTCTTTTCTAGACAGTATGAAAGGGTCGACCTTTTTTTGCAAGCTCTGATTTCTAGTTGTTTTAAAAGAACTCAATAAGAAATCATAATGATCGAATTTTTGATCTAGTTTTTATTAATGAATTCGCAAATACTGCTGTCTCTATGTCATCCCTATTAAGTATCCCTGAAGACTTACATCATCCTAATATAGAAATTTCTATCTCAATCTCTAATTCTTTTAGTCCAACTTCATTATATCAGCAATTACCTCGTCGTTGATTTCGCAAGGGAAATTATTCATTGCTTAATGAACTTATCCTTGCTACCGACTGGTGCTTTTTAGAACTAGGGGGCTCCGCCCCCTGCTCGCTTCGCTCGCCAACCCCCTGCTCGCTTCGCCCGCGATGCTACAGTCGAGCCTACTCGACTGTCGGAGACCCCGTACTTACTATCCAAAAACAGCCACTTTTAAAAATTAAATAATATTTCAAATAAACTTAAATTCTTATATATAAACCTACATAAATTTGTCGCCGCTCGAATTAGCTTCCGATAATAAAAATTTTATCGGTACCCAGGGAACACCACAAAGAGGCCATTACACTTGTAATGGGGTCCATTTATCCAAAAGAAACTTTTGGGGACCTCCGAGTCGACTTGAATTGCGTAAAGCAACCCCAAAGTTCCCCAAAAATGGTTTATATCTGCTATCTACGCAGATAAAAGTATATACATATATGTATCTATATATATGTACATTTAGAAATAATAATAAAATAGTAATAAAATAATAATAATAATAAAATAATAAAAAAACTGGAAATAATACAAAAAAATAAAAAATATATATTCATATACCTTAAATATTAAATATTATGAATAAATATATTCATATATACCTTAAATATTAAATATTATATATATATATATTCATATATTCCTTAAATAATATAAAAATTATACAAATAAAAATAATGAACGGCTATAATCTATCATCTAAACCTCACTATTTTGGACACTAACTAAAAGTCCACTATGGTGACTATATATAGTCTCAAAGGTGCGTGCGTTGGTCCTGCTATCAGAAATATTTGTCATCGCCCAATCAATATGAGTATCGACGTTGGTTGTTGACGTATTTAAATCTAAGAGAGACTCATATCCTAATCTACATAAAAATTCATAAACTCTGTCACTAGAACCTCTGAGAGAGCGTAAACACAGATTAAAATCCCCTAAAACTATGAAATTGCTATTTAAAAATGAAAACCTCTGAAATAAGTCCTCAAATTCTGTTTTAAATTTAGGCAATGGATAGGTTGGAGTTTTGTATAAAATTAAAAATCCTAAAGACTTGTATTTAAATACGGCAAACTCAAACACTGCAGAAGAAACATTATTACTATCAGCATAATGTCGACCACTGGAACAAAGACTAACATTCTCGAAAAGTTCATTTTTTATGAAAATAAGAATGCCTCTGTTTGGCCGAGTTCCGTTAGATAATGACTCACAATCTAGACGGACTACGCTGTTATACCCAGGTATTTCAAATGTCTCGTTTGAAAAAGTAGAAGTCTCAACAAAACATAAAAGGGAAGAATGAAGCATTAATTGAGCTGAGCAAATATCATTAATGTGGCAATGCAAGCTCTGGGTATTATGAAACAATGCATGAAATGTATTGCTGTCGAAAAGACAGTTATAGTGGGTACTCAATAATTTGGTGCTCCGCAGACTTTGAAGCTCTTGCTCTACTGGTGAGTGGGGGCTCGATTTTGGGGGAATGAATCCTCCAACAATGAAAAGGCCTGCAGCACTAGTGGCTCTACTGCAAGCTACATAAAGGGCCTCACGGATCATCCTGGAAGTTGTATGAACTACCACTTTACTGTATGTTGCTCCTTGGCTTTTATGAATAGTTATACTGTAGAAATGGATTTAAAGTAACACCGCATAAATAAAAGACGTTGTTTTCGCTGTGGGTCTAGATCGAGAGTGTTCTCTCGGTTTTATTCAAATTTAGGTTTAACTTATTACATATCGTATTCTACATGAGTTCTGCCGCTGAAGCGTCGGCAGAGAAGTCGGCGAGAGCGCCTTATGTATATATGCTTATGTATATATTAGAGAGCGAGAGTTATGCACATACATATTATGATCGGTCAATGCATGGGAATGCTGACTTGGCTTTAATTGCGCCCGCTGAGTTCCAATGCGATCATATTACATTGCACTCGAAATGTGCTTATGTTGACATAACGACAAAGTGTCGTTGTTTGGTTTATGTTTAAGTGGCAACAAAGTGTTGCTGTTTAATATAAGTGAAACACACTGGGTACAGTGTGCTCTCGATATATGTGCATACTACATCTCCCTCCTTTTGAAAAATAACGTAATATACTATGTAGTTATTTTATTTAATTATTAAAAAAATATTTTTTTTTTTTTTTTTTTATAAAATGTATTGGTATTAATAAAAATTTTTTATGTTTTTGTTGTTTAGTTATATTGTGGCTGATCAGACCTATAAATTGCAATATTATTATTATTATTATTTTTTTTTTTTTTTTGCATATCTAACTTTTGAATAGTTTTAATCTGTTCTTATTTACTATCTGTGGTTTCTTTTTTCCTACATCTATTTGAATGTTGTTTCTATCTTCTATACTTATAACTTTATACGGACCTAAATATTTACTTTCTAACTTACGTCCTGTATCGTTCTTTAGAAGTACTAGGGTTCCTACTTCGAGTACTATGTCATTTAATTTTTTGTCATATTCTAATTTTCGTTTTTGTTACATTTTTTGCTCTTTTATAAGCTGTTTCTAATCTAAACTTAAATTCTTAAGCATAATCGTCTATGTTATATATAGGATCTATTTTAGTTATACTATTGAATTCTGTGAACTGTCTTGGTAATCTGCCATAAACTAGTTCATAAGGACAGTATTCGTGTACTGTTGATGGAGTAGTATTGAAACAATAGGTGAAGTAGTTCAACCATATGTCCCAATCGTCTTTGTCAATCCAAATGTATGAATCGTTAAATGTTCGATGACTCCTTTCAATTGTCCCTAATGTTTCGTGATGATGTGCTGTTGAGTATATATTATTTATATTCATATACTTGCACAAGTCATTTATAAGTGAATTTTTGTATTCAGTACCCATGTCCGTTATGAACGTCTTCATAGGACCGTACTTTAATACAAAAAATTCAAATATTCCTCTAGCAACTGTTTTTGCACTTTTGTCTTTTACTGGTATTGTAACTAGATGCATGTTATGTGGTGCAGTGAAATGGTCTTGTCCAGTATGCATCAACTTACAAATAAATTTTTAAAGTATGTACAGTGCTGTGAAAAATCAATTCTTAAAACTTAATAAAATGGCTAAGCTTCTTTCGAGTGATTTTGATTCTCAATTTTTATCAGTTCCCCCTGATATATCAGTTACTCAGCCACCCGTGACTCCATTAGCATCTCGTCCCAACCAAGACGTCTCGCCAACTTTGTATTTATCGCCCTCTCAGGGTATTTTAAACCTATTCAATTCCCCTACATCTTCTGCAGGTGATTCTACCACTCAGACTACTGAATCGGCCCAAGTCATCGTCTCTTCGGTGCGGGCTGGATCTGGTCGGAAGGGTAGACCTCCTCGAAATGCATCTTCTATAATTAATGCTTCTCCTATAAATATTAATGATAACGTAGCTGCCCCTACACCCGTGATCCCTATTCTAAATGTTGTTGCTCCTCGTAAGCAAGTATTTGTGTCTAGATTATCCTCTGGCACTACTTGTGAATCTGTAGCGACATACATTTCTAGCAAAATTTCTGCTAATGTCTCAATCTCTAAATTTAATTTTGCCACAGTCCGTGAAATATCATATTTTAAAATAAGTGTCCCTCACGACTCTTTTTCTGTCATATGTGATCCAAAATTTTGGCCACCTCATATGATTGTTCATGAGTTTAAGCCAAAAAGGCGTAATGAATCCTTGCTTGCTATTTTCAGGTGCCCGTCAGTACGGCTTCAAAAAACTAGACATGCGGCCCGATTTTGTCTTGTCAAAACGTTAGAGTTGTCCTTACTAAGCTCAAAAACCTATATTTAAGTAGTATGTGCTTTGATTCTGGTATAATTTCTTTGTCAGAAACTTGGTTAACTACCACAGTATCTGATTCTGAAGTTATGTTAAGTAATTATCTTTTATATAGAAATGATCGACCGATTCGAAGTGGTGGCGTACTTATTGCCACAAAATCGGCTCTTCAGTCAGAACGCATTTCTTTTAATGTGACTACTGATATTGAAATTGTTGCTGTCAAAGTATATACCTCCAAATAACGCTATTCCTTCAGATTACTTGCAGCACTTTTCCTGTATTAAAGAAACTAGTCATCAAGTTAAAGATAACGATTTAATTATTGTGCTTGGTGATTTTAATTTGCCTAAAATTTCTTGGTCATTTTTGAGTAGCACAGATTACCTTATTCCCTTAAAACAAGATTATTTAAAAAAGAACATGTTTGATTTATAGTTGTTTTAAAAGAACTCAATAAGAAATCATAATGATCGAATTTTTGATCTAGTTTTTATTAATGAATTCGCAAATACTGCTGTCTCTATGTCATCCCTATTAAGTATCCCTGAAGACTTACATCATCCTACTATAGAAATTTCTATCTCAATCTCTAATTCTTTTAGTCCAACTTCATTATATCAGCAATTACCTCGTCGTTGATTTCGCAAGGGAAATTATTCATTGCTTAATGAACTTATCCTTGCTACCGACTGGTGCTTTTTAGAACTAGAGGGCTCCGCCCCCTGCTCGCATCGCCCGCGATGCTACAGTCGAGCCTACTCGACTGTCGGAGACCCCGTACTTACTATCCAAAAACAGCCACTTTTAAAAATTAAATAATAATATATAAACCTACATAAATTTGTCGCCGCTCGAATTAGCTTCCGATAATAAAAATTTTATCGGTACCCAGGGAACACCACAAGGAGGCCATTACACTTGTAATGGGGTCCATTTATCCAAAAGAAACTTTTGGGGACCTCCGAGTCGACTTGAATTGCGTAAAGCAACCCCAAAGTTCCCCAAAAATGGTTTATATCTGCTATCTACGCAGATAAAAGTATATACATATATGTATCTATATATATGTACATTTAGAAATAATAATAAAATAGTAATAAAATAATAATAATAATAAAATAATAAAAAAACTGGAAATAATACAAAAAAATAAAAAATATATATTCATATACCTTAAATATTAAATATTATGAATAAATATATTCATATATACCTTAAATATTAAATATTATAAATATATATATTCATATATTCCTTAAATAATATAAAAATTATACAAATAAAAATAATGAACGGCTATAATCTATCATCTAAACCTCACTATTTTGGACACTAACTAAAAGTCCACTATGGTGACTATATATAGTCTCAAAGGTGCGTGCGTTGGTCCTGCTATCAGAAATATTTGTCATCGCCCAATCAATATGAGTATCGACGTTGGTTGTTGACGTATTTAAATCTAAGAGAGACTCATATCCTAATCTACATAAAAATTCATAAACTCTATCACTAGAACCTCTGAGAGAGCGTAAACACAGATTAAAATCCCCTAAAACTATGGAATTGCTATTTAAAAATGAAATCCTCTGAAATAAGTCCTCAAATTCTGTTTTAAATTTAGGCAATGGATAGGTTGGAGTTTTGTATAAAATTAAAAATCCTAAAGACTTGTATTTAAATACGGCAAACTCAAACACTGCAGAAGAAACATTATTACTATCAGCATAATGTCGACCACTGGAACAAAGACTAACATTCTCGAAAAGTTCATTTTTTATGAAAATAAGAATGCCTCTGTTTGGCCGAGTTCCGTTAGATAATGACTCACAATCTAGACGGACTACGCTGTTATACCCAGGTATTTCAAATGTCTCGTTTGAAAAAGTAGAAGTCTCAACAAAACATAAAAGGGAAGAATGAAGCATTAATTGAGCTGAGCAAATATCATTAATGTGGCAATGCAAGCTCTGGGTATTATGAAACAATGCATGAAATGTATTGCTGTCGAAAAGACAGTTATAGTGGGTACTCAATAATTTGGTGCTCCGCAGACTTTGAAGCTCTTGCTCTACTGGTGAGTGGGGGCTCGATTTTGGGGGAATGAATCCTCCAACAATGAAAAGGCCTGCAGCACTAGTGGCTCTACTGCAAGCTACATAAAGGGCCTCACGGATCATCCTGGAAGTTGTATGAACTACCACTTTACTGTATGTTGCTCCTTGGCTTTTATGAATAGTTATACTGTAGAAATGGATTTAAAGTAACACCGCATAAATAAAAGACGTTGTTTTCGCTGTGGGTCTAGATCGAGAGTGTTCTCTCGGTTTTATTCAAATTTAGGTTTAACTTATTACATATCGTATTCTACATGAGTTCTGCCGCTGAAGCGTCGGCAGAGAAGTCGGCGAGAGCGCCTTATGTATATATGCTTATGTATATATTAGAGAGCGAGAGTTATGCACATACATATTATGATCGGTCAATGCATGGGAATGCTGACTTGGCTTTAATTGCGCCCGCTGAGTTCCAATGCGATCATATTACATTGCACTCGAAATGTGCTTATGTTGACATAACGACAAAGTGTCGTTGTTTGGTTTATGTTTAAGTGGCAACAAAGTGTTGCTGTTTAATATAAGTGAAACACACTGGGTACAGTGTGCTCTCGATATATGTGCATACTACATCTCCCTCCTTTTGAAAAATAACGTAATATACTATGTAGTTATTTTATTTAATTATTAAAATAATATATTTTTTTTTTTTTTTTATAAAATGAAAATGTATTGGTATTAATAAAAATTTTTTATGTTTTTGTTGTTTAGTTATATTGTGGCTGATCAGACCTATAAATTGCAATATTATTTTATTTTTTTTTTTTTTTTTTTTTTTGCATATCTAACTTTTGAATAGTTTTAATCTGTTCTTATTTACTATCTGTGGTTTCTTTTTTCCTGCATCTATTTGAATGTTGTTTCTATCTTCTATACTTATAACTTTATACGGACCTAAATATTTACTTTCTAACTTACGTCCTGTATCGTTCTTTAGAAGTACTAGGGTTCCTACTTCGAGTACTATGTCATTTAATTTTTTGTCATATTCTAATTTTCGTTTTTGTTACATTTTTTGCTCTTTTATAAGCTGTTTCTAATCTAAACTTAAATTCTTAAGCATAATCGTCTATGTTATATATAGGATCTATTTTAGTTATACTATTGAATTCTGTGAACTGTCTTGGTAATCTGCCATAAACTAGTTCATAAGGACAGTATTCGTGTACTGTTGATGGAGTAGTATTGAAACAATAGGTGAAATAGTTCAACCATATGTCCCAATCGTCTTTGTCAATCGAAATGTATGAATCGTTAAATGTTCGATGACTCCTTTCAATTGTCCCTAATGTTTCGTGATGATGTGCTGTTGAGTATATATTATTTATATTCATATACTTGCACAAGTCATTTATAAGTGAATTTTTGTATTCAGTACCCATGTCCGTTATGAACGTCTTCATAGGACCGTACTTTAATACAAAAAATTCAAATATTCCTTTAGCAACTGTTTTTGCACTTTTGTCTTTTACTGGTATTGTAACTAGATGCATGTTATGTGGTGCAGTGAAATGGTCTTGTCCAGTATGCATCAACTTACAAATAAATTTTTAAAGTATGTACAGTGCTGTGAAAAATCAATTCTTAAAACTTAATAAAATGGCTAAGCTTCTTTCGAGTGATTTTGAT
Organism: Drosophila phalerata; assembly: GCA_951394115.2. Lineage (NCBI taxonomy): Eukaryota > Metazoa > Arthropoda > Insecta > Diptera > Drosophilidae > Drosophila > Drosophila phalerata. The sequence goes on from OX596004.2 coordinate 12,354,358, forward strand.
TCTCAATTTTTATCAGTTCCCCCTGATATATCAGTTACTCAGCCACCCGTGACTCCATTAGCATCTCGTCCCAACCAAGACGTCTCGCCAACTTTGTATTTATCGCCCTCTCAGGGTATTTTAAACCTATTCAATTCCCCTACATCTTCTGCAGGTGATTCTACCACTCAGACTACTGAATCGGCCCAAGTCATCGTCTCTTCGGTGCGGGCTGGATCTGGTCGGAAGGGTAGACCTCCTCGAAATGCATCTTCTATAATTAATGCTTCTCCTATAAATATTAATGATAACGTAGCTGCCCCTACACCCGTGATCCCTATTCTAAATGTTGTTGCTCCTCGTAAGCAAGTATTTGTGTCTAGATTATCCTCTGGCACTACTTGTGAATCTGTAGCGACATACATTTCTAGCAAAATTTCTGCTAATGTCTCAATCTCTAAATTTAATTTTGCCACAGTCCGTGAAATATCATATTTTAAAATAAGTGTCCCTCACGACTCTTTTTCTGTCATATGTGATCCAAAATTTTGGCCACCTCATATGATTGTTCATGAGTTTAAGCCAAAAAGGCGTAATGAATCCTTGCCTGCTATTTTCAGGTGCCCGTCAGTACGGCTTCAAAAAACTAGACATGCGGCCCGATTTTGTCTGTATTCATTATCAAAACGTTAGAGTTGTCCTTACTAAGCTCAAAAACCTATATTTAAGTAGTATGTGCTTTGATTCTGGTATAATTGCTTTGTCAGAAACTTGGTTAACTACCACAGTATCTGATTCTGAAGTTATGTTAAGTAATTATCTTTTATATAGAAATGATCGACCGATTCGAAGTGGTGGCGTACTTATTGCCACAAAATCGGCTCTTCAGTCAGAACGCATTTCTTTTAATGTGACTACTGATATTGAAATTGATGCTGTCAAAGTATATACCTCCAAATAACGCTATTCCTTCAGATTACTTGCAGCACTTTTCCTGTATTAAAGAAACTAGTCATCAAGTTAAAGATAACGATTTAATTATTGTGCTTGGTGATTTTAATTTGCCTAAAATTTCTTGGTCATTTTTGAGTAGCACAGATTACCTTATTCCCTTAAAACAAGATTATTTAAAAAAGAACATGTTTGATTTATAGTTGTTTTAAAAGAACTCAATAAGAAATCATAATGATCGAATTTTTGCTCTAGTTTTTATTAATGAATTCGCAAATACTGCTGTCTCTATGTCATCCCTATTAAGTATCCCTGAAGACTTACATCATCCTACTATAGAAATTTCTATCTCAATCTCTAATTCTTTTAGTCCAACTTCATTATATCAGCAATTACCTCGTCGTTGATTTTGCAAGGGAAATTATTCATTGCTAAATGAACTTATCCTTGCTACCGACTGGTGCTTTTTAGAACTAGGGGGCTCCGCCCCCTGCTCGCTTCGCCCGCGATGCTACAGTCGAGCCTACTCGACTGTCAGAGACCCCGTACTTACTATCCAAAAACAGCCACTTTTAAAAATTAAATTAAATAATATTTCAAATAAACTTAAATTCTTATATATAAACCTACATAAATTTGTCGCCGCTCGAATTAGCTTCCGATAATAAAAATTTTATCGGTACCCAGGGAACACCACAAAGAGGCCATTACACTTGTAATGGGGTCCATTTATCCAAAAGAAACTTTTGGGGACCTCCGAGTCGACTTGAATTGCGTAAAGCAACCCCAAAGTTCCCCAAAAATGGTTTATATCTGCTATCTACGCAGATAAAAGTATATACATATATGTATCTATATATATGTACATTTAGAAATAATAATAAAATAGTAATAAAATAATAATAATAATAAAAAAACTGGAAATAATACAAAAAAATAAAAAATATATATTCATATACCTTAAATATTAAATATTATGAATAAATATATTCATATATACCTTAAATATTAAATATTATAAATATATATATTCATATATTCCTTAAATAATATAAAAATTATACAAATAAAAATAATGAACGGCTATAATCTATCATCTAAACCTCACTATTTTGGACACTAACTAAAAGTCCACTATGGTGACTATATATAGTCTCAAAGGTGCGTGCGTTGGTCCTGCTATCAGAAATATTTGTCATCGCCCAATCAATATGAGTATCGACGTTGGTTGTTGACGTATTTAAATCTAAGAGAGACTCATATCCTAATCTACATAAAAATTCATAAACTCTATCACTAGAACCTCTGAGAGAGCGTAAACACAGATTAAAATCCCCTAAAACTATGGAATTGCTATTTAAAAATGAAAACCTCTGAAATAAGTCCTCAAATTCTGTTTTAAATTTAGGCAATGGATAGGTTGGAGTTTTGTATAAAATTAAAAATCCCAAAGACTTGTATTTAAATACGGCAAACTCAAACACTGCAGAAGAAACATTATTACTATCAGCATAATGTCGACCACTGGAACAAAGACTAACATTCTCGAAAAGTTCATTTTTTATGAAAATAAGAATGCCTCTGTTTGGCCGAGTTCCGTTAGATAATGACTCACAATCTAGACGGACTACGCTGTTATACCCAGGTATTTCAAATGTCTCGTTTGAAAAAGTAGAAGTCTCAACAAAACATAAAAGGGAAGAATGAAGCATTAATTGAGCTGAGCAAATATCATTAATGTGGCAATGCAAGCTCTGGGTATTATGAAACAATGCATGAAATGTATTGCTGTCGAAAAGACAGTTATAGTGGGTACTCAATAATTTGGTGCTCCGCAGACTTTGAAGCTCTTGCTCTACTGGTGAGTGGGGGCTCGATTTTGGGGGAATGAATCCTCCAACAATGAAAAGGCCTGCAGCACTAGTGGCTCTACTGCAAGCTACATAAAGGGCCTCACGGATCATCCTGGAAGTTGTATGAACTACCACTTTACTGTATGTTGCTCCTTGGCTTTTATGAATAGTTATACTGTAGAAATGGATTTAAAGTAACACCGCATAAATAAAAGACGTTGTTTTCGCTGTGGGTCTAGATCGAGAGTGTTCTCTCGGTTTTATTCAAATTTAGGTTTAACTTATTACATATCGTATTCTACATGAGTTCTGCCGCTGAAGCGTCGGCAGAGAAGTCGGCGAGAGCGCCTTATGTATATATGCTTATGTATATATTAGAGAGCGAGAGTTATGCACATACATATTATGATCGGTCAATGCATGGGAATGCTGACTTGGCTTTAATTGCGCCCGCTGAGTTCCAATGCGATCATATTACATTGCACTCGAAATGCTTATGTTGACATAACGACAAAGTGTCGTTGTTTGGTTTATGTTTAAGTGGCAACAAAGTGTTGCTGTTTAATATAAGTGAAACACACTGGGTACAGTGTGCTCTCGATATATGTGCATACTACATCTCCCTCCTTTTGAAAAATAACGTAATATACTATGTAGTTATTTTATTTAATTATTAAAAAAATATTTTTTTTTTTTTTTTTATAAAATGTATTGGTATTAATAAAAATTTTTTATGTTTTTGTTGTTTAGTTATATTGTGGCTGATCAGACCTATAAATTGCAATATTATTTTATTTTTTTTTTTTTTTTTTTTTTGCATATCTAACTTTTGAATTGTTTTAATCTGTTCTTATTTACTATCTGTGGTTTCTTTTTTCCTGCATCTATTTGAATGTTGTTTCTATCTTCTATACTTATAACTTTATACGGACCTAAATATTTACTTTCTAACTTACGTCCTGTATCGTTCTTTAGAAGTACTAGGGTTCCTACTTCGAGTACTATGTCATTTAATTTTTTGTCATATTCTAATTTTCGTTTTTGTTACATTTTTTGCTCTTTTATAAGCTGTTTCTAATCTAAACTTAAATTCTTAAGCATAATCGTCTATGTTATATATAGGATCTATTTTAGTTATACTATTGAATTCTGTGAACTGTCTTGGTAATCTGCCATAAACTAGTTCATAAGGACAGTATTCGTGTACTGTTGATGGAGTAGTATTGAAACAATAGGTGAAATAGTTCAACCATATGTCCCAATCGTCTTTGTCAATCGAAATGTATGAATCGTTAAATGTTCGATGACTCCTTTCAATTGTCCCTAATGTTTCGTGATGATGTGCTGTTGAGTATATATTATTTATATTCATATACTTGCACAAGTCATTTATAAGTGAATTTTTGTATTCAGTACCCATGTCCGTTATGAACGTCTTCATAGGACCGTACTTTAATACAAAAAATTCAAATATTCCTTTAGCAACTGTTTTTGCACTTTTGTCTTTTACTGGTATTGTAACTAGATGCATGTTATGTGGTGCAGTGAAATGGTCTTGTCCAGTATGCATCAACTTACAAATAAATTTTTAAAGTATGTACAGTGCTGTGAAAAATCAATTCTTAAAACTTAATAAAATGGCTAAGCTTCTTTCGAGTGATTTTGATTCTCAATTTTTATCAGTTCCCCCTGATATATCAGTTACTCAGCCACCCGTGACTCCATTAGCATCTCGTCCCAACCAAGACGTCTCGCCAACTTTGTATTTATCGCCCTCTCAGGGTATTTTAAACCTATTCAATTCCCCTACATCTTCTGCAGGTGATTCTACCACTCAGACTACTGAATCGGCCCAAGTCATCGTCTCTTCGGTGCGGGCTGGATCTGGTCGGAAGGGTAGACCTCCTCGAAATGCATCTTCTATAATTAATGCTTCTCCTATAAATATTAATGATAACGTAGCTGCCCCTACACCCGTGATCCCTATTCTAAATGTTGTTGCTCCTCGTAAGCAAGTATTTGTGTCTAGATTATCCTCTGGCACTACTTGTGAATCTGTAGCGACATACATTTCTAGCAAAATTTCTGCTAATGTCTCAATCTCTAAATTTAATTTTGCCACAGTCCGTGAAATATCATATTTTAAAATAAGTGTCCCTCACGACTCTTTTTCTGTCATATGTGATCCAAAATTTTGGCCACCTCATATGATTGTTCATGAGTTTAAGCCAAAAAGGCGTAATGAATCCTTGCCTGCTATTTTCAGGTGCCCGTCAGTACGGCTTCAAAAAACTAGACATGCGGCCCGATTTTGTCTGTATTCATTATCAAAACGTTAGAGTTGTCCTTACTAAGCTCAAAAACCTATATTTAAGTAGTATGTGCTTTGATTCTGGTATAATTGCTTTGTCAGAAACTTGGTTAACTACCACAGTATCTGATTCTGAAGTTATGTTAAGTAATTATCTTTTATATAGAAATGATCGACCGATTCGAAGTGGTGGCGTACTTATTGCCACAAAATCGGCTCTTCAGTCAGAACGCATTTCTTTTAATGTGACTACTGATATTGAAATTGTTGCTGTCAAAGTATATACCTCCAAATAACGCTATTCCTTCAGATTACTTGCAGCACTTTTCCTGTATTAAAGAAACTAGTCATCAAGTTAAAGATAACGATTTAATTATTGTGCTTGGTGATTTTAATTTGCCTAAAATTTCTTGGTCATTTTTGAGTAGCACAGATTACCTTATTCCCTTAAAACAAGATTATTTAAAAAAGAACATGTTTGATTTATAGTTGTTTTAAAAGAACTCAATAAGAAATCATAATGATCGAATTTTTGATCTAGTTTTTATTAATGAATTCGCAAATACTGCTGTCTCTATGTCATCCCTATTAAGTATCCCTGAAGACTTACATCATCCTACTATAGAAATTTCTATCTCAATCTCTAATTCTTTTAGCCCAACTTCATTATATCAGCAATTACCTCGTCGTTGATTTCGCAAGGGAAATTATTCATTGCTTAATGAACTTATCCTTGCTACCGACTGGTGCTTTTTAGAACTAGGGGGCTCCGCCCCCTGCTCGCTTCGCCCGCGATGCTACAGTCGAGCCTACTCGACTGTCGGAGACCCCGTACTTACTATCCAAAAACAGCCACTTTTAAAAATTAAATAATAATATATAAACCTACATAAATTTGTCGCCGCTCGAATTAGCTTCCGATAATAAAAATTTTATCGGTACCCAGGGAACACCACAAGGAGGCCATTACACTTGTAATGGGGTCCATTTATCCAAAAGAAACTTTTGGGGACCTCCGAGTCGACTTGAATTGCGTAAAGCAACCCCAAAGTTCCCCAAAAATGGTTTATATCTGCTATCTACGCAGATAAAAGTATATACATATATGTATCTATATATATGTACATTTAGAAATAATAATAAAATAGTAATAAAATAATAATAATAATAAAATAATAAAAAAACTGGAAATAATACAAAAAAATAAAAAATATATATTCATATACCTTAAATATTAAATATTATGAATAAATATATTCATATATACCTTAAATATTAAATATTATAAATATATATATTCATATATTCCTTAAATAATATAAAAATTATACAAATAAAAATAATGAACGGCTATAATCTATCATCTAAACCTCACTATTTTGGACACTAACTAAAAGTCCACTATGGTGACTATATATAGTCTCAAAGGTGCGTGCGTTGGTCCTGCTATCAGAAATATTTGTCATCGCCCAATCAATATGAGTATCGACGTTGGTTGTTGACGTATTTAAATCTAAGAGAGACTCATATCCTAATCTACATAAAAATTCATAAACTCTATCACTAGAACCTCTGAGAGAGCGTAAACACAGATTAAAATCCCCTAAAACTATGGAATTGCTATTTAAAAATGAAAACCTCTGAAATAAGTCCTCAATTTCTGTTTTAAATTTAGGCAATGGATAGGTTGGAGTTTTGTATAAAATTAAAAATCCTAAAGACTTGTATTTAAATACGGCAAACTCAAACACTGCAGAAGAAACATTATTACTATCAGCATAATGTCGACCACTGGAACAAAGACTAACATTCTCGAAAAGTTCATTTTTTATGAAAATAAGAATGCCTCTGTTTGGCCGAGTTCCGTTAGATAATGACTCACAATCTAGACGGACTACGCTGTTATACCCAGGTATTTCAAATGTCTCGTTTGAAAAAGTAGAAGTCTCAACAAAACATAAAAGGGAAGAATGAAGCATTAATTGAGCTGAGCAAATATCATTAATGTGGCAATGCAAGCTCTGGGTATTATGAAACAATGCATGAAATGTATTGCTGTCGAAAAGACAGTTATAGTGGGTACTCAATAATTTGGTGCTCCGCAGACTTTGAAGCTCTTGCTCTACTGGTGAGTGGGGGCTCGATTTTGGGGGAATGAATCCTCCAACAATGAAAAGGCCTGCAGCACTAGTGGCTCTACTGCAAGCTACATAAAGGGCCTCACGGATCATCCTGGAAGTTGTATGAACTACCACTTTACTGTATGTTGCTCCTTGGCTTTTATGAATAGTTATACTGTAGAAATGGATTTAAAGTAACACCGCATAAATAAAAGACGTTGTTTTCGCTGTGGGTCTAGATCGAGAGTGTTCTCTCGGTTTTATTCAAATTTAGGTTTAACTTATTACATATCGTATTCTACATGAGTTCTGCCGCTGAAGCGTCGGCAGAGAAGTCGGCGAGAGCGCCTTATGTATATATGCTTATGTATATATTAGAGAGCGAGAGTTATGCACATACATATTATGATCGGTCAATGCATGGGAATGCTGACTTGGCTTTAATTGCGCCCGCTGAGTTCCAATGCGATCATATTACATTGCACTCGAAATGTGCTTATGTTGACATAACGACAAAGTGTCGTTGTTTGGTTTATGTTTAAGTGGCAACAAAGTGTTGCTGTTTAATATAAGTGAAACACACTGGGTACAGTGTGCTCTCGATATATGTGCATACTACATCTCCCTCCTTTTGAAAAATAACGTAATATACTATGTAGTTATTTTATTTAATTATTAAAATAATATATTTTTTTTTTTTTTTTATAAAATGAAAATGTATTGGTATTAATAAAAATTTTTTATGTTTTTGTTGTTTAGTTATATTGTGGCTGATCAGACCTATAAATTGCAATATTATTTTATTTTTTTTTTTTTTTTTTTTTTTGCATATCTAACTTTTGAATAGTTTTAATCTGTTCTTATTTACTATCTGTGGTTTCTTTTTTCCTGCATCTATTTGAATGTTGTTTCTATCTTCTATACTTATAACTTTATACGGACCTAAATATTTACTTTCTAACTTACGTCCTGTATCGTTCTTTAGAAGTACTAGGGTTCCTACTTCGAGTACTATGTCATTTAATTTTTTGTCATATTCTAATTTTCGTTTTTGTTACATTTTTTGCTCTTTTATAAGCTGTTTCTAATCTAAACTTAAATTCTTAAGCATAATCGTCTATGTTATATATAGGATCTATTTTAGTTATACTATTGAATTCTGTGAACTGTCTTGGTAATCTGCCATAAACTAGTTCATAAGGACAGTATTCGTGTACTGTTGATGGAGTAGTATTGAAACAATAGGTGAAATAGTTCAACCATATGTCCCAATCGTCTTTGTCAATCGAAATGTATGAATCGTTAAATGTTCGATGACTCCTTTCAATTGTCCCTAATGTTTCGTGATGATGTGCTGTTGAGTATATATTATTTATATTCATATACTTGCACAAGTCATTTATAAGTGAATTTTTGTATTCAGTACCCATGTCCGTTATGAACGTCTTCATAGGACCGTACTTTAATACAAAAAATTCAAATATTCCTTTAGCAACTGTTTTTGCACTTTTGTCTTTTACTGGTATTGTAACTAGATGCATGTTATGTGGTGCAGTGAAATGGTCTTGTCCAGTATGCATCAACTTACAAATAAATTTTTAAAGTATGTACAGTGCTGTGAAAAATCAATTCTTAAAACTTAATAAAATGGCTAAGCTTCTTTCGAGTGATTTTGATTCTCAATTTTTATCAGTTCCCCCTGATATATCAGTTACTCAGCCACCCGTGACTCCATTAGCATCTCGTCCCAACCAAGACGTCTCGCCAACTTTGTATTTATCGCCCTCTCAGGGTATTTTAAACCTATTCAATTCCCCTACATCTTCTGCAGGTGATTCTACCACTCAGACTACTGAATCGGCCCAAGTCATCGTCTCTTCGGTGCGGGCTGGATCTGGTCGGAAGGGTAGACCTCCTCGAAATGCATCTTCTATAATTAATGCTTCTCCTATAAATATTAATGATAACGTAGCTGCCCCTACACCCGTGATCCCTATTCTAAATGTTGTTGCTCCTCGTAAGCAAGTATTTGTGTCTAGATTATCCTCTGGCACTACTTGTGAATCTGTAGCGACATACATTTCTAGCAAAATTTCTGCTAATGTCTCAATCTCTAAATTTAATTTTGCCACAGTCCGTGAAATATCATATTTTAAAATAAGTGTCCCTCACGACTCTTTTTCTGTCATATGTGATCCAAAATTTTGGCCACCTCATATGATTGTTCATGAGTTTAAGCCAAAAAGGCGTAATGAATCCTTGCCTGCTATTTTCAGGTGCCCGTCAGTACGGCTTCAAAAAACTAGACATGCGGCCCGATTTTGTCTGTATTCATTATCAAAACGTTAGAGTTGTCCTTACTAAGCTCAAAAACCTATATTTAAGTAGTATGTGCTTTGATTCTGGTATAATTGCTTTGTCAGAAACTTGGTTAACTACCACAGTATCTGATTCTGAAGTTATGTTAAGTAATTATCTTTTATATAGAAATGATCGACCGATTCGAAGTGGTGGCGTACTTATTGCCACAAAATCGGCTCTTCAGTCAGAACGCATTTCTTTTAATGTGACTACTGATATTGAAATTGATGCTGTCAAAGTATATACCTCCAAATAACGCTATTCCTTCAGATTACTTGCAGCACTTTTCCTGTATTAAAGAAACTAGTCATCAAGTTAAAGATAACGATTTAATTATTGTGCTTGGTGATTTTAATTTGCCTAAAATTTCTTGGTCATTTTTGAGTAGCACAGATTACCTTATTCCCTTAAAACAAGATTATTTAAAAAAGAACATGTTTGATTTATAGTTGTTTTAAAAGAACTCAATAAGAAATCATAATGATCGAATTTTTGCTCTAGTTTTTATTAATGAATTCGCAAATACTGCTGTCTCTATGTCATCCCTATTAAGTATCCCTGAAGACTTACATCATCCTACTATAGAAATTTCTATCTCAATCTCTAATTCTTTTAGTCCAACTTCATTATATCAGCAATTACCTCGTCGTTGATTTTGCAAGGGAAATTATTCATTGCTAAATGAACTTATCCTTGCTACCGACTGGTGCTTTTTAGAACTAGGGGGCTCCGCCCCCTGCTCGCTTCGCCCGCGATGCTACAGTCGAGCCTACTCGACTGTCAGAGACCCCGTACTTACTATCCAAAAACAGCCACTTTTAAAAATTAAATAATATTTCAAATAAACTTAAATTCTTATATATAAACCTACATAAATTTGTCGCCGCTCGAATTAGCTTCCGATAATAAAAATTTTATCGGTACCCAGGGAACACCACAAAGAGGCCATTACACTTGTAATGGGGTCCATTTATCCAAAAGAAACTTTTGGGGACCTCCGAGTCGACTTGAATTGCGTAAAGCAACCCCAAAGTTCCCCAAAAATGGTTTATATCTGCTATCTACGCAGATAAAAGTATATACATATATGTATCTATATATATGTACATTTAGAAATAATAATAAAATAGTAATAAAATAATAATAATAATAAAATAATAAAAAAACTGGAAATAATACAAAAAAATAAAAAATATATATTCATATACCTTAAATATTAAATATTATGAATAAATATATTCATATATACCTTAAATATTAAATATTATAAATATATATATTCATATATTCCTTAAATAATATAAAAATTATACAAATAAAAATAATGAACGGCTATAATCTATCATCTAAACCTCACTATTTTGGACACTAACTAAAAGTCCACTATGGTGACTATATATAGTCTCAAAGGTGCGTGCGTTGGTCCTGCTATCAGAAATATTTGTCATCGCCCAATCAATATGAGTATCGACGTTGGTTGTTGACGTATTTAAATCTAAGAGAGACTCATATCCTAATCTACATAAAAATTCATAAACTCTATCACTAGAACCTCTGAGAGAGCGTAAACACAGATTAAAATCCCCTAAAACTATGGAATTGCTATTTAAAAATGAAAACCTCTGAAATAAGTCCTCAAATTCTGTTTTAAATTTAGGCAATGGATAGGTTGGAGTTTTGTATAAAATTAAAAATCCCAAAGACTTGTATTTAAATACGGCAAACTCAAACACTGCAGAAGAAACATTATTACTATCAGCATAATGTCGACCACTGGAACAAAGACTAACATTCTCGAAAAGTTCATTTTTTATGAAAATAAGAATGCCTCTGTTTGGCCGAGTTCCGTTAGATAATGACTCACAATCTAGACGGACTACGCTGTTATACCCAGGTATTTCAAATGTCTCGTTTGAAAAAGTAGAAGTCTCAACAAAACATAAAAGGGAAGAATGAAGCATTAATTGAGCTGAGCAAATATCATTAATGTGGCAATGCAAGCTCTGGGTATTATGAAACAATGCATGAAATGTATTGCTGTCGAAAAGACAGTTATAGTGGGTACTCAATAATTTGGTGCTCCGCAGACTTTGAAGCTCTTGCTCTACTGGTGAGTGGGGGCTCGATTTTGGGGGAATGAATCCTCCAACAATGAAAAGGCCTGCAGCACTAGTGGCTCTACTGCAAGCTACATAAAGGGCCTCACGGATCATCCTGGAAGTTGTATGAACTACCACTTTACTGTATGTTGCTCCTTGGCTTTTATGAATAGTTATACTGTAGAAATGGATTTAAAGTAACACCGCATAAATAAAAGACGTTGTTTTCGCTGTGGGTCTAGATCGAGAGTGTTCTCTCGGTTTTATTCAAATTTAGGTTTAACTTATTACATATCGTATTCTACATGAGTTCTGCCGCTGAAGCGTCGGCAGAGAAGTCGGCGAGAGCGCCTTATGTATATATGCTTATGTATATATTAGAGAGCGAGAGTTATGCACATACATATTATGATCGGTCAATGCATGGGAATGCTGACTTGGCTTTAATTGCGCCCGCTGAGTTCCAATGCGATCATATTACATTGCACTCGAAATGCTTATGTTGACATAACGACAAAGTGTCGTTGTTTGGTTTATGTTTAAGTGGCAACAAAGTGTTGCTGTTTAATATAAGTGAAACACACTGGGTACAGTGTGCTCTCGATATATGTGCATACTACATCTCCCTCCTTTTGAAAAATAACGTAATATACTATGTAGTTATTTTATTTAATTATTAAAAAAATATTTTTTTTTTTTTTTTTATAAAATGTATTGGTATTAATAAAAATTTTTTATGTTTTTGTTGTTTAGTTATATTGTGGCTGATCAGACCTATAAATTGCAATATTATTTTTTTTTTTTTTTTTTTTTTTTTTTTTTGCATATCTAACTTTTGAATAGTTTTAATCTGTTCTTATTTACTATCTGTGGTTTCTTTTTTCCTGCATCTATTTGAATGTTGTTTCTATCTTCTATACTTATAACTTTATACGGACCTAAATATTTACTTTCTAACTTACGTCCTGTATCGTTCTTTAGAAGTACTAGGGTTCCTACTTCGAGTACTATGTCATTTAATTTTTTGTCATATTCTAATTTTCGTTTTTGTTACATTTTTTGCTCTTTTATAAGCTGTTTCTAATCTAAACTTAAATTCTTAAGCATAATCGTCTATGTTATATATAGGATCTATTTTAGTTATACTATTGAATTCTGTGAACTGTCTTGGTAATCTGCCATAAACTAGTTCATAAGGACAGTATTCGTGTACTGTTGATGGAGTAGTATTGAAACAATAGGTGAAATAGTTCAACCATATGTCCCAATCGTCTTTGTCAATCGAAATGTATGAATCGTTAAATGTTCGATGACTCCTTTCAATTGTCCCTAATGTTTCGTGATGATGTGCTGTTGAGTATATATTATTTATATTCATATACTTGCACAAGTCATTTATAAGTGAATTTTTGTATTCAGTACCCATGTCCGTTATGAACGTCTTCATAGGACCGTACTTTAATACAAAAAATTCAAATATTCCTTTAGCAACTGTTTTTGCACTTTTGTCTTTTACTGGTATTGTAACTAGATGCATGTTATGTGGTGCAGTGAAATGGTCTTGTCCAGTATGCATCAACTTACAAATAAATTTTTAAAGTATGTACAGTGCTGTGAAAAATCAATTCTTAAAACTTAATAAAATGGCTAAGCTTCTTTCGAGTGATTTTGATTCTCAATTTTTATCAGTTCCCCCTGATATATCAGTTACTCAGCCACCCGTGACTCCATTAGCATCTCGTCCCAACCAAGACGTCTCGCCAACTTTGTATTTATCGCCCTCTCAGGGTATTTTAAACCTATTCAATTCCCCTACATCTTCTGCAGGTGATTCTACCACTCAGACTACTGAATCGGCCCAAGTCATCGTCTCTTCGGTGCGGGCTGGATCTGGTCGGAAGGGTAGACCTCCTCGAAATGCATCTTCTATAATTAATGCTTCTCCTATAAATATTAATGATAACGTAGCTGCCCCTACACCCGTGATCCCTATTCTAAATGTTGTTGCTCCTCGTAAGCAAGTATTTGTGTCTAGATTATCCTCTGGCACTACTTGTGAATCTGTAGCGACATACATTTCTAGCAAAATTTCTGCTAATGTCTCAATCTCTAAATTTAATTTTGCCACAGTCCGTGAAATATCATATTTTAAAATAAGTGTCCCTCACGACTCTTTTTCTGTCATATGTGATCCAAAATTTTGGCCACCTCATATGATTGTTCATGAGTTTAAGCCAAAAAGGCGTAATGAATCCTTGCCTGCTATTTTCAGGTGCCCGTCAGTACGGCTTCAAAAAACTAGACATGCGGCCCGATTTTGTCTGTATTCATTATCAAAACGTTAGAGTTGTCCTTACTAAGCTCAAAAACCTATATTTAAGTAGTATGTGCTTTGATTCTGGTATAATTGCTTTGTCAGAAACTTGGTTAACTACCACAGTATCTGATTCTGAAGTTATGTTAAGTAATTATCTTTTATATAGAAATGATCGACCGATTCGAAGTGGTGGCGTACTTATTGCCACAAAATCGGCTCTTCAGTCAGAACGCATTTCTTTTAATGTGACTACTGATATTGAAATTGATGCTGTCAAAGTATATACCTCCAAATAACGCTATTCCTTCAGATTACTTGCAGCACTTTTCCTGTATTAAAGAAACTAGTCATCAAGTTAAAGATAACGATTTAATTATTGTGCTTGGTAATTTTAATTTGCCTAAAATTTCTTGGTCATTTTTGAGTAGCACAGATTACCTTATTCCCTTAAAACAAGATTATTTAAAAAAGAACATGTTTGATTTATAGTTGTTTTAAAAGAACTCAATAAGAAATCATAATGATCGAATTTTTGATCTAGTTTTTATTAATGAATTCGCAAATACTGCTGTCTCTATGTCATCCCTATTAAGTATCCCTGAAGACTTACATCATCCTACTATAGAAATTTCTATCTCAATCTCTAATTCTTTTAGTCCAACTTCATTATATCAGCAATTACCTCGTCGTTGATTTTGCAAGGGAAATTATTCATTGCTAAATGAACTTATCCTTGCTACCGACTGGTGCTTTTTAGAACTAGGGGGCTCCGCCCCCTGCTCGCTTCGCCCGCGATGCTACAGTCGAGCCTACTCGACTGTCAGAGACCCCGTACTTACTATCCAAAAACAGCCACTTTTAAAAATTAAATAATATTTCAAATAAACTTAAATTCTTATATATAAACCTACATAAATTTGTCGCCGCTCGAATTAGCTTCCGATAATAAAAATTTTATCGGTACCCAGGGAACACCACAAAGAGGCCATTACACTTGTAATGGGGTCCATTTATCCAAAAGAAACTTTTGGGGACCTCCGAGTCGACTTGAATTGCGTAAAGCAACCCCAAAGTTCCCCAAAAATGGTTTATATCTGCTATCTACGCAGATAAAAGTATATACATATATGTATCTATATATATGTACATTTAGAAATAATAATAAAATAGTAATAAAATAATAATAATAATAAAATAATAAAAAAACTGGAAATAATACAAAAAAATAAAAAATATATATTCATATACCTTAAATATTAAATATTATGAATAAATATATTCATATATACCTTAAATATTAAATATTATAAATATATATATTCATATATTCCTTAAATAATATAAAAATTATACAAATAAAAATAATGAACGGCTATAATCTATCATCTAAACCTCACTATTTTGGACACTAACTAAAAGTCCACTATGGTGACTATATATAGTCTCAAAGGTGCGTGCGTTGGTCCTGCTATCAGAAATATTTGTCATCGCCCAATCAATATGAGTATCGACGTTGGTTGTTGACGTATTTAAATCTAAGAGAGACTCATATCCTAATCTACATAAAAATTCATAAACTCTATCACTAGAACCTCTGAGAGAGCGTAAACACAGATTAAAATCCCCTAAAACTATGGAATTGCTATTTAAAAATGAAAAACTCTGAAATAAGTCCTCAAATTCTGTTTTAAATTTAGGCAATGGATAGGTTGGAGTTTTGTATAAAATTAAAAATCCCAAAGACTTGTATTTAAATACGGCAAACTCAAACACTGCAGAAGAAACATTATTACTATCAGCATAATGTCGACCACTGGAACAAAGACTAACATTCTCGAAAAGTTCATTTTTTATGAAAATAAGAATGCCTCTGTTTGGCCGAGTTCCGTTAGATAATGACTCACAATCTAGACGGACTACGCTGTTATACCCAGGTATTTCAAATGTCTCGTTTGAAAAAGTAGAAGTCTCAACAAAACATAAAAGGGAAGAATGAAGCATTAATTGAGCTGAGCAAATATCATTAATGTGGCAATGCAAGCTCTGGGTATTATGAAACAATGCATGAAATGTATTGCTGTCGAAAAGACAGTTATAGTGGGTACTCAATAATTTGGTGCTCCGCAGACTTTGAAGCTCTTGCTCTACTGGTGAGTGGGGGCTCGATTTTGGGGGAATGAATCCTCCAACAATGAAAAGGCCTGCAGCACTAGTGGCTCTACTGCAAGCTACATAAAGGGCCTCACGGATCATCCTGGAAGTTGTATGAACTACCACTTTACTGTATGTTGCTCCTTGGCTTTTATGAATAGTTATACTGTAGAAATGGATTTAAAGTAACACCGCATAAATAAAAGACGTTGTTTTCGCTGTGGGTCTAGATCGAGAGTGTTCTCTCGGTTTTATTCAAATTTAAGTTTAACTTATTACATATCGTATTCTACATGAGTTCTGCCGCTGAAGCGTCGGCAGAGAAGTCGGCGAGAGCGCCTTATGTATATATGCTTATGTATATATTAGAGAGCGAGAGTTATGCACATACATATTATGATCGGTCAATGCATGGAAATGCTGACTTGGCTTTAATTGCGCCCGCTGAGTTCCAATGCGATCATATTACATTGCACTCGAAATGCTTATGTTGACATAACGACAAAGTGTCGTTGTTTGGTTTATGTTTAAGTGGCAACAAAGTGTTGCTGTTTAATATAAGTGAAACACACTGGGTACAGTGTGCTCTCGATATATGTGCATACTACATCTCCCTCCTTTTGAAAAATAACGTAATATACTATGTAGTTATTTTATTTAATTATTAAAAAAATATTTTTTTTTTTTTTTTATAAAATGTATTGGTATTAATAAAAATTTTTTATGTTTTTGTTGTTTAGTTATATTGTGGCTGATCAGACCTATAAATTGCAATATTATTTTATTTTTTTTTTTCCTTTTTTTTGCATATCTAACTTTTGAATAGTTTTAATCTGTTCTTATTTACTATCTGTGGTTTCTTTTTTCCTACATCTATTTGAATGTTGTTTCTATCTTCTATACTTATAACTTTATACGGACCTAAATATTTACTTTCTAACTTACGTCCTGTATCGTTCTTTAGAAGTACTAGGGTTCCTACTTCGAGTACTATGTCATTTAATTTTTTGTCATATTCTAATTTTCGTTTTTGTTAAATTTTTTGCTCTTTTATAAGCTGTTTCTAATCTAAACTTAAATTCTTAAGCATAATCGTCTATGTTATATATAGGATCTATTTTAGTTATACTATTGAATTCTGTGAACTGTCTTGGTAATCTGCCATAAACTAGTTCATAAGGACAGTATTCGTGTACTGTTGATGGAGTAGTATTGAAACAATAGGTGAAATAGTTCAACCATATGTCCCAATCGTCTTTGTCAATCGAAATGTATGAATCGTTAAATGTTCGATGACTCCTTTCAATTGTCCCTAATGTTTCGTGATGATGTGCTGTTGAGTATATATTATTTATATTCATATACTTGCACAAGTCATTTATAAGTGAATTTTTGTATTCAGTACCCATGTCCGTTATGAACGTCTTCATAGGACCGTACTTTAATACAAAAAATTCAAATATTTCTTTAGCAACTGTTTTTGCACTTTTGTCTTTTACTGGTATTGTAACTAGATATTTGGTTAAGTCGCATATTATAGTTATTGCGTACTCATTGCCGTTCTCTGTTCGAGGTAACGGTCCAATTGTATCTATTAAAACAGTGTCAAATGCAGTATGTGGAGTATTTGTTAATATCATGGGAGCTTTAGTATGTGTTGTGGTTTTTGCCTGTTGGCATTTCGTACAAGTTTTCACATATCTTGTTATTGTCTTAGTCATTTGGGGCCAGTAATAGTATTTCTTAATTTTTAACAGGGTACGCGTAATTCCTGTATGGCCTCCTTCTATAGAATCATCACGGTATTTCGACAGAATTGCTTTAATTTGACTTTCGTCGTTTTTGTCTATGTGTGTCACTTTATTTAGTTGCGCTACCTTTATTGTATTTAAATATTTATTGCCCATATTTTTAAATTCATTTAGTGATACATATTCGAAAATTTGTTCACTTGGTGACAACTGTAAATTAACAATTTTATGTAACCCGGCTTCTGAATTAAGCCATTGAAAGAATTGACCTAAGTCGAATTTTTCAGTGGAGTACAAATCATTAACTGAAAATTGTGAAATAATTCTTTTTCCTTGTTTAACCCGAATCGTCCTGAGCAACATTTTTTCGAATTTCTTAATGAAACTTTCAGGATTGATAAATTTGAGTTCGCTGAATCCGAAAAAAAATTCATTTTGTTCGTCCTAGTCAGGATAATCGACAGGACCATTTTTTCGGCTGTTACCATATGGTAACGCTGGGAAGACAGGGTACAGGTTTTCTTAATGCTACAAAATACAAATGTTTGAGAAAAAGTCTAGTAAACACAACTTAATCCAACAGGGGGGCTCTTCCTTGATATATAGGACCAAATTTGGGTCAAATCGGTGCAGTATATCGTATATATAACACAACTGTCATAGGAACAATCGAGGTCAAATTCATTTTTAGTATGAAAAACTTTTATTCTATTCTGAGATATCACAACCAAACTCTTAGAATATGTGTCTTATATGTTGCTACACATCCTGACCAAATTTGGTTGAAATCGGACTACTATATCATATAGCTGCCATAGGAGCAATCATATTTTATGAACAAAACAGTACCGAAACGCGAAAAAATGTATGGAAAAAAACCTGTACCCTGTACTTCCCAGCGTTACCATATGGTAACACGAAAATAAAAAACGCAAATTAAGCAAAAAAAAGTGGTTTTTATTTAGAATTTTTTTCATAATTAATAAGTGCACTCTTTTACCTTTCTAATGATGTGTGCATTGCATATAGTTCAGTACTAAAATTAGTCAAACGGTTTAAAAATACTTGCGACGAATTGCCAAATGCCGTTTTCTTGCACTGCAGAATATAATGAGCAACTTAAAGCTCATTTTTCGATCAGCTAACTTCAAGAGATTTGTTCAATCAACTTTTTATTAGTTAGAGACATCAATTTACTCTTAGAATATCAAATAAAAGTTAATCTAACGTTAATATGTTGTCTAAAAATAAAGTTTTAGTAAATGCCTATTGCTTGTTACCATATGGTAACGCTGGGAAGATTCGGGTTAAATGAACATTTGGATTTATCGAATATTATTTTTACAAATTTCTTTACGTCATTATTGCTAATGACTTCATAGACATTGGGCTCTTTTATTTCTTTTTGCAATTTTATTTTATTATCTGCGCAGATATTTTGCTGTCGTTTTGATGATCTCGTTTGGATCATCATTATGTTCCTTATAATTAAATGAAGTTGTTAATAATCAAAAGACATAGTGTTTTAGGTTTATTTGTGTATTTCGATGTTCAACGTTTGGTGACGTTGATTGGATTTATTCGACTGTCTTGTCGTTCAACTGTTTCATTATACTTAAGTCTAACATTGGAGTTTTACATATATGTCTCTGTCGCTGAGTACAGCGGCAGAGCGGGAGCATGTAGTGATCGTATGCATATATGTATACACTTATGGCATATACATTGAGTATATGCATAACGCAAGACAAAGGAATGGTATGCGGCCGAATATGCAGACGTTGCATATTCTGTGCCGCGGTCAGGCCACTCATAAGTGGACGATCATATTTCAAATGTACTTTGGCTTGTGTTATGCTTAGCAACAAAGTGTCGCTAAATGGGTTTGTAGTATATTTGATTTAAAATACCCTTACATTAGTTGGGTATGTTGAATATTAGTGTGATCACGCTACACCTCCCTTTTTAAAAGAATAACGTAATATTCTATATGTAGTTATTTAAAAATTATAAGTATATGTAAGATAAATTTGTAAGTTGGGATAAAAATTAGATTTTTTTTTTTTTTTTTATAAAAATTTTTTTTTTTTTTTTTTTAAATTACAATTGAAAAGATTGTTGAATATTGTAATATATAATGAATATAAAATGTGAATAAGTGAATTTTAATGTGAATTTTAATGTGGAAACATTTTTTTTTTTTTTTGTATGTATATATATATATATGGGGCCAACCATTCTTTTTGTTCTATTCGTTAAACAATATTAACCTATCCTTATGTACTGTTTGTTTTTTATTCTTATTATTCTTTATAACTATGTTATCGTTAGGTTCTATTCCAATGACCTTAAATGGTCCTATATATACCGAATCTAGCTTATGCCCTGTTTCATTTCTTAATAGTACGTTATTTCCTATGTTTAATTCTATATTTTTTACTTTCCTATCATATATTAATTTATTCTTTTGCTTGTTCTAGCTCTTTTATATGCTATTTCTAATCTATATTTTGATTCTTTAGCATAATCTTCTGCATTATATAAAGGTTCAATGTGTTCATTAACACTATTAAATGCCTTATTAATGTTTGGATTTTTGCTAAAAATAAGTTCGTATAGGCAGTAGTTGTGCGTTGTGGATGGTGTTGTATTAAAACAATAAACAAAATATTGTAGCCAAATATCCCAGTCAGTTTTATCAACTGATATATAGGAACGAATGAATTCGTTGAATGTTCTATGGCTTCGCTCTACTGTACCCAAGGTCTGGTGATGGTGTGCTGTTGAAGTTATGTTTTTGATACCGAGGTATTTACATAAATCTTCTATAACTGAGTTTTTATATTCTGTACCCATGTCCGTAATGAACGTCTTCATTGGACCATATTTCAGAATAAAATCATCAAAAATAGCTTTTGCTACAGTTTTTGAACTTTTGTTAGGTATGGGTATGGCAACAAGGTATTTTGTTAAATCGCATATCAGTGTGACTGCGTATTCATTACCTTGCTCTGATTTTGGTAGTGGACCGATCGTGTCTACTATTACTCTGTCAAAGGCCATTAGCGGTGTCTCTGTTAGTGTTAAAGGAGTTCGTGTATGCGTTGATACTTTTGATTTTTGGCATTTTGGGCATTTTCTCACATAATTTGTGATATCACGCGTCATATTTTTCCAATAATAATAGCGTTTTATTTTTGCAATAGCTTTTGTTGTTCCCGTATGCCCTCCTTGAATAGGATTATCATGGAATGTAGACAGTATTTCTTCGATTTCTTTATTATTTCTTATTGTGGTCACCGGCTGGAGTAGCGCTACTCTTAGATTCCTTAATATTTTATTGCCCATTTCTTTGAAGCAATCTATTGAAACGTATTCAAAGATTTCTTCGCACGATGCCATTTTGAGTTGTTTGATACTATATATACCGGCTACTTTTTCAAGCCTTTGGAAAAATTGATCTAAATCAAAGACTCCATTGGTATAAAGATAAACAACATCAATTCTTGAAATAATCTTTTTACCATGTTTTAAGAAACATTTGGCTAAGTCTATATGCAAGGTCACTACTTTTTTAACATCTTCATTACGAATGACGTTATATATATTGGGCATCGAAGTGTCCGGTTGCTTTTGCAATTCGGATTCTGTTCCTGCGCAGGATTTTTTCTGTCTACTTGAACTTCTTGTAGTGACTTTTAGTATATTAGCTGTGATATTTTTTAATTCTTTTATTGTGATGCGTGATAATGCATCAGCAACGAAATTGTCTTTTCCCTTGAGATATTCTACAGTAAAATCATACTCTTCTAAGTCTAATCTCATTCTCGTTAATTTTGAACTTGGGTTAACCATTGAAAATAAATATGTCAATGGTCTATGATCTGTTTTGATCTTGAAATGTTGACCATATATATATGGTCGAAAATATGTTATTGCCCAGTGTATTGCTGCCAACTCCTGTTCGGTTGTATTTTTATTGCTTTCCCCTTTTGTAAATGATCGGGAAGCATATGCTACGGGCAATTGTTTATCTCCATAAGTTTGAGTTAAAACTGCTCCGCAGGCTAACTTACTGGCATCTGTTATGATGCAAAATTCTTTGCTAAAATCTGGGTATTTTAGTAAAGTAGGTTCCATTAGAGCTTTTTTTAGATAATCGAATGCGTTTTGGCATTCAATTGTCCATTCGAAAGGAACATTCTTTTTACATAATCTAGTTATGTGCCGAGAATAGTCGGCGAAGTTTTTAATAAATCGTCTGTAGTAGTTGCAGAAGGCAACGAATCTTCTGGCGCTATCAATGTCCGTAGGGACTGGGTATTTTTCAATGACATCGTATTTTCTGTCATCTGGTAAAATACCTTGATCAGTACATTTGTGACCTAGAAAAGTCACTTCATGCATGAAGAATGTGCATTTTTCTGGATGTAGTTTGAGGTTGTGCTTTCTGCACAAATCAAAAACGTTTGTTAAATTTTTGATCATGTGATTTTCGGAACAACCGATGACGATTAAGTCATCCATGTACAAGAATGCTTGTGAAGGGTCTAAACCAGAAAATGCTATTGTCATCATTCTTTGAAAAGAATTTGGCGCTATTTTTAGTCCATATGGTAATCGTGTGAAACGATAAGAGCCATTGCTCGTTGAAAAAGACGTAATGTTTCTAGATTCTTCTTTTAGTTGTATTTGATGAAAACCGGACATTAAGTCCAGACATGAAAAATATTTAGCTCTTCCTAATTGATCGAGAATATCATCTATTCTTGGTAATGGAAATTTGTCTGAAAGTAATTTTTTATTTATTTGACGATAGTCTATAACTAATCGCCATCTCTTGGTATCGGATCCTGGTAATCCCTTTTTGGGGACGAGAAGAATTGGGCTGTTATATTCCGATACAGAAGGTTCTACGATTTTATCCGAGATGAGTTTTTCGACTTGTCTATTAACTTCTTCTTTATGAGTATGAGGAATTCTGTAATTTTTAATGTACACTGGCTCAGTATCTTTAACTCTCAATTCTTGTTTATAAAAATTATTAGTAGTTATCGATTCGGTTTCAAGTCCGAATATGTCAGTATACTTGGTGCAGAGATCTTTAAGTTGTTCTTTAAATAATTGGGGAAAGTTCTTTTCTAATTTTTTCATCACCATTTCTTGGCGATCTTTGCTAATTTCTTTGACTTCTTCGTAGTCACTTAGCTTTTCTATTTTAATGTTGTTTAGGTTTACTATTTTAATGGAGTTAGTAGTGTTTAGAATTCGGACAAATGTTTGTTGGTTATTGGAAATAGTGTTTCCAATGAATCTTCCTTTATTAATTTCTTGATTTGGGATGAGGATATTGTTTTCTGTTGAAACAATATTGATTTGACGAACTACTTCAGATCGAGCTGGAAGTATTGTGGCATTATTATCGCAAGTGTGAATTATTGGTAATTTTATTGGATAATTTAAATTATTTGGCCGAAGTATTAGAGAATCACATGCTTCTGTGAAATCAGGGCTGGGAATACTGATTAAATTTTTTAATCAGCACCTGTTAACTAATAAATAAATAATTTTTTAAAAACTGGAGTTTTTCCAGCGAAAAATAATTATTTCATAAAATTAGTTGAGTATTTCAGTCTACAGTAAATTACATTAAAAACTGCTTTAAATCTGTCTTAACTACTTTTTGGATCAATTGTACTTTTACTCTAAACTTTCCAGTCGACATTTAAAATGCTTGAAAATTTAAGCTTACAGTAAATTATTACTGGCACTGGCTTATATTCCAGCACCAGCAAATATTTATTTATTTATTTCCCTTCCAGTACAATTTTACTTGACATTTTTTTAAAGCATTAAAAATTTACTTGGGATTTTTCTTACCAGCACATTTTTAAT
This sequence comes from Drosophila phalerata, assembly GCA_951394115.2. Taxonomy (NCBI): domain Eukaryota; kingdom Metazoa; phylum Arthropoda; class Insecta; order Diptera; family Drosophilidae; genus Drosophila; species Drosophila phalerata. The sequence goes on from OX596004.2 coordinate 12,378,146, forward strand.
TGGGATATTTATATCCACTATTTAATTTTTTTGGGATTTTATACATCAGCATATTTTTACCTGAAATTTGATACTCCAGCAAATATTTATTTGGGATTTTTCGTCAGCAGCATATTTTTACTTGAGATTTTTTAATCATTAATATAATAAACTATGATTATGAAAATGTTTATAATAATTATTATTGATTATATTAATTTAATATGTTTATTTAAAATGTAAAATTATTATTTGCTTTTAATAATACCAGCATTTCAAAGTTTTCATCTGATAACGTCCTACGGTGGGGGGTGTTCACAAAACCCGCAAATGAGAACAAGCGCTCAACTGGAGCTGATGATGGCAACGGCGTATTATATTTTAAAAACATTGCTCTTACTGTTGGATATTTGATTAGGTTTTTAAAACTTGTATCCACATTAGACAAATACATCTCTAGCTCTTTTCTGATTTCGGATTGTTTACTAACTTGCGGGGCTATGTTATTGCAACAAAAATAAAAAATCAATAATTTGATATTGAGTGAAGAATTGCAACTTACAGAAAGATGTGTAAAAAATCCATTTTATTTTTATGAAATTTAAAAAAAAAAATTTATTCAATAATATTGCACGTAATATACTGACTGAGAATATTTGCTGGAGTAAAAAATCTCAAGTACAAATATGCTGGAGATGAAATATGTCAAGTAAAAGCTTGCTGGATTAAAAAATCTCAAGTAAAAATATGCTGCTGACGAAAAATCCCAAATAAATATTTGCTGGAGTATCAAATTTCAGGTAAAAATATGCTGATGTATAAAATCCCAAAAAAATTAAATAGTGGATATAAATATCCCAATTAAAAATGTGCTAGTAAGAAAAATCCCAAGTAAATTTTTAATGCTTTAAAAAAATGTCAAGTAAAATTGTACTGGAAGGGAAATAAATAAATAAATATTTGCTGGTGCTGGAATATAAGCCAGTGCCAGTAATAATTTACTGTAAGCTTAAATTTTCAAGCATTTTAAATGTCGACTGGAAAGTTTAGAGTAAAAGTACAATTGATCCAAAAAGTAGTTAAGACAGATTTGAAGCAGTTTTTAATGTAATTTACTGTAGACTGAAATACTCAACTAATTTTATAAAATAATTATTTTTCGCTGGAAACATTCAACTAAGTAATAATTTTAAATTGAAAAAAATTTTAATCAGTATTCCCAACCCTGTGTGAAATCTACTTGGCAATTATATTTTTTAAGGAAATCCATACCAATAATGCCGTCGCTAGGTATTGGAAAATCTTGTTCGACTATATGAAAGTCATGTGGAATTACATACTTTCCTGTAGATAATTCAATGAATACTAAACCTTTAGAAAGAACTGAACCTTCACCAATTCCAGTTATTTGGGTTGATATATTTGAATTTATATTATCAAATATATCAACATTTTCTTTTAATAATGATATGTCGGCACCAGTATCCAGCAAAAGCGTAAGTGCTTTGCCTGTTTTTTCGTTTTTGACTTTAATAAAGATACTGTGGTTTAAATTAACTGTGTGTACTTTGTTATTGCTTTGCGAATATCTTAATGGGCTTGTTGGTTTTCCGAGTTAGTCTGGGTAACTCGAACATTGTTATTACCTTGGTTGTTGCCGTTGTTGTGGTTATTTCCTCGGTTGGAATTATTCAGTCCTCGGTTATTACCACGGGCATTACCTCTATAAGGTCCTCTGTTGTTGGAATTATACTGTTGGTAGTTTTGGTTATAGTTACCTCGACCATTCGGTCTACCTCTTTGGGTGTAATGGTAATTATTACCTCTACCTCTGCCTCTGTGATACAACACAGTACTGGCATTTCCAGTCATTTCAGTGCTGCAATGGATATATTTACCCATGACGTCATTGAAATTGACGAAGTTTCCTGCTTCCAAGATAATACGAAGTTTATCATGTTCGCAATTTTTGGTCATAGCAGAAATAGATTCTTTTGTCGAGAATTTTTCTGCATTGTCAGGGTCTAGGCCGTCATCAATATATGCTGCTTCAAGTTGCTTTCGCAAGTTGTCGATTTCAACAGTATATTGGGAAGCTGTTTTACCTTTTTGTTTAATATTGAACAGCTTTGCTTTTAGTACATCGGGTGATTCACCCTTGACGTTACCCTTTAGTTTGGTTATTATTGCTGATATTGTAGTTTCATCTTGTACTTTGTACAAGATTGGGCCAGTTATCTTTGACTTGATAACTTCGAAAGCCAGGCTTTCTTGATCGCCTTTTGTTCGCTCAACTATGCGCAGAGCTGTTAGGAATCGGTTGAGTGACAGTTTTTTACCGTCGAATTCAGGGATAGATGATGAAACCTGTTTGACATATTCCCTATCCAAGGCTACTTGTTGTGCCATGTTGCTTAATTCTTCGAGTGTATCTGTTTCACTGCTGATATCTGTGTCTATTTGTGGTTTAGACTCGTCTAAATCATTAAGTTGGGTTTCATTAAAATCTGCCAATATAGTTAAATCCTCAGGGACATTTATTTCAATGTTCTGTCTAATACCAATAGCTTTCAATCTTGTATTTAAGGATTGTATGTACTTTAGACACTGTTTGAAATGTGCTTCTGTGAGTTTGTCTCGATATGCATTTATCGCCTGTACTATATTATTATATTGTTTTATTAATACTTGAATATGGTATATTAGCGTATATTAGCGTATCGATTTTAATAGGCGTGTCTTTATTAACGCATTTATATGACTTATCAAACTGATCTTTGAAGTCATTTATAGTTTTTACAAATGTAGTCCATTCCATAATATTTTAGCCATGTAAGCTAAAAAAAAAATAAAAGAAACCTTTGACAGAACTGCAGTAGCAAATTTAAGTCACTGTTTACAAAGATTAGTGATGCTGTCGCATCAAAATTATGATTACTTATATCATTCCTATATTCTGTCTAGGTTGTTGGCCCTACTCATATAACGTTTTTTGATAAGTTTATTGTGTTTGACATAAAGGGTCAATAAAAATTGACAAACTGACACAATTGTTAATATGAGTAGTAGGATCCACAAAGATTGTATATCTTCTGTGTGATCTACGATTTTGACATTATTGACCACGTTGGCCGTATTGTCTTTTGTTTGACTGTCGTCACTGCCGAACCAACCCATATTGGAAAATTTTCTGACAAAACAAGAAAAAACAAGTGGGAAAGGCTATAGTCGAGATCCCGACCATAGGATACCCGTTACTTATTTCAATACATTAGCGATTCAATCATAATGTCATATTTGCGTTGCCAGAATTACTTGAGAATTTGAAGCATTCTAATAAGGTTTAACAATACAAAAACTATTGCATACTCTAGGGGGAACCTGTTGATTTAACAACTTAGACACGCAATAACTGCTGTTCTACTTGTCCGATCTTGTTGCGATTCAGTGGGATAATAGATAATAATAACAGATATCGGTTATTACCAAAAAATACGTATTATATGAACAATTGTGGGTGAGGTGGTTTTTCGCGATTTGCGGGGGCGGAGGTGGGCGTGGCTTAAATTTGAAACAAACTTGATCTGCGTGAGGTATATGGAAATCTGTGTGACAAATTTGGTTATTCTATCTCTTATAGTGTCTGAGATCCTTGTGTTTATACAGACGGATGACCAGTTTTTCGCGAATTACGGGCGTGGAAGGAGGCGGGTCCAAAATTTAAAACAAACTTGACCTGCTCCAACGCATTTCTGATCTACGTGTGAAAGTTTGGTTACTCTATCTCTTATGGTCTCTGAGATCTAGGCGCTCACACGGACAGACAGACGGACAGACGGACAGACACACATGGCTATATCGACTCGGCTGTTGATGCTGATCAAGAATATATATACTTTATGTGGTCGGAGATGCCTCCTTCTGCCTGTTACATACATTCCAACGAACACAATATACCCTTATACTTATTTTTTATAAGTAACGGGTATAAAAATATTGTATCGTTTAACTCTGAGAACAAGTGGAAATTGGTTAAGTGAAATCTATCAATGGCCTTTCAAAAAAAATGTTTTTATTTTACTTTTATAAATCTTGTCATTTCTACAAAAAAAATTTTTTTTTTAATTATTTGCAAACTGTTCAATTGTTGTTTTTTTTTTTTTCTTATTAATTTTTTTTTTTTTTAAAAGGGACGAAAATTGTGTTAAGGGGCGCATACGGTTGGCTGACAATTTTTATGTATACAATTAATGGTCCAACCGTATGTATTAGTACAAAGCCTAGCAGTTGTTAGTATTTTTCAAGTAGCACTTTCGCGCATCGGCTTGAGTTAGAAATTATAATTAAAGGCAATTTAGGCATTTGCAGATTTGCAGCCCTTATTGCGTTACTTCGCACCAGTGCGAAGTTGTTGTTCGATGATTTTTAAGTTGTTGCGGTGTTCATCCTTCTCCTGGTTCGTGATTGTTGCTTCTATCATATCCTTTAGTAGTCTTCTTTGTCGGAGGAGTTTAATCCTCTTTCCGCCTCGTTTTCGTTTTGGCACCTTCGGCTTCTGTTGTCGTGCCCGGTACTCAGCTATTGTGAGTGGGCGTGGTCCATCGTTGGGATACACCTCTAGAGCTTCTTGTAGAGTAGGTGCGTCCCTTTGCTCGATAGGAGCAGCCTCTTCCTGTCCAACGTCGCTCATCAATTTCCCACGTTGGGGCAAGTGACGGTCTGCCTCTCGCCCTTGCGTTATCTGCTGCTGCTGTCCTGGGCCTATGGGCTCAGGCGGTGCCGGTGCTGGTCATCGCACAGACTCGTTGTTGTATATGGGCGTATATTATTATTTATTTTTTTTTTTTAATGTACTTATTTAATTTTGTTTTCGTTTAGCACATTTTAGTTTTTTTTTTTTTTTGTGTTCTTAGTTTGTTGAATTTTTGTTTGTCCGTTTCACATTAATTTTGGTTTATCACACCACTTATGCACTTCATTTTTTTTTTTTTTTTTGTTATTCAATGCAGGGTTTAGTTGTGATTTCGGTTTGCATTTGCTGCATTTTTACATAGTTTTTATGAACCTTGAACTTGTCACTTTGTCACTTGTCACTTAGTCACTTGTCACTTAGTCACTTGTCACTTAGTCACTTGTCACTTAGTCACTTGTCACGGTCGCCATATAATTAAATGAAGTTGTTAATAATCAAAAGACATAGTGTTTTAGGTTTATTTGTGTATTTCGATGTTCAACGTTTGGTGACGTTGATTGGATTTATTCGACTGTCTTGTGGTTCAACTTTTTCATTATACTTAAGTCTAACATTGGAGTTTTACATATATGTCTCTGTCGCTGAGTACAGCGGCAGAGCGGGAGCATGTAGTGATCGAATGCATATATGTATACACTTATGGCATATACATTGAGTATATGCATAACGCAAGACAAAGGAATGCAGACGTTGCATATTCTGTGCCGCGGTCAGGCCACTCATAAGTGGACGATCATATTTCAAATGTACTTTGGCTTGTGTTATGCTTAGCAACAAAGTGTAGCTAAATGGGTTTTGTAGTATATTTGATTTGATATACCCTTACATTAGTTGGGTATGTTGAATATTAGTGTGATCACGCTACATCCTATTCATTTCTATCAGTGATTCTATTTTAATTCTGGATAATGCATCTGCTACGTGATTATCTTTCCTCTTGAGATATTCTACCGTAAATTGGTATTCTTCTAAATCTAGTCTCATTCTTGTTAATTTTGATGTTGGGTTTTTCATTGAAAATAAAAATGTTAAGGGTCTATGATCTGTTTTAACTAAGAAATGCCTGCCATAGACGTATGGTCGGAAGTGTTTTATTGCACAATGGATTGCGGTTAATTCCTGCTCTGTAGTTGATTTATTGCTTTCTCCCTTTGTGAATGATCGTGACGCAAATGCAACTGGTAGCTGCATATTGTTGTACTCTTGGGTTAGTACCGCACCACATGCGTGTTTACTTGCATCTGTGGTTATGCAAAATTCTTTGCTGAAATCAGGATATTGCAGTTATGTTGGTTTCATTAGTGTCTTTTTTAAATAATTAAATGCGTCATTACATTCTTTTGTCCATTCGAATTGAACGTTCTTTCTACACAATCTAGTCAAATGACGTGAATATTGTGCGAAATTGTGAATAAATCGTCTGTAATAGTTACAGAACGCGACGAATCGTCGTGCACTATCCGCATCAGTAGGTATTGGATAGTTTTTTATAACATCGTATTTGTTATCATCCGGGAGGATGCCATGCATTTATGACCTAGGAATGTAACCTCATGCATGAAAAATTAACATTTCTCTGGGTTTAATTTTAAGTTGTGTTTTCTACACAAGTCAAAAATATTTGTCAAATTTTTAAACATGTGCTGTTCGGAACAGCCAATGACTATCAAGTCATCCATATACAGAAATGCTTGCGATGGTTCAAGACCGGTAAATGCGAGTGTCATCATTCTCATAAACGAATTTGGGGCTACTTTTAAACCATAAGGTAATCGCGTTAAGCGATAAGAACCGGAGTTCGTGGAAAATGAGGTTATATTTCTAGATTTCTCATCTAATTCTATTTGATGAAATCCAGACATAAGATCGAGACATGAAAAATATTTTGCTCGTCCTAGTTGGTCTAAGATTTCTTCTATCCTTGGTAGTGGATATTTGTCCGCTAGAAGTTTCTTAATTATCTGGCGATAATCAACTTCTAAACGCCATTTTTTTTCTGTATAATTTGGAAGAGATTTCTTGGGTACCAAGAGAAGTGGGCTATTATATTCGGATATTGATGGTTCGACTATACCGTTTTTGATAAGATTTTCGACCTGTCTGTTTATTTCGGGCTTCTCAGATTCAGCATTTCTATAATTCTTGATATATACTGGGGTTTTATCTGCAAGTCTTAGTTTTTGTTTATAAAAATTATTACATGAAATTGCTTCTGTTTCTAGACCAAATATGTCACTGTATTTGGTGCATAAATCAGTAAGCTTGTCTTTAAATTGCTCAGGAAATTTTAGTTTTTTCAAGACTTCATTCCTTCTATTACTTTGGTTTATGGGTTGTTTTTTAATTTCGGAATCTTCTATTGATTCGAATTTTACTTTTGGATTTTGAATTTTAATATTGTGATTTGTTGTATTTAAAATACGAATTATTGCACTATTACTTGCTACCAAAGTGTTAGCTATTAATACCCCAGGGTGAATTTCCTGGTTTGGTATCAATACAGTTTCTTCATTTGTCAGAAGCGTAATTTTTCTCATTACTTCTGATCTAGCTGGTAATAGTATTGAATTGTCCACATCGTTATGTAATAGTGGTACATGTATTTGATAATTTAGTGATTTTGGTTTCATGATGAATTCATCATTTTGATAATCTAGTATGCAATTAAATTTTCGAATGAAGTCTAGTCCAAGAATTCCATCGCATGGTATGGGAAAATCATTATAGACTATTTGAAAGTTGTGACTGATTACAAAGTAATCGAAAAGTAGATCAATTGTAGATTGTCCAATTGATTGTATTGTTCCCTGTCCAATTCCTGATATATCTGTTTTGTAATTTTGATTTATATTTGAATTTACGTTATTGTTTTTTAAGATTGAGACATTTGCTCCAGTATCTACAAGCAGTGTTAGTGGAATATTATTTTTTCTGTTATGTATCTTAATTATGCTACTGAGACTTAGATTTATGTGTAGTATTTTTTTTACTATGGGTTGCTCAAGGGGGTTTGCTGGTTTTCCGAGCTACCTTGTGTAACTCGAACTTGACTCTGCTGTCCACGTCCTCTGTTTTGGGCGCCTCTGTACGAGTTGCCTCGGTGGTTGCCTCTGCTATTGTTGTATCTATTGCCATTGTTATTGTTATAGCGAAAGCCTCCCCTGTTGAATGGTCGGCTTCTGAAATTACTCCTGCCGCGGTGTCCGCCACGGTGAGAGTGATTTTGGCAATATAGGACAGTGTTAGGCTGTCCTGTTGCTTCTGTGCAACTATCTACAAATTTGGATATGGCATCATTCATATTATTGAATGTACCTGCCTGCATGATAAGTTTTACCTTATCGATAGCGCAGTTTTTGGTCATGGCCTTTACAGAGCTTAAACCATCATTGATGTAAGCGCCTTGTAGGGCTTTTGTCAATTGCTCAACTTCTTGTGTGTAATTGTTGGCAGTTTTGCTTTTTTGTTGTAAATTTAAGAGTTTAGCTGATAATACTTCAACTGATTCTCCTTTTATAGTTCTTGATAGTTTTGCAATAATTTCAGTGATTGTGTTTTCATCGCTTATTAAATTTCTTGCGTGACCCTTTAGTTTGGTCTTTATCAAGCTTATTGCAGTTGCTTCATGATCGCCTTTAAGTGAATCTATTAGATTCAACGCGTCTTTGAAACTTTGCAAATTTTCAGCTTTGCCGTCATACTCCGAAAGTATAGACGAGGCTGTTTTAATAAACTCAATTGTTGTTTGAGCCATTGTAATTGGTTTTTGTTCTGAATGTATTTCTGAATCAGAATCAAAATCTGACGATTCAGTCAACGTTATTGTTGCTGGTATCGTTAGATTGTTTATATCTCTGTCTTGTAATTCAGTATCTTGATTTTCTTCAGATTCTGAATTACTTTCCTGTTTTTCTGATTCGTTTTTTACAGATATTGCTGTGTTTAGGACAGTTGGTATTGTTATATCCAAATCGGGTTTGGATTTGATGCTTAATAAATTTTCCCTAAATTTGCTTAGTACTTTACACACTTGTGACCAATGGTTACTTTTTAATTTGTTCCTATGGTCATATACGAGGGCGGGCTGATAAGTAATCGGCCTTACCAAAAAAAAACATCTTAAACAACCCATAAATATTTTATTCGACTAGTGTTTTCTATCGGCTGATTGCTGAAAAAGTTTTAGTCGTTTTTCTCAACACTGGTAATTTTGGCGGGAGTTTTAGCATGGTCACTTTTGCAATGTCCCCAAAATGAGTAAAATAGAATATCGAGCTGTCATTAGATTTCTGTTTTTAAAAAAGAAATCCAACGATGAAATAAAAAATGAGTTAATCGAAGTTTATGGGGAATCAGCTCCATCGATTTCGACCATTAAATATTGGACTGCCGGCGCGGGCGGACAAGCATTTTTGACGAGGACCGTCCGGGACGTCCCAGAGAGGTGACAACCCCAGAAATGGTAGATAAAGTCCACGGAATGATATTGGATGATCGCCGAATAAAGCTGAGAGAGATTGCTAAGGCCCTAAACATTTCTCGTGAACGTGTTGGAAACGTCTTACACGAATATTTAAATATGAGTAAGCTTTCGTCAAGGTGGGTGCCGCGATTGCTCTCAGCGGAACACAAACGCAACCGCTTGGTCATTGCGAAGGAGAGTTTGGCATTGTTAAACGCAAATAAGAATGAATTTTTGCGTCGTTTTGTGACTGTCGACGAAACTTGGATACATCACCATACACCAGAAAGCAAGGAACAGTCAAAGCAGTGGATTTCAACCGGAGAAACGGCGCCGAAAAAGGCAAAGATTGGTTTGTCGGCCAACAAGGTAATGGCAACGGTTTTCTGGGATGCCCGAGGCGTAATTCATGTGGATTATCTAGAAAAAGGCAGAACAATTAATGGAGAATACTATTCTAACCTTTTGGGACAGTTCGATTCAGAACTAAAGAAAAAAAGGCCGCACATGGCGAAGAAAAAAGTTGTGTTTCACCAGGACAACGCTCCGGCTCACAAGAGCGTTGTTGCCATGATGAAATTGTGTGAACTACACTATGAAATTCTTCCACATACCCCCCTATTCTCCAGATTTAGCACCATGTGACTATTATCTATTTCCAAACTTAAAGAAATGGCTTGGTGGAAAGAAATTTCAGTCGAATGAACAGGTGATCTGTGAAACAAACGCCTATTTTGAGGACCTGGACCAGTCATATTTTATGGAAGGTATAAAAAAATTGGAGGACCGTTGGCCTAAGTGCATACGTCTAAAAGGAGATTATGTTGAAAAATAAAAAAAGAAAAATAAAAAAAAAAACCGTGTTTTCTTTGGTAGGCCGACTATTTATCAGCCCACCCTCGTATTAGTTGACGAGCTTCATTAAAGCTTTCTACTAATATATTAGCGTGTTTATTTATTGTATGTTTTTGAATGTCTCTATTTTGTGCTAAGCATTTGTAAGATTTGTCAAACTTTACTTTAATTTCTGTTATCCTATCTCTGATCGCTTCCCATTCCATAATATTTTACTGCTCATCTATTTGTTGTTAAGAATTTTTAGCTCGATACCCAAAAAATGGGTATAGAGCCTATTAGATTCGTGTCGATTATGGTACAGAATTTTGAACACATATATCTCCGCAACTATAAAAGTAAGAGCAACCAAATTTGGTGACAGTACTCCTAGGATGTTGATCTATACTAAGTTTGTATTTAAATTTGACCCCGCCCACGTCCGCCCACGTAAATGATATAAAATCTAATAACAAGAGCACTATTAAAGCTACAGCATTGAGACTTGGCACACAGGATGGGGGGACGAGTCCTGAGGTGTGCTCAAAATTTCATTGAGATCGGTTTATAAACAGGGAAGTAGTTTGAGAAAATATGATATATGGAGAAAATATAATCACCTGGATCTCAGAGACTATAAGAGATAGAGATTCCAAATTTTGCAGGGTTGGGAAAACTGATTAAAATTTTTTTCAATTTAAAATTATTACTTAGTTGAATGTTTCCAGCGAAAAATAATTATTTTATAAAATTAGTTGAGTATTTCAGTCTACAGTAAATTACATTAAAAACTGCTTCAAATCTGTCTTAACTACTTTTTGGATCAATTGTACTTTTACTCTAAACTTTCCAGTCGACATTTAAAATGCTTGAAAATTTAAGCTTACAGTAAATTATTACTGGCACTGGCTTATATTCCAGCACCAGCAAATATTTATTTATTTATTTCCCTTCCAGTACAATTTTACTTGACATTTTTTTAAAGCATTAAAAATTTACTTGGGATTTTTCTTACCAGCACATTTTTAATTGGGATATTTATATCCACTATTTAATTTTTTTGGGATTTTATACATCAGCATATTTTTACCTGAAATTTGATACTCCAGCAAATATTTATTTGGGATTTTTCGTCAGCAGCATATTTTTACTTGAGATTTTTTAATCATTAATATAATAAACTATGATTATGAAAATGTTTATAATAATTATTATTGATTATATTAATTTAATATGTTTATTTAAAATGTAAAATTATTATTTGCTTTTAATAATACCAGCATTTCAAAGTATTCATCTGATAACGTCCTACGGTGGGGGGTGTTCACAAAACCCGCAAATGAGAACAAGCGCTCAACTGGAGCTGATGATGGCAACGGCGTATTATATTTTAAAAACATTGCTCTTACTGTTGGATATTTGATTAGGTTTTTAAAACTTGTATCCACATTAGACAAATACATCTCTAGCTCTTTTCTGATTTCGGATTGTTTACTAACTTGCGGGGCTATGTTATTGCAACAAAAATAAAAAATAAAAAATTTGATATTGAGTGAAGAATTGCAACTTACAGAAAGATGTGTAAAAAATCCATTTTATTTTTATGAAATTTAAAAAAAAAAATTAATTCAATAATATTGCACGTAATATACTGACTGAGAATATTTGCTGGAGTAAAAAATCTTAAGTACAAATATGCTGGAGATGAAATATGTCAAGTAAAAGCTTGCTGGATTAAAAAATCTCAAGTAAAAATATGCTGCTGACGAAAAATCCCAAATAAATATTTGCTGGAGTATCAAATTTCAGGTAAAAATATGCTGATGTATAAAATCCCAAAAAAATTAAATAGTGGATATAAATATCCCAATTAAAAATGTGCTGGTAAGAAAAATCCCAAGTAAATTTTTAATGCTTTAAAAAAATGTCAAGTAAAACTGTACTGGAAGGGAAATAAATAAATAAATATTTGCTGGTGCTGGAATATAAGTCAGTGCCAGTAATAATTTACTGTAAGCTTAAATTTTCAAGCATTTTAAATGTCGACTGGAAAGTTTAGAGTAAAAGTACAATTGATCCAAAAAGTAGTTAAGACAGATTTGAAGCAGTTTTTAATGTAATTTACTGTAGACTGAAATACTCAACTAATTTTATGAAATAATTATTTTTCGCTGGAAAAACTCCAGTTTTTAAAAAATTTTTTATTTATTAGTTAACAGGTGCTGATTAAAAAATCTAATCAGGATTCCCAGCCCTGAAATTTTGTGACAATACTGCTATGTTGCGCACGCAGATCAAGTTTATTTTAGAATTTTGCCACGCCCCCCAATTATCCTGTAATCGACAAAAAACTAAAATATCCAAATACAAGGCCAATTTAATAGGTAAAGATGTCAAAATCTGCACACACACTAAACACAATTTTGATAATGCATCCTGAAAACTGCATTGCAATCGGATAACAAATACAGAAGATATTAAATCAAAACTTCACATTTCTCATGCCTACGTGCAGTGGCCAGATTTTGGTACAAAACTTGCAGCAATGCATGCGATTTGTGGGTACATTGGACTCGGGATCAAAGCAACTCTTTGTTTTGAACCAAATTATTTATTATTATTATTATTTTTATTTTTTTATTTTTTTTTTCATTGCATTAAATTAATTACATATTAATTAATAATTACATACTTTTTAAATGAATACTTTACATACTTAATCAATAATTTTATGTGATGCACATTTTGCAATCAGTACCATGAATTAGCAGCAAAACGAATTTGGTTCTATAAATAGCTTTATTTGCACATGTATGTATGTGTGTATGTAGGGCTTCTCTTCTAACGAGCGAGACATAATTGAAACAAAAGAAACGTGCAAAACGTACAACGAAAAAAAATGATATACATTGATATTGCCACATGCAAATATAATGCTCCGATGGCTCTGATGATAGAGCCGTGTATTTCGAGGCGATGAGTCGAGAGCTCGAATCCCGTTTCAATCTTGCCCATGTGCAACTGTTTTTTTTTTTTTTTTGTCAACTATTTCCTTTTTTTTTGTCAACTATTTTCTTTATTACAATTTGTACTTTTTTAACAACTTGTATTTTCTTTGATTTTGTGAAAAGAGTAACTAAATATATATATATAATATAATCTGTATTTTATTATTCACGTATTGTATTATAGTTAGTATTAATACCAGTTCTGTCACAGACTAGCACCCCTAACTGTAGGCTATAGGATAGCATATAGTCTGTAGCATTTTATGTTGACCATATTTTACTGAAATTGAATTAATCGGTTGTGAACGTTTGGGTATCGAGCAAGTTACTGTCGAGTGCGCTCGACTGTAGACATACCACACCTCAGCGCGAGCGAAGCGAGCAGGGGGCGGAGCCCCCTTGTTTTTTTTTTTTGTGTAATATTCTTATTTATTAAAAAAATTTTGAAATGATTATGTTATTACAAATTCATTTTATATATTTTTTTTTTTTAGTTTGACAGGAAGTCTAGCTCATTCGCTAGTTCATTTAGTAATGCGATTATTTTTGCATGCAATCTTTTAAACATGATTTTTCGACCCCGTACTTAAAAAAAGTACAGGGGTCTATTGGGTTTGTTTTAACGAAAATGTGCGTAACAGGCAGAAGGAGGCGTGGCAGACCCCATAAAGTATATATATTCTTGATCAGCATCAATAGACGAGTCGATATAGCAATGTCCGTCTGTCCGTCTGTCCTGACGTCTGTATGAACACCTAGATCTCAGAGACTATAAGAGCTAGAGCCACCAAACTTGGTATGTAGGTTCGCCTATATTGCAAGCAGATCAAGTTTGTTTCAAAATTTGGCCACGCCCCCTTTATCGCCCACAAATCTAAAACAAAAATTTCATATCCAAATTATAAGAACAAGTTAAAAGCTAGTGACACCAAACTTAGTATTTAGGTTCCTCTATATTGCAGGCATACTAAGTCCATTTCTTTTTTGGATCGGACCACTATATCATATAGCGTCCATAGGAACAATCGGTCGAAAATCAAGTGTTGGTATGAAAAACTTTGTTTTATGAGATATCTCAACCAAACTGATACAATATACATAAGATTGAGTTTTATATATCCTGTCCAAAGTTGGTTCAAATCGGACCACTATATCATATAGCTGCCATGGGACCGATCGGGCGAAAATCAAGGCTTAGAAGGAAAAACTTTTTCGTTTTATGAGATATCTCAACCAAACTGATACAATATGCATAATATTTAGTTTTATATATCCTGTCCAAAGTTGGTTCAAATCGGACCACTATATCATATAGCTGCCATGGGACCGATCTGGTGAAAATCAAGTCTTAGTAAGAAAAACTTTTTTGTTTTATGAGATATCTCAACCAAACTAATACAGTATGCAAATAACTTGGTTTTATATATTCTGTTCAAAGTTGGTTGAAATCGGACCACTATATCATATTGCGCCCATAGGAAAAATCGGTCGAAAATCAAGTTTTAGCATGAAAAAATTGTATGTTTTATGAGATATCTCAACAAAACTTATGGAATATGTTATTAAGTTAGTCTTATATATTCTGACAGAAGTTGGTTTAAATCGGTGTAATATATCATATAGCTGTCACTAAAAAAAGTAGTCGGAAATGTATTACAACGCTCTGCAACAGTATCTAGCGAGCAAAATATTCTTAAATTATTGTAATCTTTTCTATTTCTATAGTAAGTACGGGGTCTCCGACAGTCGAGTATGGTCGACTGTAGCACCGCGAGCGAAGCGAGCAGGGGGCGGAGCCCCCTAGTTTTTTTTTTTTTGTTGTCTTCTTGATGTTTATTTGTATTTATGATTCACTTTGTTCCCACGTTGGTGCAAGGGGCGGACTGCCTCTCACACGTTTACTACTGCTGATGTCCGGGGCCTATGAGCTCAGGCGGTGCCGGTGCTGGTCATCGCACAGGCTTGTTATTGTTGTAATTGTTGTAATTGTTGCTGCTGCTGTTGATGTCCGGGGCCAACGTTTTCAGGCGGTGCCAGTGCTTGGCACGTTCCAATACATGTGGGGCTGAATAGGGGCCCTTCGCCATCTCCTGGGCACATTTTCTGCAACTTCGGAATTTGTTGACGCTCTGGACGATGTGTGTGTTTGTTAATTCCTTTGCTTTTTGTGTTTGATTTATTTGATGTACAGGACTGATTGTTGCTGTTTTGTGACAGCGAGTCGAGATATTCGAGCTCGCTGTGCAATTCTACAGTAGTTTCCCACGGTAGGGGATTTGCATTTTTGTAGAGGGGTCGTATCAGTTCTGCTTTTCTTTGTCTGATACGCTCTTTGACGCCGATGCGTCTTGGCTTCTTGGCCGTTGTTTTAAGCATCAGTCCTGTACTCACTCAGTTTATTTTTTTTTCATGTAATATTAGATTGTTGAATTTTTGTTTGCCAGTTTCGCCTTAATTTTGCTTTATCACACCACTTATGCACTTCATTTTGTTTGTTGTTATCCAATGCAGAGTTTAGTTGAGATTTTTGGTTTGCACTTGCTGCATTTTTACATAGTTTTCATGAATTTGTACGGGACTTTGAACTTGTCACTTTGTCACGGTCGCCATGTAGAAATGGATTTAAAGTAACACCGCATAAATAAAAGACGTTGTTTTCGCTGTGGGTCTAGATCGAGAGTGTTCTCTCGGTTTTATTCAAATTTAGGTTTAACTTATTACATATCGTATTCTACATGAGTTCTGCCGCTGAAGCGTCGGCAGAGAAGTCGGCGAGAGCGCCTTATGTATATATGCTTATGTATATATTAGAGAGCGAGAGTTATGCACATACATATTATGATCGGTCAATGCATGGGAATGCTGACTTGGCTTTAATTGCGCCCGCTGAGTTCCAATGCGATCATATTACATTGCACTCGAAATGTGCTTATGTTGACATAACGACAAAGTGTCGTTGTTTGGTTTATGTTTAAGTGGCAACAAAGTGTTGCTGTTTAATATAAGTGAAACACACTGGGTACAGTGTGCTCTCGATATATGTGCATACTACAATACCTTCTGCAGGAATAACTGAATATTGTTTACGGTCGATGTTTATTTGTTGATTTGAATGAAATTGAAAACTTTTAGTGGTTTTCTGAATTGGGGTCCAAGAAGACTCTAAAGAATGGGGGCACTTGGCCCGAGCGTTAATTCCTACACTTTCATCTATGAATTGTACCCAAAGAACTTGAGGAGTATTGGATGAATTAAAACTTATATCCATAAGAGTTCCGGAGGCTCCATTTACTAAACCATCTGCCGTATCTATGTTGACCGTAATCATATACTTGGCAGTGGTCTTCAATAAAAGAGACGTACATAACCCTTGAGTTTTGGACGTCTGAAAGTTTTTGACTGCCTCCAGGTGCCTATTTTTCACTTCTGTGGTAAGATGTGAAGCCTTTATAAAATCAAGAGCAGTGTAAATGTGTTGAGCAGTTGGAATAGAATTTAATTTTGCCGCGTTAAAAACAGATTCCTGATTCCTATAAAACAAATGAATTGCATCATTCGGTAACTGACCTTCTTCGCAAGTTCGGGATCTTAACAAAGAAATGTCATCAGACGACATATGACCGGATGCCATGTTATTTAATGCTATTGCAAAAGCTTGGTCATCTCGCTGTCGCATTATCTCTGTGAGTTCAAAAAACTGAAAAGAGTCCCACAGAGACGACCCATATATTGCACTGTATGGGCCATGCAACGCTGTATTGGGTTTAAATATCCACATAGAATGAAGGGTAGAACCTCCGATTCCGAAAGCTGCTTTTCCTGTGGGAGCACACAGAAGAATTTTGGCAGTATTTGGGTTACACCCTGGTCTGCTTAGATATATTTGAGAAAGGGACTGAAAAAGTGCTGAAATTAACCTACTTTTGTCAACACCTGCTCCGCCTCCCACAAATTCGTGGAAAACAATATTATGGTGGGCATTATGAAGAGCATGAGTAAAATAAGTTTTTTGCTTTAAATTTAAAGCTCGAACAATGTTCGTCAAGGTCTCTGGAGATATTAGGGGCGGAAGCTTTACTATTCGCATAGTATCATCCGAATCTTCATTATGATCATTTTGATCGTTATTGCCATTTATATTTAAAACATTTAATTGAGAGCTAATCTCAGGAAACGCTAAAACCCTGAATTCATCATCTACCTGACCATCTAGTTGCTCTTCCTCGGTGTTGCCCTCACTTTCTATGACCCTTCTAAGCACGTCTTCCAAATCTTCTAATATATTATACTTCCTAAAGATAAACCTAATTGTCTCCTCATTTTCTGAATAAACTTCCTCACAATTTTTCTGAACTAGTTCTAGCTCTTCATTTCTCCATGGAAAATAGAGCATTACTAGTTCTCTAAAGTAATTGGGCCTATCGGTATTTAAATTAATACTAATCTAATTATTTTTGACTTCGTTCTCTTCCTGACAAATCCACTTCCATCGAGAAGAGGAATCGGTAAAGCCCCTAAGTTCTCATTTTCGTCAACATTATCGTCGTCATTTTCGATACTCTGACGTGTTCCGCTTGCAGATTTTGTATAATTGTACTCAGCAGCAAAATCGGCTAAACACAGGCCGTCGAGACTATGTGGTCGCTGTTCGTAGTGATTGAGCAACCCCACTACAAATATGTCATTTGAATCTGGAGACAAATTTTGGAGTTGTTCTCTGGATTTGAGCATTTTAACTCTATGCTAGTAAAGTGTTAATATAAACTTCTGCGTTGCTAGTCTCAGACAATCGCATACCTAAACAACAATAGGAGGCTTCCTGAGCTGAAATCTCAGTGCCGGTAATGAACTTGTGACCAATAAACTGCAGCTTTTGCCTGATGGATAGATTGCCATTCTTAATCTCTTCGATGGCATCACGCATCAGTTTGGAAATGCCCCGTTGGGATTTGTTTATATAATTAATAATATAGCTACAGCATGCGTACGGATCCAATATCCAATTGTATATCAATACTGGCCCGTTGCATTTCTAAAATGTGTTTATTATATGCATTAACATTTATTGCTGCAAAACTTCTCTTCAGGAAAATTTTTGGCTTTTTCAAAGCAGACCTAATGGCATATATGTAGTCCTTGAAGTGAGGTTCACTTGATCGTGAGATAAAATATTTTCGAATATGCTCAAGTGATTAATGGTGTCCGTATCGAAGGACAAATTTAAAAAATTCTGAATCTTTTTCAAATTTTCACGATGAAGAGAAATTTGAGGAGTTTCTGCAGGCAGTGGCCTTAAAATTTCAGTTTGGGGCATTGGAAAATAAGGAATACCAAAGCGACAAATAGAGTTTCCCCTCACTTCACGTCTGCATGAGTGCCCGTGCTTGTGCTTTTGGTATTTTATATACTCAGAGAGGTCATTATTTGTTACATCCGTGGTAACAAATCGATCAATGAAGTCTATTACTGGAGAAATAGATGCATCATTTTCGAAATCCACTTTCAACCAAAACATTCCGTGGTTGTGAGGTGAACCTCTCTGTTGGAACTCAACTCGCCAGTAGTGCATAACAACATAATGTTCTGCGAAAACACCCCCTCTCATCCTCATAAGCTTAAATAGCTGCCTAAACCGATATTCAAAATAGCGAGCACAAGTTACAGGGTCGGTGCGGATTAACCGCACTTCTCTTGCGAAGACAAATTAAATACTTCGTCTTCTGTAACTTGTTGGTTGTCCACATTATCTTTCAATAGGACAATCAGCTCTAACCACCTACTTTCAGCTGCCGACAACGTAATAAAGAAAGTTGGTAGGCCAAACTGACGAATCATGGCCATAACCTTCTTTTTCTCTGCTTCCCAATGAGCGGGAGACGTGCGACCTTTCAGGACCCTATAGCCTTCATCGTGGCGAATAAGATGGTCCATATGTTCTTCATTAAGAGCGTTAGAAGCTGTAATAGCACGTGAGGCGCTGCGCTTTCTTAAGCAAATCGAAGTATTGTTTCTAATACTGATTAGCTCTAACTTCGTATAATTGAAGAATTGAAGAATAATTTATCAATTCTACAACCTCTCCGATCGATATTTCGAAGCTCAGATCTAACAATGGTTGTAAAACTTTCTGAAGTCTTTCTTTTAATGCCAGCATATAAAGTTGGAAATGCCAACTCTTCAGAGTCAGCATCCATAATCATATCTAGGGGTCTTTGGCCTTCGGCAGGAGCTATTATGATTCTTTGCATGGCAACATGATTATTCTCAAGCAGAGTTTCTTGACCCCCAGGATTGAGCTCCTCTGTTTCAACATCCTCTTCAGGATGAAACGGTTGCTGAAATTCTTGATTGAGTTCCTCTACTAACTCTGCGTCTGCTTGAGATACTACAAAGGGAACAGTGTCAGAAGTATAAGTTGAAATCCACTGTTGATTAAGAACTACATTGTGCTTCAAATAAAGTTCAGTATTTACTAAATGCCTTATGGCATCTGTAACCTTTAAGGGTCTAATGGTTTCAGTCATATAATCATGCCGATATTCCATTCTTCGTTTGAGGTGGAGCTGTATTACCTCTGCTTCATTGAAAGCTCGTGGAAGGGATGTCACGATATTGCTAACTGGAATAGGAACGTTGACTACAGCTCCTTTAATTGCACTCTGGCGACCAACACCTAAAGACTTTATTACCATAAATGGAAGACGTGGTGAAATAAGTCTTTCTTCTAAAGGAGTGAGACCTTTAAGACACAAGGGCAAATCAGGGAAATCTAAGCCATTTATAATGGCAAATTTTGGTATCTTTCTTTTCTTAATGTTACTGAGACATGTACTGCACAACTGAAGTTTGTTGGCATCCGAAAGAAGCTCACTGGAATGGCATAAAATAGAAAAATTACTTTCAACGAAAGCTCGAGAAATCGGAGTAACTTGATTTGGAAACCAAAGGCCTTTGCAACAAAGACAAACTTGATTTGGCCCCAATTTTACATTATTATTATATTGACGTATTTTAACCTCCAATAGGGTTACGACGTCGTCCTGAGAATTATTCGCACGATTCTCTCTCATACGGTCAGCATTTCGTCGGTTTTCTGCTTCCCTGTTTTCACTAATGCTCCTATTTTGGCTAACTCTCTGACTAATACGTCTAATGGCGTCAGCAATTGCTTGTCGCTGTAACAATCGAGCACTTTGTCGTCGTGCACTGTTAACAGCTTGATCGACAATCCTCCTCGCAGGATTATCTCTGGCTTGACATCTAGCAATTCTATCCCTCTCTCTTTCTAAAATGCGATTCTCAGGATCCGAACGACTAACTGCTCGAAGTTGTGAGTTACGTATCTGTTCGTTGATTCTGTGTATATTGTTTTGTCGTCGTATGGATCTTCTCAAATTATCGGACAACCTTTCCCTCTCCCGAATCTCAGCGTCTGTACGTCTCTGTCTCCTACTCTGTGTGTTGTTCTGCTGCTCAGTTTCCCGTACGTTCGTATTCCGTCTTCGGTTCGATCTACGGAGTCTATCGGCCACCCTTTCTGTCTCCCGAATCTCAGCGTTTGTACTTCTCCGTCTCCTATTCCGTGCAATTACTTGCTGATCAGTTAAACGGACGCTCGGATCCCGTCTACGGTTCAATCTGCGGAGATTATTCTGCACATGTTCCTGACGTCCAATCTGAAGATTTCGTCTCCTACTTGAGCGTCGTGTCCTATCAATAACTCGTTCTTCTCCCCTAATCTCAGAATCTTCTCTACGCTCCCTCTGAGAACGTGCATTATTCTCATTTTCTCTTTCTGAATATGAAGTATTTTCCCTATTTAAAATATTCCTTAAACGGCGATTGTTAGCACGCTGAGAGGCAGACTGCCGAGAGAGGCGTGGCATTTCGGACAAAACTATTGTATAAAATAATGCAAAATGTATATAATTATAATATTTAATTTAAAATAATAATATATATATTATATATAATACTCTATAATAATAATAATAAGATATAAACTTTATTTAATAATAGAAGTAATATATATGCGTGGGTGTATTGATCGTTCAATTACTCGTGCAATTAGATGCGCGAAAACCGTAACCGAACGTCAACAGCCGTGCACACAAAAAAAGAAAATTAATAATATAATCTTATTTTTAATTATAAGAAAATTAAAATGTTTTATTATTTATTTATTACTTATACATGTATAAATACATACAAACACACACAGGTGCACAAAGCAAGGCCGTCAAATGGATACGCCAATGCTATGTGTATATGTGTTATGAAATTATGTACATACATATGTATAAATATTCAAAAGTTTATATGAAATATTTGTTATTATACATATTTACATACATAGAAATAAACAGGTGCACAAAGCAATGCATTTAAATATCCACGCAAATGCTACGTACATACGTTATATTAAGCTATGTACGTAAGTAGATATACTTATTAATTTATACAAATATTTTTGATTACTATTGTTGGTTATCATAAAACACACGCACACACGCACATAAACGCAGTGCACTGCAGTGCGCCAAATTAAACATAAACACTTTCTCACTTTAAAACATATAAACTTATAGTTTATATGCTTTCCCAGGGTCTTATGTTAAACACTATTCAAGAACACTAGTCACACCGTTTAACTAATTAAGTAACACTTGTCAAATCGCACAAATAATTTTTTAAATCACTCGAACACAACGCGCACAAAAAGAGTTGAAGAAGAGTAAATGTAAAGTCAAATAGACATACATATGGGTTAAGCATTAGGGAGAGCGGGACAGCCATATATGCAATTCTAAGATCTTTTAAGTGCACACATACATACATACATATGTAAGCACGCGCCAAAACAAAAGAAGTTTCTAGCTTAACATTCAATATATAAACATGAATACATACATATTTGGCCATGTTTATCATATGTAAACCCTTAACAATGTCGGCAAAAACCCTCGACTGAACCCTCCACGAGGGTGCCGACTGGTAATAACACTCCAATTGTTCCCTTAGGAACTGGTGTTAGCTAAGGCATTTGTCGAAGACATGTGTAATGGCTTCTTAATAGACTTAACGCATGCCTGAAGCTCCTGTCATGGTCTTGAGGTAACGAGGGCTGGACTAAGGTGTCATGCGACCCGTGCCGACAGTCAGCCTGGCTGGGGGCCCTTACCAAAAATAGCCCAGTCGTAAACGGAGCGGCCGGATACCTGGCGCCCTCCGGTCGTGATAGCCTTACCTGCATAGTGCGGATCTCTGTGCAGGCGGACCACCCTTTCTCCGCAACTCGTGGGACTCAAACATGAACACAATCAACAATAAAAACACAAACATAAATAACAACAAAAATATAAAAAATAAAAAACCACAAAAAAATAAAAACAACAACGACGATGGAACCGCAGGTTCCTCGTCGTCGGCAGCGGCAGGGGCTTCAAAGCCTGGCCAAAGCCTACCGTTGACACCGGAGATGGTCACCATGCCAGCCGGTGGACCTTGCATAGCTGGTCCAAGCAAACCCGTATTCCACCCGGGCCTTGGGGTAGATGGAGTGATTTCACCATCTCCTGTCACCAAAGAGGCACAGCAGAGCACTAGTGCGGCAGTGCCACTTTCGGGTGCAGGTGCGATGGGGAAACCTCCAACAGCCAGCGTCGCAAAGAAATTCTCATATGCTGAGAAAAGAACTGCTGGCAACATCCTTCAGCGTCAAAACGCAGGAGCAGAGGCCAGTCCTTCAGCGGAGTGGCTGGAAAAGGTGGCATGGGCCAAGAGTGTGCTACCCGCTTACAGCGAGCAGGCACCCAGGGCGCAAGCAATGGCTCTGGCAAAGAGACAGCGGTCTCAAAAGACTCCTGGCCCATCCGCCAAGAAGTCAAGGATTCAGGTGGGCAAATCCTTCGCCCAAATCGCCAAGGATCGGATCCTCATTGGAGTCGTTGACCGAGGTGATTCGGGCGGGAGGATTCCCAGAAACCAGTGGAAGTGGGTGGAGACGGCACTGGCCATCCGCTGCTTCGAGATGCTGGAGCAGGAACCTGGACCACCACCGGTCTGCAAAGATGTCGGGTGGTATCAGGGTAGCGTGAAGGTTATAGCTTGCGACGATGAGAGGTCTGCAGAGCTCTACAGAGCGGCAGTCTCCAATATCGGCGAGGTGTATCCTGGAGCCAAGCTGGAGGCTGTAAAGTGGAGCGACATTCCGGTCCGGCCCAGGGCCAGAATGTGGATCCCATCCTCCATCAAGGAACCGGAGCGAATCGTTAAGATGCTCCAACGATGCAACCCGAGTCTCCCCACTCACGACTGGAAAGTTGTGAAGGTAGAGGAGATGAAGGGTCCAACGAACCAGGTCGTGTTGATTCTCAACAAAGAATCGCTCGCCCCAATTGAGGCCGCTGGTAACGAGCTGAACTTCGGTTTCAGCTCTGTTTCCATTCGGGTGTATAAGTCGGACACCGCGGCCGGTATAGATTCTCCCGACAAGCCAGTCGAGGAGGACATAGCGGCAGAGCCAGAGGATCCGGAGCATAGCGACGCTGAACGCGGCTATATTTCCGATGCGTCCACCATAACGCGGGATCTGAAGGCAATGTGCCAACTGGGTGAAGGAGAGGCCACCTCGGATGTAGCGTCGGACGATGAGGACGCGAACGTGACAGTGGTGGAGGGACCATCTTCAGATGTCTGTAAAGATTCTGCAGATAAACCTCCACCACTGTAAAGCAGCCTCCGCTGCACTACTACTCCGTCTGGCTGGAGACGGAGCCGACATAGTCCTAGTCCAGGAACCCTGGTTGATTGGTGGTAAGGTTTCTGGACTAGGAACACCAGACTACAAGCTAGTAGTTGCTGAAACACAAGGTAAAACCCGTACCTGTATTCTGGCCAGAAAACATTTGAGTATTTTCTTGCTTCATAATTTCAGCAATGAGGACAACACGGCAGCAAGCCTGGAACTCCAGTCAGCTCCGATAAGGTTGCTGTCCTGTTACATAGCCTATGACCAACCGGGCCCTCTTCCAGAAGAAGTCACGAGAGGTCTAATAAAAGACTGCGAGACACGAGGTATCAACCTCATCATTGGATGCGATGCCAATGCACACCACACCCAGTGGGGCAGCACAGATACAAACACAAGGGGTGAGTCACTCCTAAACTACCTTCTCAACACTAACCTAGTTTTAAGCAACAAAGGTTGCGAACCTACTTTTATAATTAAGGGCAGGAAGGAGGTCATTGACCTTACCCTGGTATCTTATCCTATATATGATCTCATCAGAGACTGGAAAGTGGCAGACGATCACTCCTTCTCTGATCATAGGTACATTGAATTCTCCCTCAAATCGAGGCACTCTAAACCAGCCCCGTTTACCAACCCAAGAAAAACCAAATGGCCAATATTTACTGATATCCTTATAAAGGCTATCCCAGAGATAGCACCAGAAGGAACTCACTCTACAGAGCGACTGAGCTACTTAATAAAAACCTTTACTGAGGCTTGCAACTCGGCTTTCAGGGCAGCATGTCCCATTAGCAGACCCAAAAGGGGTAAGCAACCACCATGGTGGAACCCCAGCCTAAACGAACTCCGCAAGAGCTCGAGAAACCTCTTCAATCAAGCCAAGGCTGTTAACACAGAAGAAACTTGGCTAGACTATAAACACGCCCTATTAATATACAAAAAGGCGACTACACAAGCCAAAAGAGATTCATGGAGAGACTTTTGTTCTGACATAGAATCAACACCGGATGCGGCCAGACTGAGGAAGATTTTATCGAAATCTGCCCCCACACTAGGGTACCTCAAAAAAGAGGATAAAACCTGGACTACATCTAGCGAAGAATCGCTAGACGTACTCTTGAAAAAGCACTTTCCGGGCTGCAAAGCAACCAATCAAGGTAGACACCAAACCCCTACTGAGGTGCCCATCATTCCCTCTCTTCTAAGCAAACGCAATATAGCCTGGGCTATAAGCAGCTTTAAACCGTATAAGTCACCTGGACCAGACGGCATTTTTCCTGCTCAACTACAACAAGCAGGAGACACTGCCATAAACTGGCTACAATCTATCTTTCTAGAAGTTCTCAAAACTGGCCATATACCTGACACATGGCGAGTCTCTAAAATAGTTTTCATACCAAAAGCTGGCAAATCATCCCATACGACAGCAAAGGACTTTAGACCGAACAGCCTGTCGTCATTTATGCTCAAAACCTTCGAGCGACTCTTGGCTCTTCATCTAAGAGCATCCATTCCCCCCCATCTCTTGTCTAATTCTCAACACGCATATCGGAAAGGCAAATCGACGGAAACAGCTTTGCACTCCGTAGTCGCCACTATAGAAAAATCCCTTTCGCTCACTGAATACTCCCTCATAGCTTTCCTAGACATCGAGGGAGCTTTTAACAACGTCGTCCCGGAAGCTATCACTGGAGCACTGACAAACTTGGGGATTGAAAGCCGGCTAGTGGGACTCATCGACCAATTGCTCACAAGCAGGGTCGTAACGTCCACACTTGGCTCTTCAACACTCTCCAGGTTCGTCAGTAGGGGAACACCTCAAGGAGGGGTTCTATCTCCTCTTTTATGGAACCTAGCAGTCAACAGGCTGTTATGCGACATCGAGGGTGGAGGCTACCAGGTGGTTGCCTACGCGGACGACGTAGCACTTATTTTCACGGGAAAATTCCCTCAAACACTATGCGACTTGATGTCAGTCAAGCTACAAAAACTGGTCACCTGGGCAGATGAGTGTGGCCTGGGAGTAAACCCAGCCAAAACGGAACTTGTACTTTTCTCTAGAAAATACAAAATAGCAACTCTAATACCCCCAAAAATAAAAGACTCCGTCCTCTCCTTCAGCGAAAGCGCCAGATACTTGGGTTTAATTCTGGACAGGAAGTTGGACTGGAAAATTAATACGCAAGATAGATGTAGAAAGGCAACAGTTGCACTCTACACTTGCAGGAAAGCGATCGGCCTGACATGGAACATGTCGCCATAAATCGTCCACTGGCTATACATAGCTATAGTCAGACCGATACTACTATATGGTATAGCAATATGGTGTCCTGCCTTAACAAAGCAGTCCATAAACAAACAGCTCAACAAAATTCAAAGGATGGCCGAAATCTGCATCACAGGTGCTCTCAACACAACACCTGGCGAAGCTCTAGACGCCATTCTTAACATACAACCAATCAGGCAAGTTAGGAAAAATATTGCCACCATGACAGCAATTCGACTGAGAGACTCTAACTCTTGGACAGAATGCTCAACAGGACACTCCTCTATCCTTAAGGATAACCAAATAGTTCCTTCTAGAACGGACTACTGTATGCCAATTGAGCATATTGAAACTCCCTTTCAAACAACCATTCCGCACAGGGAGGAATGGTCATCACATACCCCAGGACAAAATGGGGCCATATCCTTCTACACAGATGGTTCAAAGTTGAACAATCAAGTGGGTGGAGGGGTATACTCTCAGGATCTAAATATACAGGTCTCTTTTAGGCTACCTGACCATTGCAGCGTCTTTCAAGCCGAAATCCTGGCTATAAATGAAGCCTTAAAACTCCTAAGGGAATCCCAAGTCAATTCGGGCCGTATTAACATATACAGTGACAGCCAAGCAGCTATCAAGTCCATAGAATCGACCACAACTAATTCCACCTCAGTTTCGAACTGCCGCAAATCTCTACATGAGATGGCTGAGCATTTCGACATTTCCCTAATATGGGTACCAGGGCATCAGGACATTACAGGAAACTGTAAAGCTGATGAACTAGCCAGGAATGGTACAACAGTACACCTCCTTCCTGACAAGGAGGATACGCGTATGCCACTGGCGACCTGTAAGCTACTACTTCTAGCTCAATCCATAACAGTTAGTGAAAACCGATGGCGAAACACGCACCATTGTCGTGTCGCGAGGCAGACCTGGCCTCACCTGAATAAGGCTCGTTCTAGTATTCTATGTAAACTAAGTAGAACAGATTGTTCTGCAGTAGTAAGAGCACTGACAGGACATTGGCTGGTAGGTATCCACGCCACAAGGCTGAATGCCCCATACAATGACTTCTGCAGGAGCTGTAGAGACTAAGAAGAAATTGAATCACCTGAACATTTCTTCTGCTCCTGTCCCGCATTGAGTAATAGAAGACTCCACACCCTGGGAAAACCTTTTCTCTCCACTTTAGGTGAACTTGCCTCAGTTACACCGCGCAAAATCGCTAAATTTATTCAGCTATCAAACTGGACGCCATACTGATTGACATGTCACCACAAAGGTAGAAAGGAAATCTAGATCCGCGGTACCACAATGGGCCCAACTGTGGCCTAAGTGAGTCGTTGAATCGACAGCCGCCCTAACCTAACCTAACCTAACCTAAACCCTTAACAGAGATTAAACTAAAAGTACATGTTCAACATACAAAATGTTGAAATAAATATATTAACCAACACTTAATTCATATATTAAAAAAATAATTGATGCTAAAAAATTAATAAAAATAATATTATTGAATCAAAAGTTGTTATTAGATAAATTTATTAAAAACATACAATTGTAACATAAAATTTATATAAATCCCAATATAAAATAATTTTAATAATATGATTATACACGTATCATTAATAAATAATAATTTTAAAAAAAGTTTTGAAATGAAATAATTAAAAAAAAAATTTAAAATAGCTAAAATGCACTTGAAAAAAAATTGTCTCAGCCGGGAATCGAACCCGCAACAAAACTCCAAAAAATTTTGTATACAGAGGCTCAACGTATTGAGCCACACTTGCATATATTCGTTCAGCCTCCCAAATTGCCATATTACTTCTTTTATTATTAAATTATAAAACTAAAAAATTGTATTTTAGCATTTAATCTTAAAATGACATTTACAAATAAAATTTTTAAATGAAATAGTTTTCATTGAATGTCTTTCGCCAACGGCAGGACTCGAACCCACGAACATCGTTCGACTTTCCACCTCTCAGCAGACTACGCCACAGAAGCCCATGACTTGTCGGATGTCACTTTGTTATATAATATGTTAACTCAATTTTCGTGTTATCAAGATATTCAAATCTTAATTACTGCCAACAGTCCATCATCGAAACAGCAAAACTTATTATTTGAATATCTTGGCTATTTACTATCCGATCGGCATGAAATTTTCAGCAAAAATCTAGGACAATTTTCTCTTTGTCTGTGCAAAATCTAGAATCTCTAGCTTTTAAATTGCTCTTATAATTTGGATATGAAATTTTCTATGTCAATTTTTAGGCGGTAAAGGGGGCGTGGCCAAATTCTGAAACAAACTTGATCAATACAGAGGAACCTACATACCAAGTTTGGTGTCTCTAACTCTTATAGTTTCTGAGATCTAGGTGTTCATACAGACGTCAGGACAGACGGACATTGCTATATCGATTCGGCTATTGATGCTGATCAAGAATATATATACTTTATGGGGTCTGCCACGCCTCCTTCTGCCTGTTACGCACATTTTCGTTAAAACAAATCCAATAGACCCCTGTACTTTTTTTAAGTACGGGCTCTAAAAAGCGACTGACATCGATATTGCTCTCAGTTCTTTCTATTAGACCCTAAATGCACTCTTAGATGTGTGCATTCCAAATTATGTTCCATCGTCTGGTTCTATAAAGCCTCCTGGTTTACACATAGACTTTCTTATTTAAAGAATATTAAATCAAAATATTTTAAAATATATAAGAAGTCTGGTTCAAGTCTTGACTGGTCTAAATAGACAGTAGCCCAGTCTGACTTCGCCAATTTAAACTCGCTACTCTACGAGAAATATTTAAGTCGATGCAAAAGACAGTTTTCCCGTGACACTAAAAAATTTAATAAATTTGTTAACTTGAACCGTAAATCCTCCAGTTTACCTTCATCTTCTTTTCTTGAGACAAATAACACTTTGTGCTTCGTTGTGTCAAGTCGTGTTTTACCAGTGCTCTGGCAAAGTGATCGTTATTTATTAACAAAATCGGTATTTGGCAATTGTTTTATGTGAAATTCTACTGCATGTGCATTTGTGTTACTTAAGCTAATTATTTGTCTACCTCACAGTGAGTGTTTTGTGTTTTACAATTACATTTAATTGTGTTTTGTACATAATTGTGCTTGTCACTGTGCTTTTTGTTTTTGTAAACAAATCTCTTGAGCTTTTATTCTTTCGCTCTCTTGCTCTCATTTCTTTTCGCGCGCGTCTGCTTGTGTAAGCTGCGCTCAACAGTCTTTGTTTTTGTACTGTCTTGTGCTTCATTCGCCCGCTTTCTCGCTCTCGCTCTCTTTCTATTTTTCTCTCTCTATTTCTTGAGCAGTGATTATCTGTTTATACCCTACTTTTTTTTGAGTATATTAGTTTTACAAAAATGTCTGTCTGTTGCATTAAAAACTGCACATGCGAAAATGATGCTAAGGCTGAATATATTTATTGTTGGCTGTGCGATAATCTATCACATGTTAAATGTGCTGGTTTCACAATGAGAGTCAAGGACTATATTTCTAACAAGTCCGGTCTGAAATGGTGCTGTGAGTCTTGTCGTGAGTCTGAATTGAATATGAGTAAGTTCATGAGGCATACAAGGCTGGGTTTTAATACCCTATACAAAGTGTTTAGTAAACTTCAATGCGAGTTTCAAGCCATGGAAGAAAAATTTAATAGTTTTAAATTTGAAGATGAACCTGGCAATAATCTTCTGCCTCAAAATCCAAATATTATGGTCACACCAGCTCGATCTTTAGCTCTTTCTCCAGCTACTCCGACTCAAGTCAATATTGGGCAACAACTGGAACAACTGACACTTCGGCTGATAATGTTAAAGCCTACATCCAAGCCAGGAATATTGCTACTAATATCACTGTGGAAAAGTTTAAGTTTAATTATGTATGGGATATTTCCTCTTTTAAAATAAGTGTTTCGGCTGAAGTTTTTGACTGTATATGTTCAAATACTTTTTGGCCGAAGGACTTAATTGTTAAAGAGTATTTATCAACAAAAAGAAATCGGCCTCCGATTACACTGCCTCGAAATCCTTCTGGCTCCTCAACTTCCTCTTCTGTGGTGCCAAAAACTGAATTCTTCTCTCATTCTATCCTATCAAAATGTTAGAGGTCAAAGTACTAAACTTTCTAAGCTATATGTAGATAGTCTATCTTTTAATTTCAATTTAATTGTGCTTATGGAAACTTGGCTGAAGCCCGAAATACCAGATTCATCTATTTTTTTACAGTACACTCAGAAAAAAATGCCATCCTAGAATTAAATACAACCGCACTTAAATTTATCCCGTTTTGTACTTAAAATTTTAAGATTCCTGTGTACTAAAAATCTTAAATTAAGTATGATTCGATCTTAATTTTAAATTTTTTACCGACAATAATGTGATTTAATAGTCCGATTTCAACCAAACTAAGTCAGACTTAGTTAGACCATGCCAAAAGCATAATCTGTGAGTTTGGTTGAGATATCTTTAAAATCAACAGAGTTTTGAGTATTAAACAACTATTTTAAAAATTTAAGATTGTTGTGTACTAAAATCTTAAATTGAGTATGAATCGATCTAAAATTTAGAATTTTCAAGATGGAAAGAAAGTTAAAAATGAGACCGTTTCGAACTAAAATCAAGTACATTTCGGAATATTTCTTTTGCATTGTCGTACCTTAGAGTTCTCAACTGGTTCTAGCTACGCAAATATGACGTTAGGCTTGGCTCGCTGGTAAAATCAGAACCTATTTCGAAAGGTCGCTATCCAAAAAAATACACCATTATTATGGTATTGGTAATGGTAATGGTATTTAATTTTGGTATTTTGCTTAATTTTAGTATACATACTAAAGTATGTTTTAAAATTACAATTAATTATTTATTAAAATTTTTTGTACTTGAAATAAGTATATTTAGGATTAAGTTCAAGATTGTTTTGTACTTAAAGTAGTATGTTTTAAATTTTTACAGACTTGAATTAAGCCCAAAACGTACTTAAAGTATCCCGAAAAAATCTCATTTTAAGATTTCCGTACTTGCGAAAACCGAACTTGAATTAAGATTTTTGTACTCAGTTTTAGGAATTCCGAACTTACCCAGCTTTTGAGAACGTTTGTACTTGAAAATCGCCATTTTAAGTACGGAAATCTTGATTTTTTTTCTGAGTGTGGGTACACCTTGTTTCGATGTGATCGTCTATCACGAAGGAGAGGTGGTGTCCTTATTGCCGTTGATTCCGACCTTTCTTCGGAACTAGTTCCAATTAATGTTCCCTCAAATATTGAGTTTGTAGCCATTAAAATATATTTAAATGGTTTCTCCATTTTTACAACCTGCTCATACATTTCGCCGGACTTAGATATGTCTATTTATCACGAGCATCTGCGCGCTATTCGATTGATCTCATCCATGTTATCCAATAATGACATCTTACTGGTATTCGGTGATTTTAATTTACCTAATGTGGTATGGTCGGATTCGCCAAATGTGTTGGTTCCGTTAAGCTCTGATGAATTTATTAATTCACTCCTTGAGCTGTCTTTATCCCAAGTCAACCCGGTTCGAAATTGTAATCACCGTCTTCTTGACCTGATATTTACATCGGACCCCTCTTGTAGTACTATTTCACGTATTGACCCTTTAGTATTTCCTGAAGACCCCTACCATCCTACTCTAGACTTAGTTTTAGAGTTGCCTGGGTATGAGCTTATTATTTCAAATAAGGTTGTAGTTCTATCTCGATGTTTCCGAAAAGCTGATTTTTCTAAAATAAATTTTTTAATTTTACAAACTGACTGGTCGCAACTTTACTCTTGCACAAACATTAACATGGCCTCTTCTATTTTTTATGATATCGTGAATTCGCTTTTTGATGAGTGCGTTCCCCGTGAGTTTCCTAGGAGATCTAATAGACCTCCGTGGTTTTTTGGGAGCTAGGTTAGGTTAGAGCGGCTGTCGATTCTACGACTCACTTAGGCCACAGTTGGGCCCATTGTGGTACCGCGGATCTAGGGTTCCCTTCAACCTTTGTGGTGACATGTCACTCAGTAGGGCGTCCAGTTTGATAACTGAATAAATTTAGCGATTTTGCGCGGTGTAATTGAGGCAAGTTCACCTAAAGTGGAGAGAAAAGGTTTTCCCAGGGTGTGGAGTCTTCTATTACTCAATGCGGAACAAGAGCAGAAGAAATGTTCGGGTGATTCAATTTCTTCTTCGTCTCTACAGCTCCTGCAGAAATCATTGTATGGGGCATTCAGCCGTGTGGCGTGGTTGCCTACCAGCCAATGTCCTGTCAGTGCTCTTACTACTGCAGAGCAGTCTGTTATGCTTAGTTTACAAAGAATACTAGAACGAGTCTTATTCAGGTGAGGCCAGGTTTGCCTCGCGACACGACAATGGTGTGTGTTTTGCCATCGGTCCTCGCTAACTGTTATAGATTGGGCTAGAATTAGTAGCTTGCAGGTCGCCAGTGGCATACGCGTATCCTCCTTGTCAGGACGGAGGTATACTGTTGTACCATTCCTGGCTAGTTCATCAGCTATACAGTTTCCTGTAATGTCCTGATGCCCTGGCACCCATATTAGGGAAATGTCGAAATGCTCAGCCATCTCATGTAGAGATTTGCGGCAGATCGAAACTGAGGTGGAATTAGTTGTGGTCGATTCTATGGACTTGATAGCTGCTTGGCTGTCACTGTATATGTTAATACGGCCCGAATTGACTTGGGATTCTCTTAGGAGTTTTAAGGCTTCATTTATAGCCAGGATTTCGGATTTGGTCAGGTAGTCTAAAAGAGACCTGTATATTTAGATCCTGAGAGTATACCCCTCCACCCACTTGATTGTTCAACTTTGAACCATCTGTGTAGAAGGATATGGCCCCACTCTGTCCTGGGGTATGTGATGACCATTCCTCCCTGCGCGGAATGGTTGTTTGAAAGGGAGTTTCAATATGCTCAATTGGCATACAGTAGTCCGTTCTAGAAGGAACTATTTGGTTATCCTTAAGGATAGAGGAGTGCCCTGTTGAGCATTCTGTCCAAGAGTTAGAGTCTCTCAGTCGAATTGCTGTCATGGTGGCAATATTTTTGCTTACTTGCCTGATTGGCTGTATGTTAAGTATGGCGTCTAGAGTTTCGCCAGGTGTTGTGTTGAGAGCACCTGTGATGCATATTTCGGCCATCCTTTGAATTTTGTTGAGCGGTTTGTTTATGGACTGCTTTGTTAAGGCAGGCCACCATATTGCTATACCATATAGTAGTATTGGTCTGACTATAGCTATGTATAGCCAGTGGACGATATATGGCGACATGCCCCATTTCAGGCCGATCGCTTTCCTGCAAGTGTAGAGTGCAACTGTTGCCTTTCTACATCTATCTTGCGTATTAATTTTCCAGTCCAACTTCCTGTCCAGAATTAAACCCAAGTATCTGGCGCTTTCGCTGAAGGAGAGGACGGAGTCTTTTATTTTTGGGGGTATTAGAGTTGGGATTTTGTATTTTCTAGAGAAAAGTACAAGTTCCGTTTTGGCTGGGTTTACTCCCAGGCCACACTCATCGGCCCAGGTGACCAGTTTTTGTAGCTTGACTGACATCAAGTCGCATAGTGTTTGAGGGAATTTTCCCGTGAAAATAAGTGCTACGTCGTCCGCGTAGGCAACCACCTGGTAGCCTCCACCCTCGATGTCGCATAACAGCCTGTTGACTGCTACGTTCCATAAAAGAGGAGATAGAACCTCTCCTTGAGGTGTTCCCCTACTGACGAACCTGGAGAGTGTTGAAGAGCCAAGTGTGGACGTTACGACCCTGCTTGTGAGCAATTGGTCGATGAGTCCCACTAGCCGGCTTTCAATCCCCAAGTTTGTCAGTGCTCCAGTGATAGCTTCCGGGACGACGTTGTTAAAAGCTCCCTCGATGTCTAGGAAAGCTATGAGGGAGTATTCAGTGAGCGAAAGGGATTTTTCTATAGTGGCGACTACGGAGTGCAAAGCTGTTTCCGTCGATTTGCCTTTCCGATATGCGTGTTGAGAATTAGACAAGAGATGGGGGGGAATGGATGCTCTTAGATGAAGAGCCAAGAGTCGCTCGAAGGTTTTGAGCATAAATGACGACAGGCTGTTCGGTCTAAAGTCCTTTGCTGTCGTATGGGATGATTTGCCAGCTTTTGGTATGAAAACTATTTTAGAGACTCGCCATGTGTCAGGTATATGGCCAGTTTTGAGAACTTCTAGAAAGATAGATTGTAGCCAGTTTATGGCAGTGTCTCCTGCTTGTTGTAGTTGAGCAGGAAAAATGCCGTCTGGTCCAGGTGACTTATACGGTTTAAAGCTGCTTATAGCCCAGGCTATATTGCGTTTGCTTAGAAGAGAGGGAATGATGGGCACCTCAGTAGGGGCTTGGTATCTACCTTGATTGGTTGCTTTGCAACCTGGAAAGTGTTTTATTAAGAGTACATCCAGCGACTCTTCGCTTGATGTAGTCCAGGTGTCATCCTCTTTTTTGAGGTATCCAAGTGTGGGGGCAGATTTCGATAAAATCTTCCTCAGTCTGGCCGCGTCCGGTGTTGATTCTATGTCAGAGCAAAAAGCTCTCCATGAATCTCTTTTGGCTTGTCGTGTCGCCTTTTTGTATGTTAAAAGGGCGTGTTTGTAATTGAGCCAAGATTCTTCTGCGTTAACAGCCTTGGCTTGATTGAAGAGGTTTCTCGAGCTCTTGCGAAGTTCTTGTAGGTTGGGATTCCACCATGGTGGTTTCTTTCCCCTTTTAGGTCTGCTGATGGGACAAGCAGCCTTGAAAGCAGAGTTGCAAGCCTTAGTAAAGGTTTCTACTAGGTAACTTAGTCGCTCTGTGGATTGAAGTCCTTCAGGTGCTACCTCTGGGATAGCCTTTTTAAGGATAGCAGTAAATAATGGCCATTTGGTCTTTCTCAAGTTGATAAAAGGTAATGGTTTAGAGTGCCTCAAGTTGAGGGAGAATTCGATGTATCTGTGAGCAGAGAAGGAGTGATCGTCTGCCACTTTCCAGTCTCTGATTAGATCATATAGAGGATAGGATACCAGGGTAAGGTCAATGACCTCCTTCCTGTCCTTAATTATAAAAGTAGATTCACAACCTTTGTTGCATAAAACTAGGTTAGTACTGAGGAAATAGTTTAGGAGTGACTCACCCCTTGTGTTTGTATTTGTGCTACCCCACTGGGTATGGTGTGCATTGGCATCGCATCCAATGACAAGGTTGATACTTCGCGTTTCGCAGTCTTTTATTAGACTTCTCGTGACGTCTTCTGGAGGAGGGCCCGGGTGATCGTAGGCCAAATAGCAGGACAGCAACCTTATCGGAGCAGGGTGGAGACATCTGAAGATGGTCCCTCCACCACTGTCACGTTCGCGTCCTCATCGTCCGACGCTACATCCGAGGTGGCCTCTCCTTCACCCAGTTGGCACATTTCCTTCAGATCCCGCGTTATGGTGGACGCATCGGAAATATAGCCGCGTTCAGCGTCGCTATGTTCCGGATCCTCTGGCTCTGCCGTTATGTCCTCCTCGACTGGCATGTCGGGAGAATCTATACCGGCCGCGGTGTCCGACCTATACACCCGAATGGAAACAGAGCTGAAACCGAAGTTCAGCTCGTTACCAGCGGCCTCAATTGGGGCGAGCGATTCTTTGTTGAGAATCAACACGACCTGGTTCGTTGGACCCTTCATCTCCTCTACTTTCACAACTTTCCAGTCGTGAGTGGGGAGACTCGGGTTGCATCGTTGGAGCATCTTAACGATTCGCTCCGGTTCCTTGATGGAGGATGGAATCCACATTCTGGCCCTGGGCCGGACCGGAATGTCGCTCCACTTTACAGCCTCCAGCTTGGCTCCAGGATACACCTCGCCGATATTGGAGACTGCCGCTCTGTAGAGCTCTGCAGACCTCTCATCGTCGCAAGCTATAACCTTCACGCTACCTTGATACCACCCGACATCTTTGCAGACCGGTGGTGGTCCAGGTTCCTGCTCCAGCATCTCGAAGCAGCGGATGGCCAGTGCCGTCTCCACCCACTTCCACTGGTTTCTGGGAATCCTCCCGCCCGAATCACCTCGGTCAACGACTCCAATGAGGATCCGTTCCTTGGCGATTTGGGCGAAGGATTTGCCCACCTGAACCCTTGACTTCTTGGCGGATGGGCCAGGAGTCTCTTGAGATCGCTGTCTCTTTGCCTGAGCCATTGCTTGCGCCCTGGGTGCCTGCTCGCTGTAAGCGGGTAGCACACTCTTGGCCCATGCCACCTTTTCCAGCCACTCCCCTGAAGGACTGGCCTCTGCTCCTGCGTTTTGACGCTGAAGGATGATGCCAGCAGTTCTTTTCTCAGCATATGAGAATTTTCTTGCGACGCTGGCTGTTGGAGGTTTCCCCATCGCACCTGCACCCGAAAGTGGCACTGCCGCACTAGTGCTTTGCTGTGCCTCTTTGGTGACAGGAGATGGTGGAATCACTCCATCTACCCCAAGGCCCGGGTGGAATACGGGTTTTCTTGGACCAGCTATGCAAGGTCCACCGGCTGGCATGGTGACCATCTCCGGTGTCAACGATAGGCTTTGGCCAGGCTTTGAAGCCCCTGCCGCTGCCGACGACGAGGAACCTGCGATTCCGTCGTCATTTTTATTGTTTTTTTTTTTTGGGAGCTAAAGCGGCTGAAAAATGTGAAGTCGCGATATTATAAAAGGTTTAAGTGTTCGGGATTTCCATCTGATTTGTGCCGCTATATTAGCTCGCGTCGTTACAATGAATATTTAAATCGTTGTCGCTTACAATTCGCTCAAAATCCCAGAAAGTTCTATAACTTTGTAAACATGAAGCGTAAATCTTCTGTATTACCCTCTTCCGTTTCCTATGAAGAATTGAAAGCAAATAATGATCAGGCAGCAGCCGATCTGTTTGCTAAATTCTTCCAATCTACTTATACATCTTCTAACTTAATTTCTAATGCTCCTTATCCTTTCACTATACAAAACTCTAATTGCATTTATTTTCCTGTGATCCCTGAAAGCTCGTTACTAAACGAACTTAGTATAATTAAACCTGGTTTCCAACCGGGCCCCGATGGAGTTCCCGGATGTGTACTTCGATACTGTTCTGGTTCTCTATGTAAGCCACTACTAAAATTATTTGAGTTGTCTGTCAATTCTTGCTCTTTCCATTTATTTGGAAGGAATCATATATAATTCCGTTTCACAAAAATGGTTCTAAGTCGGATGTTAAAAACTATAGAGGTATCTCCAAATTGTCTGCAATGCCAAAAGTGTTTGAGAAGCTGATTACTTCTCAACTTCAACACTTATGTAGTTCTATAATTTCACCTTGCCAACACGGTTTTGTGAAATCAAGATCTACTACCACTAACCTTCTGGAACTGTGCTCTCTTGTGATCTGACTTCACTAAGGCTTTTGATTCTGTTAATCACTCTCTTTTGCTTCATAAACTTAATCTTATTGGATTTCCTCATAACCTACTTAATTGGATTTCTGAATATCTTAATTCTCGAACCCAAAACGTCCTTTTTAAAAGCTGTCTGTCTAAACCTGTCCTGGTAACCTCTGGTGTACCTCAGGGAAGCCATCTTGGTGCTTTACTCTTTAATCTTTTTATTTACGATCTCCCATTAATCTTTTCCCACTCTCATATACTAATGTATGCTGATGATGTGAAGCTATGCTTTTCGTATAATAACATAAATTCCCATCACTTTTTGCAAGCAGATGTCGATTCTTTTTTCGCCTGGTGTAATTTTAATCAATTACATCTAAACTGCTCAAAGTGTAAGGTTATGTCATTTTACAGAAGCAGGTCTCATATATTTAACTACACGATCGACCGAAACTGCTTGGACAGACTTAATCGCGTGATTGATATAGGAATACTCCCTGATCATAAGTTAAAATTTGATCTTCATATTGCACACACTGTCAATAAGGCTACAAAAGTTCTTGGATTCATTAAACGATGGTCTAAGGAATTTGGTGACCCTTATACGACTAAATTCCTATATACCTCTCTCGTTCGTCCTATTTTAGAATACGGATCTTGTGTGTGGTCGCCACAATATATGGTACACCAAAATTCAATTGAGTCTGTTCAAAAGAAATTTCTTCTTTTTGCTTTTCGTGGCTTCAACTGGGACCCTGGTTTAGACTTGCCCTCATACACTGATAGACTCTCATTGATTAACCTTCCTTCTTTAGCTAATCGGCGCACTATGCTGGGGGTTATGTTCATTATCAAATTGCTTAAGGGTGATATTGACTCCTCTGTACTACTTAGCCAAGTTAACTTGTCGGTTCCTCCTAGGCGTACACGTAACTTCATTCCTCTTTCTCTTAATACCTGTACTACTAACTACTCTCTGCATGAACCTTTTAGAGTACTCTGTGCTGAATATAATCCACTTTATCGTGTTTTCAACTGTGAAGCTTCTCTTCCTACTATTAAATTTCTAATTCTAAACTATTTAAACAGTAGGCACTAACACAACATAACTTTCATTATTTTCCATCATTGATCTGATTGGGTTTTTTCTGGGTTTTCCCCAATCCTTGCAACAAATGTTGGATCAATTAAATATTTTTTTTTAATTCCCCAGACTTGACTTAACTTAATTTAATTTTATATTTTTATAATTTCAGTTATATCATATAATCATATATAGTTGTTAATTTAAATTGTTAATTTAATTCCAATTTTATCTTTATATTAATTTTGTTTTATCTTCTTCATAATTTAACTTTTTTGTCGACTGATCTTAGTTGACGTAAGTAAATAAATAAATAAAAAATAAATAAATAAATAATGCCGGCAACCACTCTGCAGCCGCTGAACTATTTGCAAACTTTTTTCAATCCACCTACTCTCCAATCTCCACTTTCAACTCATCTTATCCTTATTCTATTTTTCAATCTAACACTATGTTTGCTCCCTCTATTTCTTATAACAATATAATCTCTTCCATTAGTTCTTTAAAATCTTCCTTCATTCCTGACAGCATTCCTAGTTGCTGTTCTTCTTTAGCTGCTCCGTTGCATAAGCTTTTCAATCTATTACTTGAATCTTCAATCTTTCCATACCTTTGGAAATAATCTCCACAAAAAAAGATGGTAAGTCGAACTACAGAGGTATTGCAAAGCCATCAGCCATTCCTAAATATTTGAAAAATTCCTTGTTTCTTCTTTGCAGTATTTCTGTAAATCGATAATTTCCCCTGCACAACACGGCTTTATTAAGGGTCGATCTACTACGACCAACTTGATTGAATTTACCTCCCTAGTAAATGATGCATTTTCAGAGAAATAGCAAACTGATGTCATTTACACTGACTTCAGTAAAACTTTTGACTCTGTGAACCATGACCTCTTACTTTACAAACTTAACTGCATAGGTTTCCCTCCCGCCTTTATACGTTGGGTTTCCACTTACTTAAAAGGCAGGACCCAAAAAGTGTGTTAAGGTATTTCCAATGTGTCGGTGGACACAAGCAACGAATTCGGAGCACGTGCTGCTGAGGCTATCAAGGAATGTAGAAGTTTTTTTTTGAGGAGAAATACAACCATTCGACTTCGTTCCCAAATTACAAGAGACCTTTATTTTCTTCAATAGCGATGGCCTTTTTTGATTGATAGTAACGAGTATTCATTTC
The DNA here is from genome assembly GCA_951394115.2 of Drosophila phalerata. NCBI lineage: Eukaryota > Metazoa > Arthropoda > Insecta > Diptera > Drosophilidae > Drosophila > Drosophila phalerata. Next base: position 12,417,891 of record OX596004.2, read on the forward strand.
AATAGCTGTAGATAGTATTCATTTACCATTTCAATAACTATCGATAGTTCACTACTTAACTAATATATGTTATAACAAATGATCTGACTTAACACTCCCCGCGTTAAACGAACGTTCAAGAGAAAGGCAACGGGGCGACTTTATGAATTGCGCGTTTAAATACTCCAGTTTTAGTCTTGACTTCGACCACGCGGACTTTTCCATTAGATCCTGGAACGGCGATGATAACACTAGGCAACAAATTTGAACTTTTTGGCTATTACACGTACCAAACCCACTTTTTTCGATAGATTTGGGGCCAAATACGATGAAAAATTTTTTTTTTTTCTTTGGTAAAATTTTTTTTTTTAGAATTTTTTAAAATTGCCTTTTTTGTTGCTCTTTTTTTTACAGGTGCGCCCACTTTTGTCATCATTACTCGTGAATGACAAAACAGATTTTCAAAAGCCTTACTTTTTCGCAAAGCCAATCAATATATCTAGAATTTATTTTTGCAAAGTTTTAGATTTAAACTAATAGTTTAAGAGACATCAATTCTTGAATTAAGAAAAATTTTTTTTAATCCTTTTTTACTTTAACTCGAGGAAAAGTCGAAAAAAATTTATTACGTTTTGTCTTTAATTTTATTTGCATAGCTTCATTAATTATGCGTCGTTTAAGATATGTCTTATCAAAATCTGTGGAGAAACGACGAGAAAGCCAAATTTATAAAAATTCTAAAAAAAAAATTCACCATAGAAAAAAAAAAAAAATGTTTTTCGTCGTTTTTGGCCCCAAGTCTATCCAAAAAAGTGGGTTTGGTTCGTGTAATAGCCAAAAAGTTCAAATTTGTAGCCTAGTGTAATTAATGCTAAAACTGGGCAAAACATGTCTTTTGTTAATCTTAAGCAGACTCCAAATGTCACAGAAGCATTGAAAATTAGTCTAATAGGAAGACATGGGGTTAATCTTATGAGATCAAAGCCTGGCAAGGAGCTGATTCAATGTTTAAGATGCCAAGATTACGGACACTCCCGAAACTATTGCCTTAAAAAGCCGGTCTGTGGAAAGTGCTCAGGAGATCACGCAACTGGATCACACTTTTGTGAGCTGCGCTCCAGTGCTACCTGCATATGTGCCAACTGTGGTGATGATCACGCCTCCGACTTTAAAGGATGTAAAGTAAGAATTGATTTGACCAAGAAAATAAAGCTTTCTGCTAGATTACCGACCAACGGACTTCGAAACGTAGAAAAGAAGGGAATCAGAAGTCATCAAGCTCCAGGGCAACATTTATGTGGGGAATCTCCGCTGCCAAGGACTGCTTCAACTCACAATAACAACACTCTTCGACTTTCAATATATAACATAATTGTTTATTAACGTTTATTAACGTAATTCATTTCTACATGAATTCAGCAACGGTGCTGGTATTATTGGGTCCCTCATCATCTCCAACCTTTTCTACTAAATACGTGCCATGTCGCATTTTCTTAACAATCTTGTATTGCCCTAAATATTTCTTCTTCAGTTTTACTCCAGATCCAAACTGCGTACGTTTTATAGCGACCAGATCATTGAGCTCATATTCAGTTTCGGGTTTCCTATTCTTATTATATGATTTTTTGTTTTCTTCCTGAATCTTAGATATATTTTCTTTTGCAACCTTTCGAATCTCATCCTTTTCTTCTTGTAGGTCATTAAGCAACTCCTCTTCTAACATATCCTTAATCTCTTTATCATATTCTGTTCTCATTTCTAATCCGATAAGTATCTTGAATGGCGATATTTTCGTACTCCTTGGAGGGGAAGAGTTAATGTACTTCTGTACCCTACCTACGACTTTGTACCAAGCTCTGGAATCTTCGGAGCACATTTTTGTTAACAATGATATAACAGTACGGTTAATGCGCTCTACTTGGCCATTGCCTCGCGGAACGCCTGTGGCTATTAACAAATGCTGAATATTTTTCGATTCGCAATATTTCTTAAATACATTCGAGGTAAATGCCGTTCCTCGATCTGTGATTATACAAATGGGATCTCCAAACAACTCAGACTGCTTATACAACCGATCAACAACTTCATCAGATCCTGTGCTCTTGGTGGGATACAACCATACAAACTTAGAAAAAGCGTCTACTACAACTAAGATATGATTATACAACTTCTTGGTTAACTCCATTGGTCCGATATGGTCAATATGGAACGTTGTCAATGGTCTATCTCCTTTACTGATGGCATTCAAAAAACCTTCCTTCTTCCCTGTCTTTGCCTCGCTTACAATGCATTCTAGCCAAGATTTCACAATTATGTCGACTTTACCTGTGAGACCCGGTATATAATACTCCTTCTCTATTGAATCAATGGTCTTCTTTACCCCAAAATGCCCTTGACGATGAGCTATCGTGATTATCTCTTTCTCCATACTAGATGGTATTACGATAAGTTCCTTGATGGGATCTTTGTGCAGCACACCATACTGCAGAAAAAAATCGTCATAGGTTCCCTGATCTAGCACTTTAATAATGGCATTGATCCATTCGTCTAAACTATGTGATTGTTTATTTTTGTCCTTTAATGTATCCTGCATCAGTAGACAATGTACTCTGCTCAATGCATCGACATGCCTCATCTTGGTTCCTGAACGATGCTCTATTTTGTATTGAAAATCTTGAAGGAATGTCGCCCAACGTGCTACTCGTAATGGTACATCCCGTTTTTTCATTGTCATAGCAAATGCGTTACAATCTGTAACAATTTTCATCTTAATGCCTAGCAAATAAACTCTCCACTTTTTAAGTGCCTCGATTATGGCCAGTACTTCCAATTCGTATGAGGAGTATTTCTCTTCGGTTGGTGACGTCTTATGGCTCATGTACTCTACTGGATGGAAGCTTTGATCACCGGCATCCTTCTGCAAAAGCATAGCACCATAGTCATAAATACTGGCGTCACAATGAACTTCAGTTGTGCCATTTGGATTAAACAATCGCAACACTGGGGCACTTGACAGACATGCCTTTAACTGATTAAATGCTGCCATCTCCTCTGTTCCCATTTGAAACACAGTGCTATCCCTCATCATATTTGATAGTGGTCTAGCAATGGTGGCAAAATCTTTGACGAATCTGCGAAAATAAGAAGTAAGACCCAAATAACGTTGAAGCCCCTTCTTATCCCTAGGAATCGGAAAACATTCCACTGCTTTTGTTTTCTCTCTTGTTAACTGAATAGTAGAGTTCTCAACAATATATCCCAAAAACTTAACTGTTCGCTTCAAGAACTGACACTTTTCCCATTTAATTTTTAGACCTGACTGCTCGGCTAAACGTAAAACTCTTCTTAGCTTCTCTAGGCACTCTTGTTCATCTACAGCTGGTATAATAAGATCGTCCATGTATAGAATTAATGTTCCATCGTCTAGAAGTGGTCTTAGAATTGCAAAAATGTATCTCATGAATACCGCTGGGGAATTGGTTATTCCAAATGGAACGAAATTGAACTCGTACTGTCCGTCTTAGGTTACAAAAGATGTAAAACGTCGTGAACTCTCTTCGACTGGCACAGGAAAAAAACCATTACACAAATCCAAAGTAGTAAACACTTGTCCCTTTTGGATTTTGTGTAAAACGTCATCGATTATCGCAGTGGGAAAATTGTCTCGTATAATCTTCTGATTGAGCTGTCTGTAATCACAGCATAGTCTCTTCTTTCCGTCTTTCTTGGCAACTAAAACAATAGGGGAGGCGTACTCAGAAAAACTATGACGAATAATTCCATCCTTCAGCCACTCCCCTATTTGCTCTTTCACCTTCTCTTGGTCACTGTATGGCAAACGTCTGGGTCTCTGATATACAGGTATATCATCCTTAAGTATAAGCTTCATTTCAACAGGATACTTTACTGGTTTTAACTTTTTTTTTTTTTTTAATAAGCTTTAGAACTTCTTTTTTGACTTCTCCATTTAGATAGGAAAAATCAATCTCGTCTTTACCATCCTCGGGTATTGTCGACGTCATTATCTGAGAGAATTCTTTCTGTAAGTCCAGTATTGGGTTCTCTTCATCCATTGAAATCGGTTTTTGAGTACAGATTTGATGATCTGAGACTTCTTGACCTTCATTCTTTTCTCCGACTGATACATCCTTTTTGTGAAAAACTGCACCTTTGCTGCTGATGGTCACATTTACATAAGTGAAAACATCGCTGCCAATAATGCAACTGTAGAGAGTATCACTGTCTCGAACTACGTGGAAGCATAACTCAATTGGAATGTTGTCTAACTCTGTCTTGATCATAAAATATCCAAGTGTTCGAATCGCCTTCTTTCCTATGCTTACCAACTCTTTAATCTCGCGCCTTAATTGCACTGGATAAAGCTCTTTATATGTACTCTCACTTATAGAACAAAGATCACTACCAGAATCGAATAATGCCGATACCGACTTGCTACCAATGCAAACATTCTTGAACACCCTGTTTGAAGTTCTTTGCGTCATTTGCTGCGACTGCGCATTCTCTTTCTTTTGCTCTTTTGATGTACACAGATTAGCCTTATGACCTAACTGGTTGATTTTAAAACACTTGACTTCTGTCTCATTGCAGTTTCTGGCAATATGGTTTTTACCTCCACACTTGTAGCAACGAATGCCCTCTTTCTCAGTTTTTGCCGTTCCTTTTTCGATTTTAATTTTCTGTTTAGACTCTGTATTTGTGGATATTTTCTCATAAATTAGCATTTTATCACGGAGCTCTTTCAGATTTGTGGCCTGATATAAAACGCTTTTATTTTGCTTGGAATCTGGAATACCTTCAATTATGTACTCTATGAGACTCTCATCATCTAAATCTGCCTTTTTTGCAATGATATGATAGAAATAGTCCACTAAGGATTCCTCTGACTTTTTCCTCCTACCATCGAGTTTCTTATGCACTTGTTTAGCTGATAACTTTATTGTAAATTCTGATAATGCCTCTTTCAGCGTACTCCAATTGGTAAGACCATCTTGACTATTTACGAAAAGCTTTGCAGCTCACTTTAACAATTGCCGCCCATATATAAACTTTTGCAAATCATTCCACTGAACAGTCCCTGCAATATTCTCAAAATCTATGAGCCATTCATTAACATCTTTTTGCTCACCAGAATCAAATTCTATCAATGACTCTTTAATATCTTTCAGTGTAAACGTCATTGTGCTGGGTATCTCTATGCGACTACTTTGCTCTTTTTTTATTTATTTATTTATTGTCAAGCTATAAGCAGCCGACATTTAACTATACATTTAAATTAAAATATAAATTTAATTATTACAGTGTAATGTAAATGTAATTATAAATATATATTTTATATTCTGGGGGTATCTAAAATGAAAAAGAAAACGATTGGTCCAACATTCGTTCAATCAGACCAAGATAAAATTAGAGATTAGTTAGTTAGTTATAAGTTAGAAACAATAATATAGAGGCTTTAATAGTAGGCGAAGAACGCTCGAAACTAATCGTACGGTACAGATTGTTATAGTCAGCACACAGAATACGAAAAGGTTCATGCAAAGCCCAGTTAGTGGTGCAATGCTGAAGATAAAGAGGATTAAAGTTACGAGTTAATCTAAAAGGTATGTTGAAAGTTATTTCGTCCATCAAACTAACTGAGTCTACTTGACATTGTAGTAATTTATGGACGAACATTACTCCAAGCATAATTCAACGATTAGTAAGAGAGGGAAGATGGATTAAGCAAAGTCTACTAGAGTACGAAGGCAACTGTATTTCTGAGTTCCAGTTCAAGCCGCGAAGAGCAAATATTAAAAATTGTTTTTGAACCGATTCTATTCTGGCACGATGTTATTCGTATTGAGGAGACCAAATGCATGACCCATACTCAAGAATCGGACGAACAAGAGATGTATATAAAAGCCTAGTAATATAAGGATCATCAAATTCCTTTGACCATCGCTTAATAAACCCAAGAACTCCCATTGCCTTATTGACTGCAACAGCAATATGTTTATCGAACTTCAGTTTATGATCTAGAATTATACCCAAATCATTTACTGAGCCTTCGTTATCATTTAAACATTCCAAGATAATGCCATTTAGTGAATACTGACAAATATGCCGAAAGGATCTGTAGAAAGTCATTACTTTACATTTTGAACTATTTAAATTAAGCAAGTAGGCTTGACACCAAAAAAACAGTGCATTCCATAGATTTGGAAAAGACGAAGAGTCAATTGATAAAGTGAATAACTTATGCAGCGGTCTACACAAAGATTCCGCACAGTACTTTAATACGGAACCAGGCACACCATCGGGACCTGGTGTATGTACTGGCTTAATTAATTTAAGCTCACAAAGAAGAGAGCTTTCTGTGATTGCGGGGCTATACATACAGTTTATACTGCTCAGCATGTAAGGGTAAGAGTGACCATCACGGGGTCTACTCGTAGAGTATGTAGTTTGAAAAAAGTCAGCAAACAAATCGGCTATTGATTGGTCAGAATTAGCTTGAACGTTTTTAAAGGTGAGAGATGACGGAAATGATATAGTTTTGCGTTTAGAGTTTACAAAGTTATAGAACTGCTTAGGCTCTCTAGAGAATTCAACCTTACAACGTTGTAAGTAATTGTTGTTAAGTACCTGAAAATTGGAGTTGGTAATTACATATCTGGAGAAATCGTAAGGATTTCCAGACTTTTTATATTTTTTGAATTGCTTGGATTTCACATTTTTTAAATGTGATAACTCTCTAGAGAACCAGGGGGGTCTAGTAGAACTGATAAGAGATACAAGCGGAACGCAGATATCAAATAAAGAATTTAGAGTAATATAAAAAAGCTTAATGGCATTATCCAAATCAGAACATGCGTATAGTTGAGACCAATCCATACACGAAATCAGATTGTTTAGTCTATTGAAATCTGTTTTGCTAAAACACCGAATGAGCACAGCGGTATTAGATGATAATACATCTGAACGCAAAGGTAAATTAATGCATGTATTAAGAGCTGGATGGTATGGGTCTTCTGGCATAACCAATGTGTCAATCCTAGATACAATGATATTGGTGGGGTCCAATACAAATAGCAGGTCAAGTGTCCTGTTGATAGAATTGCAAACAGGATTGATTTGTACCAAAGAAAGCTCTGAGAGACCATCAATAAAACTATTGGAGTTATCAGGAATAAGTAAATTCGAGTCATTGGAGGCGATCCATCCAACATTGGGCAGACTAAAATCACCCAAGACAAAGAGCAAGTCAGTGTCAAAAGCTAAGGATGATATATATTTAATGGTGTTAAGATGAGTATCGTATACTGTATCATCAGCCGGGGGTGAAATGTAAGAACAAGTTAAATAAATAGAAAATTTATTGAAAGAAACTTTTACACAAATGAACTCAATGTCCGAATTAAAAGTGGTTGGAATCGGTTCCGAGGCGAGATTGGAGTCAACAGCCAATAATACTCCGCCTCCAATTCGAGTAATACGATCACATCTATATATAGAATAATTAGAAGAAAGAATAGAAAAATCTGATGTGGCGGGTTTGAGCCAGGTCTCAGTAAAACAGATGATATCAAAATCGAAGGAATGACTGTTAAGAAAGAGGCTAGATAGCTCACTACGTCATACAAATAATTATATGTGCATGACACATTTTTCAAATTAAAACACATACAAATTTTTTTAATTGTTTCAAAGTATGTGGATGTATTTATAGCATAATGCAAGATAAGAAAACAAAAAAAAATTAAAAATAATAATAATACTTATAAGAAAAAAATAATATTTAGGAAAATATTCATAGTTAATAATTATATGTGCATTTCATGACTTTTGTCTCTAAAGCTTATTAATGTTGGTCTATTTTAAAGTTGTCCTTCTTTCAATAATCAATACCTCTTCCTTTATTATCCAACACTAAATTGAGGCGATCCGGCATAGAATTGACTAATGACTGTAAAGTAGTTATGTCAATATTAGCCCATTCTCGTTCTATTGCCGATTTAAGGTGTCCTGCCGTCTCAAACTGTGTTCCGCTTTTGAAAACACGAGCGGACAGAATCCCCCAAAGGTTTTCTATCGGATTCAGGTCCGGACTCAATGCGGGCCACTTCAATACAGGAATTTTTCTGTCTTCGAAAAAGTCTTTGGTGACCTGTGCCGTGTGGATTGAAGCATTGTCCTGTTGGTAAGTCCAATCATCGCCAAAAAACTTGCCAGCAAAGTCTATTAATTCGCTGTCCAGAAGCTCTACATACATCCTGGCATTCATACGTGTGGATATGAAGCACATAGGGGTCTTTCCCTTGACGCAGAACGCGGCCCATACCATCACGGTGCCGCCCCCAAAGCCTCGCTTGTAGCAGGACAGCCGATCCTGGCGCAAATCTCGCCAATATTTCTTTTAGTTGTCTGGGCCATCTAAATTAAATTTTTTCTCATCGCTAAAGACGATGTTGTGCCACTCTTCATCCCAGAATCGATATCTGTTAGCAAATTCTAAGCGAGCCTTAATATGACGCTCCAAAAGTTTTGGTTTAGGTACCATTGAGGTATGCTTAAGGAGATGATTTTCGTTTAGAATTTGAACGATTCTACTCCTTGTTATTTGGAGTCCCATGTGAGCCCTTATTTGACCGCTGCTCATAGAATCTTCCACTGCTAGACGTCGAATCTGGCGTTTGCACCGTTCATCGATGTGGGTCTTCCTACCGCTGCGTCGTGCTGTACCATATTCAGGTGGATTTTTCAGAAACCTGGAAATACAGTTCCTATGTCGGTTGAGTCTGGTTGCTATATCGGAGATCTTAGAGCCGCTTTCATGCATGCCCATGATAATTCCCTGCTCGTAATCGGACAAACTAGTACCACGAGGCATTTCAGCCTAAGAACAATAAATATTATATACAAATTTAGCGAAATTCTTATAAATGATATACTTACAATAGTTATTTAAACAAATTTTCGCGAATCAAGCTTAAACTGCAGCACTATCAACGAAAAAAATCAGCTGGAACTGTTTTGCACATATAATTATTTACTACGCAATACCCAATGCACGAATACATTTTCGAAGTAACGGTACCACGAAAGACATTAGAATGGAAGAATTTCGGTCGCATGGTATACACAAAGTATAACATAATCATTCTGCATTTATCAAACTTCGAAAAATTTACTTATATCAGTAAAAAAAAACAAAAGCAAAAATGCACATATAATTATTTGTATGAGGTATTAAGGCCTCGTACATTTTGGTAAGCTAAAGAGATAGAGGAAATTAGTTTTTAGACCCCGTACTTAAAAAAAGTACAGGGGTCTATTGGGTTTGTTTTAACGAAAATGTGCGTAACAGGCAGAAGGAGGCGTGGCAGACCCCATAAAGTATATATATTCTTGATCAGCATCAATAGTCGAATCGATATAGCAATGTCCGTCTGTCCGTCTGTCCTGAAGTCTGTATGAACACCTAGATCTCAGAGACTATAAGAGCTAGAGCCACCAAACTTGGTATGTAGGTTCGCCTATATTGCAAGCAGATCAAGTTTGTTTCAAAATTTGGCCACGCCCCCTTTATCGCCCACAAATCTAAAACAAAAATTTCATATCCAAATTATAAGAACAATTTAAAAGCTAGTGACACCAAACTTAGTATTTAGGTTCCTCTATATTGCAGGCATACTAAGTCCATTTCTTTTTTGGATCGGACCACTATATCATATAGCGTCCATAGGAACAATCGGTCGAAATCAAGTGTTAATATGAAAAACTTTTTTGTTTTATGAGATATCTCAACCAAACTGATACAATATACATAAGATTGAGTTTTATATATCCTGTCCAAAGTTGGTTCAAATCGGACCACTATATCATATACCTGCCATAGGACCGATCGGGCGAAAATCAAGGCTTAGAAGGAAAAACTTTTTCGTTCTATGAGATATCTCAACCAAATTGATACAATATGCATAAGATTTAGTTTTATATATCCTGTCTAAAGTTGGTTTAAATCGGACCACTATATCATATAGCTGCCATAGGACCGATCGGGCGAAAATCAAGTCTTAGTAGGAAAAACTTTTTTGTTTTATGAGATATCTCAACCAAACTGATACAATATGCATAATATTTAGTTTTATATATCCTGTCCAAAGTTGGTTCAAATCGGACCACTATATCATATAGCTGCCATGGGACCGATCGGGTGAAAATCAAGTCTTAGTTAGAAAAACTTTTTTGTTTTATGAGATATCTCAACCAAACTAATACAGTATGCAAATAACTTGGTTTTATATATTCTGTTCAAAGTTGGTTGAAATCGGACCACTATATCATATTGCGCCCATAGGAAAAATCGGTCGAAAATCAAGTTTTAGTATGAAAAAATTGTATGTTTTATGAGATATCTCAACAAAACTTATGGAATATGTTATTAAGTTAGTCTTATATATTCTGACAGAAGTTGGTTTAAATCGGTGTAATGTATCATATAGCTGTCACTAAAAAAAGTAGTCGGAAATGTATTACAACGCTCTGCAACAGCATCTAGCGAGCAAAATATTCTTAAATTATGCTGCATTTACACTAGTTGATGCTGCGTCAATTCTAGCTATATCAACAATTGATATCCAACGTCAACGCATTTGTTGTGTTTACATTAGTTGATTGAGTTGACAACAAAACCGGGTTGCCAACTAATTTTCGAGTTGAGCAACGCGCAAGATGCCAACGCGTTGATATTGAAGTTGAGAGTAATTTACACCAGTTGATATCCACATTCGTTGACATTCACGTTGCTTAGCATTTTTCGTTGACGTCGATATTGTGAATGTATCGAAACTGATTTTAATCGATATTGTGTTGTTTTGTTAATTGAGAAAAGTAAAAAAGTGGTAAGTACTAATGCATATGTATTTTAAAACTAATTCATATGCAATTTGTTTACTTTACAATAAAATCAGATCAATGGCAACAGCGAAGAAGAGCAAAATAGCGGCAGCAGTGATTTTGGTTTTAGCTCTTGAGGACGAGGAAGAGCAAGAGCTAAAAAAACGCAAGCGAGCAATGTGGGTTCAAGAACTCTATTTGGATCGAGAATAAAGTGGATTTTTCCGATCATTTGAGACAATATTTCGATCGAATAGTCCTGATCGTTTTAAGGACTTTGTCCGAATGAGCCCAGACGATTTTGATTTTTTGCTTGAACGTGTGAAGCCTTTCATTCAAAAAGCGAACACAAGTCTCCGAAAACCTATATCTGCCGCAGAGCGGCTCACTGTGACTCTTCGTTATTTGGCCACTGGAGATAGCATGCACAGCTTAAGCTTCTTGTTTAAAATGCCGCGTTTGTTTTTGTTCTCTGTTTTTGTTTTTGTTAATGTTGTTGTTGATGTTGATGTTGATGCTGATGCTCTAGTTTCCTCGTCGTCTCCATCGGCATATTCCGAATCAAAAATGATTTCGAAATCATTCATTTTCGCACAAATTTTATTGCTTATTGTATACGCAAAACATTAATAAACATAAACATCAATATATCGTTAATCGATATCTATCGCCCGCAACCGAAGCAGGTCTACTTTCGATATTGAAATATCGTTTAATAAATATGCATATTAATAAATTAAAATGTATTTTAAAATAGCTTTTTATTATTAATTAATTTTTTTTATATACTGCACAGTTGAAAAAACAGACAACATTAATTAAATCGGATGGCGAGTGAAGTGTTGCCAGTCTTATCTGTACATAAAGTTTGTCAACACAAAGCAAAAGAATGAACACGAGCTCAACTCAATTTTGAGTTGTCAACGCGCCGATTGTGTCTTCAACTGTTGACACAAAGTGTTTACACTATGTTTACACTCAGAGCAACAATTGATGATTTTCGCATTGTCAATCTACTGTCAACGCAACAGTTGATCAAGTTGACAGCTGTTCACACTATATTTTAAATGACGATATTTCCCTAGGGTAAATAAAATTAAATTTATCCACCGAAATATCAGCATCTTGTATTTTGTTTTGAACATAAGCCTTAACATCATATGAAGACTGATTTTTAGAAAGCCTAGAGATGAAAACATGTCTCTTAGGATTCGGAGGAGGAATGCCTTGGAGGGTCCTTGACGGGCGAGGCGGTACGGCAGTCAGTATATTGGCTACCGTATCAACTGGCGCGACATTAAAATTCACACTACTGGATAAAGATGTTGATTGTGGGGCCGAAGTTTCAATAACATGTGGGTTACGGTGGGTCTTAACATGTTTAGGCAATAAATTGGTTGATAAATTGGTTGATTGAGATGTACCATTTGTATTTGAATGCTGCAGATACAGGTCTGATTGCGGGATAGAAAAGGAAGTCTGCGCATGCCGCGAAGAAGAACTACTCTTTTTTCGTTTAGGTTGCTCATTCAATAATGACGAATTACTGAACAAGTTTTCCATATCCGAAAAAACGACATAAGCTCTATGAAAAAGCTTCGATAAGTCCTTAAAACTTTCACTGGTTCGCTCCATATACTTGCGAACTTGCACCTCAATAGCCCGGCAAGTTTCACAACGCCATCTCAAGCCAACGTTTTTATCAAGACAATCTTTGACTTTAATGTTTAAGCCAACACACTTTAAATGAAAAGTCCGGTCACAAAAATAGCAAGAAGTAAACTCTTGCATGGAATCGGTAACATGACACTTGTTAAAATAACAGACCAAATCTGATGGCATAGTGATATAGGGTATTCTCTAGTCGATTCAAAAGTTCGTAAGGAATTGCAAATCGAAATGCCAACGCAAAGGCAAGAACACAGAAAAAACAGACAAAAACAATGCTTGGTTTAAAAGCGCCGCTTTAATGCAGAACGTAAACACAAAGCAACACAAAGATAGAATGAGAGAGCTAGCTAACGAAGAAATAGGCTTAACGCACAAACAAAAACAATGCGCTTGCGCTTGCAATGTTTAAGACGATTGTTAAGTGAGAGCACAACTAAGCACACTGAGAGCGAGAGAGCACGTTAACAGAATGTTAAGTACCCAAACAAAAGCAATGCACTTAGCAGCTGATTTAAAAGAGAGAAAGAGGGAATAAGAAAACAATAACAAATATATACGCACAAATTAATATACACATGAAAATTTAGGTTTTAATTTAAATAGAACACTATTTAAGTACAAAAAATGTACATATAAAACACCAAAAGCATATATATATTAACTACACAAATATAAATAATAATTACGTGGTTAAAATGCACAAAAACTATTCAATTCACAGAGCACAGTAAAAACACGACTGGACACAGAGAGAGTTAATGTGTTAATGTGTTAACACAATCTTCTGATTGTGTTTCAACTGTGTCTTCGTAAACCGATGCGTTATTCTGCTCAAGACCAAAGTATGAAATGAGTCTATTTTGCAACTCAAGCTTTTTTCCTTTCAGTGGTAATCCCAGCTGTCTTAACTTATTTTTAGACCCTGCACTGTAAGTTGTGTGATTTCGTGAACTAACATCAGTAAATTCTACGAATTATAAGAAACTTAAAATATTGTTAAAATCACTTAAATTAGTATAATATCGATGAATATTTTCTTAGCTCTAGTTTCCTAAATATTATTAATTATTCATCTCATAAAAATCAAATCAAATATTTCAGGTAACTTCTTTAAAATTTAATTTTAAGTTTAAAATTTGAATCTCTGTTAAATATCAAACTTCCTCTTGATGTTGTACTACTTACGTTTTCTCTGCTATTTTAACGCAGAAAACCTTCTTTGCTGCCGTCGTTCCCTCTGTCGTCACTCTGTTAACTCTCTGTTGCCCTCCGCCGCAGCACTGTTAACGTCTTCTGCCGCTCTGTGGCAACTCTGTTGTTCACTGCTACTCTGTTGACTTAGCAAATCGCCCCTAATGTTGCTTTGTCGCCTAGTTACACACACACGCAAAACTTTGTGTATGTCTCATCACTTTTGTCGATCCTCTATCTCGTTGCGTCTTGCTAATGCTCTCTCTTGCACGCAATTCGCTTCTGATGCTCTGTACTCTTGAATCGCACTCAAGCCTCTGGATTATTCAAATATAGAATATTGAAACGATTGAAGTCGATTTCGTCATTCTACAATTGTTGAACTTCTTTTGTGTCGTCACTTCGTTGATTCCCTTTTGTGGCGTCTCGCTGCGTCTCGTTCTGCTCATGCTCTCTCGCTCACACATCGGCCATTTGAATTTCACCACGACGCGTCATAATTTCACAACGTCGTAATTTTCTCAAAATTGTTTTGTCAGGTTAAATTTGGGAATTGCTTTAACAACAATACTACGACAATAATTTAATGATTAATGCGAATATGTTCTTTTAACAAGATCCCGGAGGAGCCCCCAAAGTTGTGGGGAATTTCCGCTGCCATGGACTGCTTCAACTCACAATAACAACATTTTTCGTCTTTCAATATATAACATAATTGTTTATTAACGTAAATTATAATAGTTAATTGGTTAGTTCACAATACTTTATAATATCTTCTTGATAACTTTAAATAAAAACTCTTTTCCACGAGCACACAACCTCTTTCCTTAGCAGTTGAGTTTCCACTGCTCTTATGATGCCAACTCGATGTAAATCTACTTCATATTTCATCGATGCTGCCAACCTAATTTATTAATCGATATATGCTTATTTCTACACTGATGTCATAATCTTTAATTCCTACATTTATTCCAGATTCAGTTGTTAAAGACGGATACTCATATGCTGACGTGATAAGACGAAACTCCAACAATGTACAACAATTGTACAATGGATCTGCTACTTAGTCAGTTCCGCGCTCAAACAATTGTGTAGAAGATCATGGAAATAATAATAAGTTCGCTATCCTAGAAAAAGCAATTCAAGACATTAATGCAAGAATGGATCAGCTTTTCAAATTAATCCAGGACTCGATGGATGCCAACAAGGTATTTCGAGACTTGGTTCAGAAGCTAATTACAAAATTATTCATTCTAATATAAAAATTGGACTGTAAAAACGCACGAGGGTTGCTCAAAAACATCGAAGAGCTTAAACTTTTCCTCAGCGGCAACTCGGTAGACATCATGCTTGTAACGGAGACTCACTCCTGCTCTAGGCATAACGTATACCTTCCAGGGTACGACATTTATCATGCCAATCATCCTAGCGGCAACTGCAGAGGGGGTGCTGCAATTATCATTAAAACCAGCATCATTCATTCACAAAATGAGCCGTTTTCACGCTGGAAGGTGCAAATAGCAAGTGTGAGCATACAAAGGAACTGTGGAATCGTGAGAAATGCTTCCTTATATCTTCCTCCCAATCAACCTTGGACAAAGGCTGACTTCGAGCAAATATTGACATCCATGGGCAACAAATTCATAGCTGGTGGCGATTATAACGCTAAACACAGTTGGTGGGGAAAATAAGGTCAAATTCTCGTGGTGATCGATTGCAGGAAGCTATGTGCGCAGTACATGTCAAGTTTTAGCTACTGGTGATCCAACTTTTTATTCATATAACACCCAGCTCACTCCTACTGCTCTGGACTTTTTTATATTCAATGGGATACAAAGTAATAGGCTCTCTGTAGAAAGACGCTATGAACTTTCATCTGATCACCTGCCTATCATAGCTGTTTTGCATAAAGAACCACAAATCCAGTCTCGCAGGCAACAGATACTCTCACCTGGACATTCTGTTGAAACGTTTAAAGCAGTGCTCTTCATAGTCTTAATATTTAACAGCTCATGAAAACTGGGCTATTTCCCGAAGGTTTGGAAGTCTGCTTTGATTACGATGATCCCAAAATCAGGAAAACAGTTAACTGAAGTCAACTCATTCAGGCCGATTAGTTTACTGCCCTCATTGGGAAAGATGCTGGAGAGGGTTTTCCTGAACCGGATTCTAAAACTTGAGAGCGTGACGCAGACAATTCCAAAGAGTCATGGCACTCCAGAACAGCTTCACAGAGTGGTCAACTTCGCTTTGGAGGCCATGGAGCACAAGCAATATGCAGTGGCTGTATTTATGGATATCCAACAAGCCTTTGACAAAGTATGGCATAGCGGTCTCCGAAGTAAGCTGAAGCGCATATTAACACCACAGCTCTTTCAGCTGGTGAGCATTTTTTTGGAGGTCAGATCGTTTTGTGTAGTCGTGGATGGGGCGAAATCATCCGAGAGGCCAATATGTGCAGGAGTTCCACAAGGCAGTGTGCTAGATCCCACCTTGTACTCACTGTACACAGCTGATATGCCAACATTCAGCTCTGTTCGTACCGTTGACAATCAGGATGTGCTTATTGCCACGTACGTAATTGACATTGCTGTTCTTACCAGAAACGAATCGCTCGGCATTGCAGCAAATGCATTACATGAGTACGTTCGGAGTCCCTTAAATGGAATATTGGCATCAACAGCAGCAAATGTGCAAACGTCACCTTTGCCACAAGAGTGGGATCCTGCCCAGGAATAACGATGCTCGGCTCGGTCCTTAAGCATGAAACGCACTACAAATACCTAGGGATCATCTTGGATAGGTATCTCAACTTTGGTCGACATGCAACAATGATTCAACGAACTGTATTGTCAAAAGCTGCAAGAATGGCGTGGTTGCTGTCCCCTAGAAATAAGCTCTCCTTAAATAACAAGGTAGCCATTTACAAGGCCGTATTGAGTCCGATCTGGAAGTACCTAAACTCATTTAAATAAGATTCGCGTGGCTCAGAGCAAAATCCTTCGTAAAATGTGCAACGCTCCCTGGTACATGCGCACCAGGGACATTGAAAGAGATCTTGGAGTCCCCAAGGTTGGCGATGTGATCCGAATTCAGGCCGAAAAATACACAGACAGGTTAGCCTCGCACCCAAATGCACTCGTTCGTCGACTTACGAGATACAAAGGGAAAAGAAGGCTAAAAAGACACCACCCACAGGATCTGCCTAACATAGTCCTGTCATAAGTAAAACTGATGTTAAAATGTAAATGTAATCAAAAATTTATTGTAATTTATTGTATATCTCACTGTAATTGTTGTAGTCACCATTTTTAATTGTATTTGATGTAAAACTAGCTTAAGCTGCCATATGGTAGCAGAATACTGGTTGTTAGAATATATAAAAATTTAATAAAAATTACCATTTTTAGCAAAAAAAAAAAAAAATTAAATGTTGATTATCCCATTGTTAAACAAATATTCGGCTTGGCATTCATTAATTTGTTGAACAGTGGGATAATCTGTATTTATATTCGGCTAATAAATTACTTTTATGTAATTCCACGCTTGCACACTTTAAGTCGGATGCCAGTTAATATTACAAGCTGTCTATATCACACAAAAAAACCTACATTTTCGCTTCTTCGACGCGTATTTTCGATAAGAATTTTTATAAACGAAAATATTTTAACAAAAAGCCCCAACGACACCATTAGCTGCAATTATTTAAACTTTTTTCCCTCCCACTTACACCCCCTTATCTCATGAACCAGGTGTGCTAGCAAAAGTTTTAGTACGCCATTTTGTAAGTCTAAAACTTTCGATCGGTATATAACTCAGTGATTAATGTTACTAAAACTAAAAAATGAGACTTATTACATACCAATAAGATGATAGAGAAATTTTAAAGATTATTTGGCCATGCCACCTTTAAAGACCCACCACGCGAAATACTTGACGCATTACTACATATGTACATGCGTACATAAATATTATTGCACTCTTCACTGCAGTTATTAATTGCCCATTTATGCTTTATGCTTAATATTACAAATATTTTTGTCTTAAGATAGTTTTAATACATAATAATATGAAGCATATTTGATAGCACAAAATATCGCTAAATGCCACAAGACAGAAAAAATTACAATATCATACATACTTACACACGTATATATATACATACAAACGTTTAAGTCAAAGCAATAGCTGCACTACTCTGATTTTGCATATGCAGATTATAGCTGGTGTGAAGAGTGCAAGCAAATGCGTATGTCGAATTTATGTATATATGTATGTAGTGATGCGCGCGTATAACACACAGTGGAGCACTGATTAAATAATATAGTCAAATAATATTCTTCTCATCTTCTTGTTATATTAATAAAGCGGACTTTCTAATTTAACAACATTAACATATTTTACGGACTATATTAAAAAAGTTTTAAAATTAACTAGCGTACGAATAAAAGTGTGCAAGCATTGACTTATTTTAGAGTTATTTATTAAAATAAAATAAATAAGCATCATCGCACTGTTTAGCAAATCAGCTTCGCATTAGAATTACATTTAGGATTTTGACTCCTCCTTTCTTGAGCGCAAAAGAGAACACAGCTGCTGATCTCGCAGTCGCTGCCTAACGGTTATTTTTTCTGTGCATAAGCGTTGATGAGAACTTAAACGGTCAAGATGTTTTATTTGGTGAAGTGCGACAGCTATTTTGTGTTCAACGCAAAAAAAATTAAAGTCTTAAATGAATATTTAAGAGTGGCTCGTTTGAAGCAGTAATAATCAGAAGCAATGGTAAGTTGTAATGGGTACATATATTATTCTTTAGTATCTAAATTTTATTTATTTCACAGAAAGTAAAGTGTTCTTAGAATTGGAGTGCAAAAAGTTAAACGCAGAAAGTGAGTATCATGAGTGTATATGTAATGAATACAAGCAGTAGCATACATCATATACATAATTGTTTACACAAATGTACTTAAACTATGTTAATTTTGTTCATATAGCATCCAAAACTTATCACCTACAGAAAGTGGACAAAAAGCACGCCAACAATTTTCTACGAACAAAATGGCGGACAAGCGTGGTAAGTACCCCGTTAAAGCTGACATTTATTTATTTATTTATTTATTTATTTATTAATGCACGACTAAAAGCAGTCGGCAAAGAAAAAATTATTAGATATAAAAATTAAGTTTACAATTTAAAATAAAATTAATATTAAATATAAATATAAGAAATATACTGTAAAGAAAAAATTAAAATTAGAATTATATCTGGGGTAAGCAAAAATTAATAATTTAAAATGATCCAACATTTGTTGCAAGGATTGGGAAAACCCAGAAAAACCCAATCAGATCAATAAATATTAGTGTTGTTGTTAGTGATTGATTGGTTTTAAAAATAATATAACATGTTATTAGTATTAGTAAGGTTAGGAATTTAACGATTTAAAATATTGGAAAAGTACGGATTTTAGGGAAGGGATAGGGAGAGAGAGTTCTGAGTAGAAAACGTGAAAGAGGCTATTATAATTAGAGCATAAAACCCGGAACGAACCGTGGGAAGCGTAATCAGTTGTGCATGTAGGTAAAAATAAAGGCCTGTAATTCCTAGTAGACCTGCGGGGGACCGAAAATCTGAGGCGGCCCAAAAGGGGACTAGAATCAATGTCGCCATTAATTAATTTGTGAAGAAAAACCACATTAAGAGTTTTCCTACGATTAATTAAAGACGGAAGGTCAATAAGACGAAGCCTATGGGAGTACGGTGGTAAACGCCGGTTGGGATCCCAGTTAAAACCACGTAAGGCGAAAAGCAAGAATTGCTTTTGAACTGATTCAATTCGATTCTGATTTATTTGATACTGTGGGCACCAAATGCACGAACAGTATTCAAGGATGGGACGGACTAAAGAGACGTAAAGGAGTTTAGTGGTGAAAGGATCATTGAATTACAAGTACTCCTTTGGCATCATTAACTATAGTGGAGATGTGCAAATTGAAGCATAATTTGCAGTCAAATAAAACTCCAAGATCCTTTACAGTTTTTATACGTTGCAAAGGGATATTGTCAATCGTATAAGAACCTAAGTAGGGCCTAGAACGACTAAATGTCATAAACATACACTTCGAACAATTGAGATGCAACTTATTGGCCGAACACCATAGTTGCATAGTGTTCAAATCATCTTGCAGACGATTGTGAAACAGGGGATCAGTGTATGAAAAAATAAGCTTAACATCATCTGCATACATTAAAATATAAGAATGGGACAGAGTAGTGGGTAGATCGTTAATGAACAGTGTAAAAAATAAAGGTCCTAAGTGACTACCTTGAGGTACACCAGAAGTTACACGAACCGAACTCGAAATGGTTGACCTAAGAAGCACTTTTTGGGTTCTACCTTTTAAATAAGTGGAAACCCAACGTATAAAGGCGGGAGGGAAACCTATGCAGTTAAGTTTGTAAAGTAAGAGGTCATGGTTCACAGAGTCAAAGGCTTTACTGAAGTCAGTGTAGATGACATCAGTTTGCTTTTTCTCTGAAAATGCATCATTTACCAGGGAGGTAAATTCAAGCAAGTTGGTCGTAGTAGACCGACCCTTAATAAAGCCGTGTTGTGCAGGGGAAATTATCGATTTACAGAGATGCTGCAAAGAAGAAACAAGGATTTTTTCAAATAATTTAGGAATGGCTGATAGCTTTGCAATGCCTCTGTAATTAGAAATATCAGACTTACCGCCTTTTTTGTGGAGGGGAATGATATAAGAATCTTTCCAAAGATATGGAAAAATTGAAGTTTCAAGGGATAGATTAAAAAGCTTATGCAACGGAGCAGCTAAAGAAGAACAGCATTCCTTAAGTAGACAACTAGGAATGTTGTCTGGCCCAGGAACGAAAGAAGATTTTAAAGAGCTAATAGAAGAGATTACATTGTTATAGGAAATAGAGGGTGCAAACATAGTGTTAGATTGAAAAATAGAATAAGGATAAGTTGAGTTGGAAGTGGAGATTGGAGAGTAGGTGGATTGAAAAAAGTTAGCAAATAGTTCAGCGGCTGCAGAGTCGTTGCCAGCAATATCTGACCCAAGAAAAAAAGAGGAAGGTAAACTGGAGGATTTACGCTTCAAGTTAACAAATTTATAAAATTGTTTAGGGTCACGGGAAAACTGTCTTTTGCAACGAGTTAGATAGTTCTCGTAGCATATCGAGTTTAAATTGGCAAAGTCCGACTTGGCCACTGTATACTTAGACCAGTCGAGACTTGAACCTGACTTCTTATATTTTTTAAAATATTTAGATTTAATATTTTTTAAATAAGAAAGTCTAGGTGTAAACCAAGGAGGCTTTATAGAACCAGACGATGGAATATAATTTGGAATGCACACATCTAAGAGTGCATTTAGGGTCTCATAGAAAGAACTAAGAGCATTATCGATGTCAGTCGCTTTTTCTAAAAAGCACCAGTCGGTAGCAAGGATAAGTTCATTAAGCAATGAATAATTTCCCTTGCGAAAACAACGACGAGGTGATTGCTGACATAATAAAGGTTGACTAAAAGGTTTAGAGATTGAGATAGAAATTTCTATAGTAGGATGATGTAAGTCTTCAGGGATACTTAATGGGGATGACCTAGAGACGGCAGTATTTGCGAAGTCATTAATAAAAACTAGATCGAGAATTCGATCATTATGATTTCTTATTGAGTTCATTTGAAACAACGAGAGATCAAGCATGTTATCTAAGAAAATATCTTGATTTAAAGGAATAAGGTAATTTGTGCTACTAAAAAGTGACCAAGAAATTTTAGGCAAATTAAAATCACCTAGCACAATAAATAAGTCGTTATCTTTAACTTTATGGTTAATTTCTTCAATACAGGCAAAATGTTGCAAGTAAACTGAAGGAGTAGCTCTTGGAGGGATATAAGAGCAGGTGATAAATATTGATCGAGTTGAAAAAGTTACTTTGACAGCAACAATTTCAATATCAGTAGTCACATTAAAAGAAATGCGTTCTGACTGAAGAGCCGAATTAGTAGCAATAAGAACGCCACCACTTCGAGTCGGTCGATCATATCTATATAAAAGGTAGTTACTTGACATAACTTCAGAATCAGACACTGTAGGAGTTAACCAAGTTTCTGACAATGCAATTATATCAGAATCAAACGACATACTACTCAAATATAGATTTTTGAGCTTAGTAAGGAGGCCTCTAACATTTTGGTAATGAATACAGGCGAAATCGGGCCGCAGGTCTAGTTTTTTGAAGCCGTACTGGCGGGGTCCTGTACGTTGGAGCTGCCGGCAGTAAGAGAAACAGGCAAGGGTTCACTACGCCTTTTGGGCTTAAACTCATGAACAATCATATGTTGTGGCCAAAATTTTGGATCACAAATGACAGAAAATGAGTCATGAGGGACACTTATTTTAAAAGATGCTATTTCGCGAGCAGTGGCAAAATTAAATTTAGTGATTGAGACACTAGCAGAAATACTTGCTTACGAGGAGCAACAACATTTAATATAGGGACCTCAGATGTAGGGGCAGCTACGTTATCAGTAGTATTGTTAGACGTTGCATTGCGAGGAGGTCTACCCTTTCGACCCGAACCAGTCCGCACCGAAGACGCGATGACTTGGGCTGGTTCAACTGTCTGTGTGATAGAATCACCTGCAGAAGGTGTAGGAGAATTGAATAGGTTAACAATACTCGGACTGGCCGATACTGACAACGTTGGGGAGACATCTTGATAGTGACGAGATGCCAATGGAGTCACGGGAGGCTGATTAATTGGTAAATTAGGGGGAACTGCTAAAAATTGAGAATCAGGTGGTGAGTTAAATTTATATTGGCTAAGCAGATCGAGACTAGAGTCAAAATCACTCGAAAGAAGCTTAGCCATTTTGTTAAGTTTTAAGAATTGATTTCTCACAGAAGTATACATTCTTGAGAAATCAATTTGCAACTCGATACATATTGGACAAGACCATTTCACTGCACCACATTCCTTTTTAGAAACGGCAATGATCTTATCACATTGTGGACCTGAAAGTCCAGCACACTTGGCATGCATTAGATTGTCACACAACCAACAATTAATAAATCTCGGTTGATCAAGACCATCGGCACACTTAATAGTGCAGTTTTTCTTACAGCACGACATATTTCCAACAGGGGTTAAAGATAAATAAATAAGGTCGAATAGGCAGAATTGCGCACGTAAATAGAGCGGGAGGCACTCAAATTAAGCTCTAAGCAAGAGAGCAAAATACAAAAACAATTTGCTGTGAGAGCGCGCTGCTAAACAAAACGAAATGCAGCAGCGAACACACACACAAACAAATGTATTAAGACGTGCAAAGCGCTAAAACTGAGATAAGGAGATGTAAACACAAACAAAAACAATCGCTGTGTTTACAATAACAACAAACTTGTGTGAGCGAGGTGTAAAGCAAAAGCCGAAATACACAAACAAACACACGCACAAGAATGTAAAGATTTAAGGGAAAATGCAAAACTAAGTTTAGCAAAAATAAAATGCTATTTATTTTTACACCAATGCACAAATGATTCAACTTACACAGCAAGTCGATAGCTAGTTCACTTTTGCACACTTTTAGATGATAAGATATTAAAGCGGAGCGTTATTATTCACAGAAAATGATGAACGTTTACGAGCCAAATTAAAACACGTCTGTTTCGCTTAAGCAAAGAACTCTCTCTGACATGTGCATATATACATACACTCGCTAGAAAAACTATGCGTACAAGCTCAATCCGAAACTTTGATTGTCGAAAACTAAATATTTCTATTTATACTATTGTCTAAATTACATTAAATACACTTATAATAGTATAATTTAGACAATATAATAAATACAAGTATTTATTTTTCGACAAAGTTTCGCACTGAGTTTGTACGTATAGTTTTTGTAGCGAGTGTATGCATTTATATGTGTGTACATTCAAGTAAAAGAAGACTACGCAATCTCACACACACACACATACACATAATATAACTAATTTTTGTTCTATTTCGTTTACAGCTTGCGCAACTGGCAATGTGGATCAGGAGGAACAGCCGGAGCCTGCCAAGAGCACAATTACAGTGCGCGCAAATGGAGGCGACCAAAACGACAAGCAGCTAATGCACGCCAAGAACGGTAAGTACAACCAAGCACACACACACACACACACTCACACACACACACACACATACACACACACACTCACACTCACACACACATATGCACACATTCATGCACTTTTACATACTCACTCAAGTTTATAGAATTTCAATAAAACTATTTGTTTTTCTTTTCCAGCTTGCACAACTGAGCATGATGACCAGGATTGCTACAATGAGCAACCAATGCCTGGCCAGGATTACGACGATGAGTCGCCAGTGCTTGCCGAGCGCACAAATTCAGTGCGCGTCAAAGGACGTGATTATAAGGAGGGGATGAACCTTTTTGTTGTTTTGGCGCCTTTCACTGTTGCTAGTGTTGGTGTTAGCAACAAAAACAACAAACTTTCACTCAATTTCTTATTCTGTTGCGGCTGGTTCCTTCCAACTGACCAGCTGATCGCGCAGAGTTGCGAAGCTCCGCGTTGCAGCGAACGCCTCCCTCGACACCTCAGCAGCAGATTCAAAATGCAACATCTCCTGATTTGCAAACGAATCAGTTGCCAACCACGCTGGAGGATGCGATTGTGAAAATGGGATCGGCTCTAGATTGCCTTTCTACTCTTTTTGGTGGACAGAGGCACATCAATACGCTGATGCGTGACGAGCTGATACGGCTGGTAAGTCTCCACAAAGTGGCTCTTGATCTCTGTAATAAGAATCAGACATCCACTGGCGAGGCTCAAACTACGCCGTCACTTGAAACTGGAGGTAATCGAGCATCTGCACATATCGGTGCAAAAAGTGCAATGGTCTCGCACCTTAATACTGGCGACAATACCCCAAAAAGGCAACGGGTTTCAACGTCGGAGCAGAGAAAAACTCCACCCAAGAAGAGCAGGAGTCAGTTCCAAGGGAAAAAGACGGTAGCTGCCGCACACGGTGCACCTGATGGTGCTAAGGAGCTGGTGCAGAAAGCACCGACAGGCAACGGACAAGGTTGGACGAAAGTCCAAGGCCGGAACCAATCGCAGAACAGAATACGAGCGGACGCAATCACAGTGACTGGAGTAGGAGAATGCAGCTACGCAGATATTCTCAGACTGGTGAAGAGTGACCCATCTCTGAAACATTTGAGCGAAGACGTGCAAGGAGTGCGTAAAACAGCCATATGGGACCTGCTGCAGCGTCTAAGCAAAAAGCCAGCACACAGCGCAAACGAGCTACAGGCAGCCGTAGAAAAGGTTCTGGGAAGCCGAACGGTCGTCAAGACGCTAACGGAGATGTGCCAAGTGGAAATCCGTGACCTGGATGAGTTGGCGACCAAGGAGGAGGTCATTGAGGAGGTTAATATGTCGCTAAAAGACTCAATGATGGGCATGGAAATTGTCCAATCGCTTCGCGTCATGAAAGACGGTTCTCAGACGGCCAAGCCAAATCTACCAGCGACCAAAGCTAAGATGTTAGTTGACCTGGCAAAAATTCGTATCGGGTGGTCAGTTTGCCGGATCCGGTCCATTCTGCAGCCTAAACGATGTTTCAAGTGCCAGGAGTACGGGCACATCGCAACAAAGTGCACCAGCAAGTTTAACCTAAAGGGAGTATGCTTTAAGTGTGGAGAGGCAGGGCATGAGGCCAAGGCCTGCAAAAATCCAGCAAAATGCTGTCTGTGCACCAAACACGGAGAGAAAACGGTGGACCACGAAATGGGCAGCTTTAGATGCCCTGTGTATCGCGAGGCTCTGAGCAAAATGCGATGTTAAGGTTACTCCAAACTAATTGGAACTAAACCATTGCATCGCCGCACAAGCTCTGTTGGACCAATCTTTTAGGGAGCAGCACATAGACGTAGCGCTAATCAGTGAGCCACACCATCAGAAGTCAATCTACACCACATGCTGGGTCAATGACACTAATGGAAAAGCTGCGATAAGGTCATGTGGAGATCCTTCAATGCCGCTAATGGAAACAAAGCAAGCTAATGGCTTTGTGCGTGCAAGAGTGGGCTGCAGGTGGATTTAAAGCTGCTACCTGGCACCCAGCTTGCAATTGAGTGCATTCACAGCGATATTGGAGGAGCTGGTGGACGATGCTAGAGGACGCAACGGAGTCGTTATCGCAGGCGACTTCAACGCGTGGGCACAGGAATGGGGCCGCCAGACTACAAATGCCAAAGGTCAAGCATTATTGGAGATATTTGCGTCAATCGATCTAGCGTTGTTGAACCATGGGACTCAACATACCTTTAGTAGAGCTGGCATTGGATCGATCGTTGATCTGACATTTGTGAGCACATCTCTCTTCTGCGTAGCGCACTGGGAGATCAGCAACTCCTACACCGCAAGCGACCACGTTGCAATTCTATGCACAATTGAAGACCGTCCAGGACCTAGAAGGCTTTTCACACCCCCACAGAAAGCATACCGCAGCGACACCCTCAACATCCAGGCATTTTGTATCGCAATGCAGAATTTCTCCACAACCGGGAATGCTGACAACAGAGCCAGTCAACTCGGAGCCCAGTTAGCACACGCATGCGACAGTAGCATGGCACGGCGGAACCAATATAGGCGTCACCATGTGCCCACATACTAATGGAACGCACGGATCTCCAGCGCCAGACAGGCATGTTTGCATGCCAGAAGGCGATATACACGCTCTCGCGGCAGACCACACTACTTGGATGCGCAGCTAGAGTATCAATTGCCAAGGCGTGTCCTTAAAACGGAGATTCGAAAGAGCAAACGGGAGTGCTTCTTGGAATTGTGTGATTCTGCTGAATATGATCCTTGGGGCAAAGCATACCAGACGAGTTAACGCTGGCAGGCTGGCATCGCCTACTGACGGATTTGAGCTGAAGGCGATCTTGGAAACGCTCTTCCCCAACAGACCCAGCATAATCAGCTCCTACGCAGCGTCACTGGACCCGGATATCCCGAATGTTGTCGATCTAGTCTCTGTAGATGAGGTCCTTGCAGTAGCCAGATGCCTCAAGCCCAGGAAAGCCACAGGACCGGATTGCATCCCGAATCGTGCACTTAAGATTGCTATCTCCCTGCATCCCACAGAGTTCACTGAGCTATTCAACGTATGCCTAATGGAGCGGATATTCCCATCTATCTGGAAAATCCAAAACCTGGTGCTCCTGCCAAAACCGGGCAAGTCCCCAGGCGACCCGTCTTCTTACCGACCGATCTGCCTGCTCGACACAGTGGGCAAAGTGTTCGAGAAACTGCTTTGTTCCAGACTTGAGACCGCAATCAGCAGCACAGGTGGCCTGTCAACAAACCAGTTTGGCTTTCGTAAAGCGAGATCGAATCTGGACGCGAATCTCCCAGCAGGAACTCAGATTATTGGGTTCGCTGACGACGTTGCCATTGTAGTGGTAGGCAAGGAGTTGAAAGAAACCGAGGAGTCATGCAACTTGAGCATTAGCCGCGTCCACCAATGGCTATCATCAGTTGGTCTGGAGCTGGCGGCGCATAAAACCGAGGCGGTTCTCGTCAGCAGTAGAAAGAAGGTGGAAACTGCTCATATTAGCGTCGGCAGAACTGCAGTCGCGGGCTATCAAATACCTCGGTGTAATGCTGGATACTAGGATGTCGTTTCGTGAGCACATGGAGTATGTACACCAAAAGGCAGCGGTTTCGACCCGGTCACTCGCACGCATAATGCTGAACACACGTGGCCCGAAACAGCAGTGGCGTAGTCTCCTCATGAGTGTTGCTAGGGCTATTATCCTGTATGCTCCTGTGTGGTACAGAGCTGCTTTCACGCCGAGCTGTTGTCGAGGAATCTGCTCGGTATACAGACTTAGCACCATCCGCGTGAGCTGCGGTTTCAGAACGATATCTGACGCGGGGATGATCCCGACTACGGAACTTATAGTAGAATCGGAGATAACCTACGGAGCTGCTGATCAACGGCGGTACGCCAGGCAGCGATGCATCAGACGGTGGCAAGCAAGATGGGACACGACGTCAAAATGTCACTGGACGTATCTTCTTATCCCCGACCTTGAAATGTGGCTTGGACGAAAGCACGGCGAGGTGAATTTTCACCTGACTCAACAGCTGTCGTCAGTTGGGTCAGTTGGGGTCAGTTGGCAGTCACATGACAGACACACACACACACACACACACACAGTGTGTTTTTCCTTTGGCAAGTGCGGTTGTGTTTTTCATCGTTGCATCGTTTGTGATCTGGAAATCGCGAGCCACACCTGAAATCAAAAGGAACTTGCTTAGTGAAGTCTTCCTGCAGCGCTAGTACGTACCAGTGGATGGAATTCAGCCCGTTGGACGTCTCACCAAGAAGTTGTGGTTCTTCGGGCCGACGCGCCGCACACAGGAGAGGGGGTGATTGTTGTTTTTTGGCGCCTTTCACATATATTTGTGTTGGTGATCGCAGAAACAAAAACTTTCACTCAATTTCTAACTCCGCTGCGACTAGTCAAGTGCGACCAGCTGATCGCGCAGAGTTGGCCATAACGCTGGGAGTTGCCGGACCCCAGCTGTTCAACTCAGCGTTGCCAGACAGTTCGAGATCGTCCAATCGGTTAAAAGCTGCGCGGGAAATTTAAAATTGGGCAGTCAATTGCAAATTTGAACTGCAGAAGCGTATTTTCTGCTCCAAGCGGTATTTTTTGGTCTTGGAACCTGCAAGTGCCATTTCATATTCGACTCTGGTTGGAAATTGCGTGCCAATTTTAGAAATAGCAAAAATTTTAAAATTGCAAAATTTTAGAATTAACAAATTCTAATCAATAGAATTTGCTTGCCAAATCTAAAGACTTTTTGGACTTGGCGTTTACAAAGGGGTCTCTATATTTCTATTGCTAGTGGATTAAGGTGTAAAGGTCAGGGATTTGACCGTGCCAACCATCACCGCCCTGCGGTGCACCAACAAGTGTGGCTCTGGCGACCGAGTCCGAGCGGTATAACTCGCAACGGTAAAACGCCAAAGGGAAACCGTTTGGCCAACGAGGGACCCTAGCAAATAGATTAACATAGGGCCCTGTAAATGGAGGCTGTCGATCCCCCGGCCTTTATAAGGCGGGCGAGATTACAGCGATCTCCCCCACTGGAGTGGCAGACACCTAAAGGCGCGTGGTCCACAAACAGCGCCGAACAGGTGGATAGCAATGGAGCAGAATCCGAAGCTGGATCGTCAACAACGATGTCGGTTGATGGAGCGCACGAGACCGCCTCAGCCCCGGCAGTGCTACCAGTCAACCCGTTTGACATCAATGCATCCTCGGTGGAGAATATAATTCTAGGAGTAGATGCTACCGGTGATCTGCGCAACGTGTTGACGACTCTAGTCGACAAGTCGACTGAGCTGTCTAAAATGCTAAGGGATGCACGGTATATCAACAAGGATATGAAGGAGCTAGCGCAAAAAGTTTTGAGACTTCAAAAGTCGGCGTTGCACAGCTTAAATGCAAACTATCGGAAAAACGATAGTGTTGCACAACAAGCACAGGAGACACAGTGGTCGCCACAGCAGAAGGAAGCCAAGAAGTCGTGCGTGAGAACCACTTCCAAGCAGAGTAAAGGACATGGAGGCCGTCCTGAAGTTTCGCCGTCTCAGCATTCAGCGGTTCGAAGGTCTGAGCCGACGACATGGACAAAGGTTAAAGAAAAGTCAAAAGCACGTCAACCGAGATCGCGTCCTGATGCCATAATCGTTGAGCCAAATGAGAAGATGACGTACTCTCAGATTCTAAACCTGGTCACCCGCAGCCAGAATGATAATTTGAAGAGCGTCGGTGAAAAAGTGCGAAGAGTTAAGCGTACAGCCAAAGGAGCACTTTTGTTGGAGCTCAATGATGCCACGCCGGAATGCACCCAACAGCTTCGTGACAGCATTGGCTCTGCTCTTGCAGGAAAGGTGGAGGCACGGGCACTGACTCAGCAGACGAGGCTGGAGGTCTTGGACTTGGACGAGATGGTCACCTCAGAGGAAATCCAAAAAGCATTCTGTGGACAATTTGGCATAACGCTGGACTCGAATGCTATAAAGAGCCTGCATTCAGCATTTGGTGGCACACAGCGAGCGATTATCAGCCTTCCAGTCGCTATGGCAAATAAGATCCTTACTGCTGGCAAAGTAAGAATCGCCTGGTCCGTTTGCCGGATTCGGGAGAGAAATCTTCCGACACGGTGTTACAAATGCCTGGAATTTGGCCACATAGCAACGAATTGTAGCAGCTCCAACGATAGAAGCGGATGGTGCTTTCGATGTGGTTCCAAAGACCACAAAATACGCGACTGTCATAATGAGGCCAAATGTTTTGTCTGTGCCGGTAATGGTAAACCAGACAGGCATATTGCAGGAAGTCTGAGATGCCCAATGTCATCTAAGGCACCCGTGAGGACAAAACACACCAGCAATGTTTAGTTTTTACCAACTAAACCTAAATCATTGCGAGGCTGCCAGCGATCTGCTCACACAGTCAGTGCGTGATCTTCAGTCGGATGTTGCCATTATTAGCGAGCCGTACAGATCCCCTGATGACGGCTGTTGGCTCCAATCCTTGTCTGGAAAAGCAGCGTTATGGTTTTGTGGCAGACCATACATACGGCCGATATCGTGTGCTGCGACGATGCATTTTGTGAGGGCAAAGTTAAAAAATATCTGGACCTATAGCTGCTACCTTCCACCTAGTCTTAGCCGCCAGGGGTTTGCTGCAGTTATGGATGAGCTGGTGAATGACGCTAGAGACCACAAACCAACCATCATAGCAGGCGATTTCAATGCATGGGCACAGGAGTGGGGCAGCGACATCTCCAAAAGCAGCAGCGCAGACGCCATTGCAAAGGGACAAGCTTTACTTGAAGCTTTCGCCGCGCTTGACGTTGTCCTCCTCAACCGGGGCACCGCCAACACATTCAACCGAGGAGGCGCTGGGTCAATCATTGACCTTACCTTCGCCACGAGCTCCCTTTCGACATTGGCCACCTGGAGCCTATGTAATCATTACACTGCTAGTGATCACGAGGCATTGGTGTTTACTATAGGCAAAAGAACCAGGCGACCCCCAGCTCAGAATGCGAGGCGTCTGATGTACCAGGCGGATACTCTCCAGGTGCCGATCTTCGTTGGGTCATTGAGCAACTTAAATATCGGAGGCTCGGCACAGCAGATGGCCACTCAGCTATCGCACGGCACCTTGCTCGCATGCGAAACTAGCATGCGTCGAAGGAAAGCATTCAGGGGATCTCAGCCGCCAACGTACTGGTGGAGCACGGAGATCGCTGTTGCTAGAAGTAGCTGCCTTTCTGCCAGGAGACGATACCAACGCGCCCGCAAAAGAAACCATCCCAGTTGGCCGGAGCTACAAACGGTGTACAGCATGCTTAGGAGAACTCTTAAGACTGCCATCAAGACAAGCAAACGAGAATGTTTTCTGCAACTCTGCGATTCCGCCGATCACGATCCATGGGGGAGGGCCTACAAAATGGTCGTGAAGCGCCTAAACGCCAACAATGCTGAGACACCTTCTGACCCGGCAAAAGTTAAGGCAATTGTAGAAACATTGTTTCCATCCAACAACTGCGATATGCCATTAGACGAGACGAGCATAGCCCAATTTGATGTTGCACAAGTGGAGGTGGAAGAACTTCTCTGTGTAGTCCGAAAGATGAGCTCAAACAAGGCACCTGGCCCCGACGGAATCCCCAATCGTGCGGTTAGATTGGCGCTATCTTGCATACCGCACTTATTTGCGAAAATGTACACGCAGTGCCTCCGCGATGGACATTTTCCTGAGCAATGGAAAGTTCAACACCTTGCGTTGATACCGAAGCCGGGGAAACCACCTGATGACCCTTCCTCATATCGTCCGATATGTCTTATCGACTCAATGGGTAAAGTACTTGAGCAAATTATATGTACAAGGCTGGAGAGAGCTATTGATGACGCTGGTGGCTTATCTGCGAATCAGTATGGTTTCAGGAAAGGATTCTCAACCGTAGACGCAATCGGAAAGGTTGTTGGAATTGCGGGTGGGGCTGTCGAGGGCTCCAGATGGAAGGGCGGCAAGAAGGAGTATTGCCTGATTGTCACTCTCGACATCAAGAACGCATTTAATTCCGTAAAGTGGGACTGCATTATTAATGCACTACGCGCTTTTGACATCC
Organism: Drosophila phalerata; assembly: GCA_951394115.2. Lineage (NCBI taxonomy): Eukaryota > Metazoa > Arthropoda > Insecta > Diptera > Drosophilidae > Drosophila > Drosophila phalerata. Next base: position 12,449,897 of record OX596004.2, read on the forward strand.
CTGCATACCTCCAGGCGATCGTAAGGAACTACTTCTTGGGAAGACTCCTGAGGTATGACACATCGTGCGGCACTTGTTCCTATAGCGTCTCGGCTGGCGTCCCACAAGGCTCTGTGTTGGGACCCCTGCTATGGAACATAGTATACGACGGAGTCATGAAACTGGAGCTGCCCACTGGCTGTCAGGTAACATGTTACGCTGATGACGTGGCACTCACAGTGGTAGCCAAACAGCTAAGCGTCGTGGAATCCACCTGCAATGAAGCCATTTATTGCATCTCGAGCTTTTTATGTTCCCTGGGACTGGAGCTAGCCGCCCACAAGACGGAGGCAGTGCTTGTAAGCACCCGAAAAACCGTAGAGACGGCACACATCCGAGTTGGTAATCAGGACATAGCGTCAAAGCGTGCCATTAGGTATCTCGGCGTCATGATTGATACCAGGCTAAGGCAGGAGAAAGCTGCGAATACAAGCCGCGCACTGTTTCGCATTATGCCAAACACCCGCGGACCCAAACAGGAAAGGAGAATCCTGTTGACTAGCGTCATTCGCTCAGCAGTGTTATACGCTGCGCCTGTCTGGGCGGACGCAACCAAAATCTGCAGTTACACCAGGGGCATAAAATCTGTTCACCGCCTATGTGCGCTTCGCATATGCTGCGGTTTTCGAACCATCTCAGACGATGCTGCGCTGGTTATCGCTGGACTGGTCCCAATCGACCTTCTGGCAGCGGAGGAGAAGAATGTGGCAGAAGCATTTCGGGCAGGAGTCGATAGAATTGTAGCTCGTAGGCTGGCACGGGAGGAGAGCCTTAGGATGTGGCAAGCACGCTGGGACGCTTCTGGGAATGGCCGGTGGACCCACTGCCTTATTCCCGACATTGGACACTGGCTGAACAGGAAGCACGGAGTGGTAAACTTCTATACCACGCAACTCCTTAGCGGACACGGCTGCTTTAGCAGATACCTCTTCAAGCTCGGACATGAGAGCACACCATTTTGCAGATGGTGTGGAGAGGTAATGGAGGACGCGGAACATGTCATCTTTGTCTGTAGGCGCTTCAGTGGACAAAGAGATGAGCTGTGGCGATCTGCTGGTCGTCAATTAACTCCTAGGAGCCTGGTCGACGCGATGATCGAGAATACCAACATTTGGATGGCATTCAACAGTTTCTCTGTTAGCATCATGACGGAACTTCGCAGATGCGAGCGATTGAGAAGGGAGCCAGCATAGGCAGAACCATTGTTCCTGCGAAGCAATGCTTCGCGGCCGTTCCGCAGGAACACGGTTCTCTCTATGTTATTCATATTACTTTGTTAGTTTTAATAGTTATTTAGTTGTAATAAAGAATTAAAAAAAAACACACACACACACACATACTCACACACACACACACACACAGAGAAAGGTTAACGCGCCGGTTGTGCTTGTCGTGAACTCCTAAGTTTTTTTTGATTTTCTCGCGGTTGTCATCGGTGATACTTCCTGTTGGACTTTACAAGCGGTGCGCCTGGACGCCCTGGTGGATTGGGGGTGCTTGCCTGCGCTCCGTGGTGTGCGTTGTTCCAGTCTCAGCTGATCTTTGCGGGTGACTCGATTTCCAAGGCGGGCTTTGGTTCGTTGGCGGGGGGGAGAAACTCCCATCTGGTGAGTGTGGCTTTCCCGCTCTCGCTCAGGCTTTCCCTGGTCGGATTCCACTGTGTTCTTCCTGCACTTTCACACTTTCGCTGGAGTTGTTGTGCACATTTGTGCATATCACTCCACCAGTGTTGGTAAACACCATCTACTAGTCAGCTGGCCCAATCGATCAGCAGAGTTGCAGCTCGATCAATTGGTGCTATAGCAACGAGCTTTTTGCCAAAGACTGCCAGCTTTTTATCGCGCCAGACAGTTAATTCAAATTTGAATTTGAACTTGCTTGGGCTCTGTTCTAAGCCGTGGTTTTTAGCAGCGTGTTAACAGAACACTGAGTCGGTGCAGTATATAACGCGCGGCATACTTTCAGGAGCTCCAAAAACATCTGCGTGCTTTCAGGTGCTCTTCTTATATAGAAAGCCAGTTTTCTCAGCGCAGAAAGGAACTGAAGGTCACGGAACCGACTATTACCAACCCCTCCGCAGTGGCGGCGTTCATTAAACGGGGCTCTGGTGAACGAGTAAGAGCGGTATAACTCATTCATCATATAACGCCAAGGGAAACGTCTGGCCAACGAGGGACTGCCTGAGAAAACTGAAATCTTGGGACAGCTCTCTCAGAGCATGGAGGATGACGGATCGAGCTGCTCTGAGCGAAGTTCAGCTATGCTGAGTACGCCGACAAATCAGCAAGTGTTTTTGAGCCCGGCAAAATCCCCGGATAATGGTGAAGAACTGTTGCCTACTACACTGAGTGGCACGCTAGCTCGAATGGACGCGGTTCTCAAACCCCTAACTGTTTGGTTTAACAGCCAAAGGTATATAACGGCAGTAAGACGCGGGGAAATAATCTAGTTAGGCAGTCTCGTAAAGCTAGCCATGGAATTCTGCAACCCAGAACTGGCAAGTACAGAAGCGCAAACAACGCCGTCTATAAACATGGTCTATGCTGGAGCAGCAGCACCATTACAAAAGGCTGGTATTAAAAACGCACCCAGTAGGAGAACGACGAACGGCGAAACCCCTAAGCGACAGACGGACTCAACATGGGAGCTGCGCAAAACTCCTCCCAAGAAGAGCAAAAATCATGGCAAAAACGTGGCTATCCAGGAGGTTACTGTGACACACACACCAGTCGTCAAGCCAGCAACCCTTGAGGCATCTTCCGGCTCAAAAGGTTATGGACCAAGGTCAGCGGCCGCCAGAAAGCCCGCGAGCGCATTCGATCAGATGCTATTGCTGTGTCTGGTGTAGGCGAATGCAGATACTCTGACATCCTTAAAATTGTTAAGAGCGATCCGGCGCTAAAGCACTTGAGTGGCGATGTAAAAAGCATACGAAAGGCAACGAACGGCTACCTTCTGCTCAAGATGGATAAAAACCCTGAGCACAACTCAGATGAACTGAAAGATGCGGTGAGTAAGGCTCTGGGCGGCCGAGCAGTCGTCAAGAAGCTGACGGAAACCGCGTAGGTCGAGATTTGGGATCTAGACGAGCTAGTGACCAGCGAGGAGGTGTTGGAGTCTATTAAGCTGGCCTTGGAAGACCGCACCATCAGCTGCGAGTCGGTCAAATCGCTTCGGGCACTGAAGGATGGTCAACAGGTGGCGACACTGATTCTACCAGCAGCCAAAGCCAAGGTGTTGGTAGACAAGCGAAAAATTCGCATTGGCTGGGTGGTCTGCCGCATTCGGGCAATTCTACAGCCAAAACGCTGCTATAAATGCCTCGGCTATGGGCACATGGCAGCTAAGTGCACCGAGGATCTAAAAGGTGCATGCTTCAAGTGTGGCGAACATGGCCACCTAGCCAAAATATGCCTAAAGCCAGCAAAATTCTGTCTTTGCATTCGCAATGGCGAGAAACAGACGGATCATGCCGCGGGTAGCTTCAGATGCCCGGCGTACAAAGAAGCTGTTAGCAAAATGAGATGTTAAGGTTTCTCCAAATCAACCTTAATCATTGTATAGCGGCACAAGCTCTCTTGGAGCAGACTACAAAGGAATTGCATGCACACATCGTTGCTATCAGCGAGCCTCATCACCGAGAGTCCATTTGCCCGAGGACTTGGGCTACCGACACGAGCGGGAAAGCTGCAATATGGGCGTGTGATGCCCCTTTCACCCTACTGACCGACACAAAGCCTTTTAACGGATTCGTGCGCGCAAAAGTGGCCGATAAATGGCTCTACAGCTGCTACCTGGCTCCTAGCTTGCAGTTAAGTGCCTTTATATCTGTTTTAGATGAGCTGGTTGACGATGCAAAGGGGCGATCCGGACTAGTCATTGCAGGTGACTTTAATGCGTGGCCAACGGAGTGGGGAAGTCTGGTGACAAACGCCAGGGGTCGAGCCCTACTCGAAACGCTAGCGTCACTCGATCTCGTGTTGCTAAACACTGGCTCCCAAAACACCTTTAGCAGAGCTGGAATCGGATCAATTGTCGACCTTACCTTCGCTAGCCCATCCATTTCTGTAGGCGCGAACTGGAATATTATCGATGTTTATACAGCGAGCGACCACTTGGCCATTTTGGTCATTTTCGGTAACTGCACACGATCAATGGAGAACGGATTGCCATATGAAACAGCGAACCGCGTTGAACAATTTAACACGCAGACCTTTTCCGCAGCGTTCCAAACAACCCGTACGGATGGAAACGCCGAGTGCAGGGCACGCCAAATATCGAACGCCCTAACTCAAGCTTGCGATTTAAGTATGCCGAGACGAAAAACCTACAGGAGACACCACGTACCTACATTCTGGTGGAACGAGCGCATTGCAAATGCCCGACATGCTTGCCTCCATGCTACAAGACGCTACCAACGGGCCCGGGGTAGGCCATGCTTCAACGCCAGACAAGCTGAATACATGGCAGCCAGAAGATTGCTTAAGAGCGAAATTCGAGCCAGCAAAAGAGAATGTTTTTTACAACTTTGCGACTCTGCCGAGCACGACCCATGGGGGAAGGCCTACAAGACCGTCGTCAAAGCCATCTACGCTGGAAGGCAGCATGCACCAACGAATGCAACCGAATTGAAGCTAATCGTGGAGACGTTATTTCCGACCATACCTTTGCATCAGCTCGTAACAGTAGCGGCGCCAAACGAGAGCATAGCAGCCTCCATAGAAGCGGTCACGGTGAGTGAACTATTGTCGGTCATCAGCAGCATTAAGCCCAACAAAGCTCCAGGCCCAGACGGTATACCAAATCGGACAATTAAACTAGCCGTCTCCCTGCAACCCGAAGCCTTTGTGCAGGTATTCAACACGTGCCTTGTGGAGAAAACATTTCCTTCAATATGGAAGCTACAGTCGCTGGTGCTACTCCCCAAACCGGGCAAGCCACTGGACGATCCATCGTCATACAGGCCTATCTGCCTTTTAAGTACGCTAGGGAAGGTGCTGGAGAAGCTGATCTGCACGAGATTGGAAGTGGCTATCACCGAGGGAGGAGGTCTGTCCCCAAACCAACACGGCTTTAGAAAAGCGAGTTCCACTATCGACGCAATAAGTAAGGTCACCAACATTGCCTCGCAGGCCATCCAAGGCTCTAGACGGAAAGGAGGCACCAAGCAGTACTTCTTAGTCGCCACGTTAGACGTGAAGAACGCCTTTAACTCTGCCAGATGGGATAGAATAGTGCAGTCGCTGTCTGACTACCGTGTCCCAGATTATCTCCTGGAGTTGATAAAAAGCTACTTCCAAGGACGATTGCTACAATATCCCACAACTGATGGAATCAAAACACACTGCGTAACAGCTGGTGTGCCCCAGGGGTCGGTCTTGGGACCTCTTTTATGGAATGCTATGTATGATGGAGTATTGCGACTGGCACTCCTGGCTGACGACGTTGCCCTAGTTGTCGTTGGTAAAGAGCTCCGAGTGACTGAGGAGACGTGTAACTCCTGCATAGTACGAGTCCAACAATGGCTAAATTCTGCAGGGCTCCAGCTAGCAGCCCATAAAACTGAAGCTGTCCTCATCAGCAGTCGAAAAAAATTGGAGACTGCGCATATAACAGTGAGTACAATAACATCGAAGCGGGCGATTAGATACCTTGGAGTCATGCTGGACACAAGGCTGTCTTTCCGGGATTACATCCACATATAAGCTGCAGAGTCAGGTCGGGCACTATCTCGGATAATGCTCAACACTCGTGGTCCCAAGCAACAACGCCGTCCTCTACCAATGAACGTATCCAGGGCTATAATTCTGTACGCGGCAGCGATCCATCGACCGGTGGCAAAATCGTTAGGACTGTTCTCGGAAAGGCCGCTGGACTCACCACTTAATCCCCAACCTTTCAGCCTGGCTGAATCGGAAACACGTAGAAGTAAACACACACACACACACACACACACACACACACACAACGTCAACGTCGGAGCAGAGAAAAACTCCACCCAAGAAGAGCAGGAGTCAGTTCCAAGGGAAAAAGACGGTAGCTGCCGCACACGGTGCACCTGATGGTGCTAAGGAGCTGGTGCAGAAAGCACCGACAGGCAACGGACAAGGTTGGACGAAAGTCCAAGGCCGGAACCAATCGCAGAACAGAATACGAGCGGACGCAATCACAGTGACTGGAGTAGATGAATGCAGCTACGCTGATATTCTCAGACTGGTGAAGAGTGACCCATCTCTGAAACATTTGAGCGAAGACGTGCAAGGAGTGCGTAAAACAGCCATATGGGACCTGCTGCAGCGTCTAAGCAAAAAGCCAGCACACAGCGCAAACGAGCTACAGGCAGCCGTAGAAAAGGTTCTGGGAAGCCGGACGGTCGCCGGTTGTGCTTGTCGTGAACTCCTAAGTTTTTTTTGATTTTCTCGCGGTTGTCATCGGTGATACTTCCTGTTGGACTTTACAAGCGGTGCGCCTGGACGCCCTGGTGGATTGGGGGTGCTTGCCTGCGCTCCGTGGTGTGCGTTGTTCCAGTCTCAGCTGATCTTTGCGGGTGACTCGATTTCCAAGGCGGGCTTTGGTTCGTTGGCGGGGGGGAGAAACTCCCATCTGGTGAGTGTGGCTTTCCCGCTCTCGCTCAGGCTTTCCCTGGTCGGATTCCACTGTGTTCTTCCTGCACTTTCACACTTTCGCTGGAGTTGTTGTGCACATTTGTGCATATCACTCCACCAGTGTTGGTAAACACCATCTACTAGTCAGCTGGCCCAATCGATCAGCAGAGTTGCAGCTCGATCAATTGGTGCTATAGCAACGAGCTTTTTGCCGAAGACTGCCAGTTTTTTATCGCGCCAGACAGTTAATTCAAATTTGAATTTGAACTTGCTTGGGCTCTGTTCTAAGCCGTGGTTTTTAGCAGCGTGTTAACAGAACACTGAGTCGGTGCAGTATATAACGCGCGGCATACTTTCAGGAGCTCCAAAAACATCTGCGTGCTTTCAGGTGCTCTTCTTATATAGAAAGCCAGTTTTCTCAGCGCAGAAAGGAACTGAAGGTCACGGAACCGACTATTACCAACCCCTCCGCAGTGGCGGCGTTCATTAAACGGGGCTCTGGTGAACGAGTAAGAGCGGTATAACTCATTCATCATATAACGCCAAGGGAAACGTCTGGCCAACGAGGGACTGCCTGAGAAAACTGAAATCTTGGGACAGCTCTCTCAGAGCATGGAGGATGACGGATCGAGCTGCTCTGAGCGAAGTTCAGCTATGCTGAGTACGCCGACAAATCAGCAAGTGTTTTTGAGCCCGGCAAAATCCCCGGATAATGGTGAAGAACTGTTGCCTACTACACTGAGTGGCACGCTAGCTCGAATGGACGCGGTTCTCAAACCCCTAACTGTTTGGTTTAACAGCCAAAGGTATATAACGGCAGTAAGACGCGGGGAAATAATCTAGTTAGGCAGTCTCGTAAAGCTAGCCATGGAATTCTGCAACCCAGAACTGGCAAGTACAGAAGCGCAAACAACGCCGTCTATAAACATGGTCTATGCTGGAGCAGCAGCACCATTACAAAAGGCTGGTATTAAAAACGCACCCAGTAGGAGAACGACGAACGGCGAAACCCCTAAGCGACAGACGGACTCAACATGGGAGCTGCGCAAAACTCCTCCCAAGAAGAGCAAAAATCATGGCAAAAACGTGGCTATCCAGGAGGTTACTGTGACACACACACCAGTCGTCAAGCCAGCAACCCTTGAGGCATCTTCCGGCTCAAAAGGTTATGGACCAAGGTCAGCGGCCGCCAGAAAGCCCGCGAGCGCATTCGATCAGATGCTATTGCTGTGTCTGGTGTAGGCGAATGCAGATACTCTGACATCCTTAAAATTGTTAAGAGCGATCCGGCGCTAAAGCACTTGAGTGGCGATGTAAAAAGCATACGAAAGGCAACGAACGGCTACCTTCTGCTCAAGATGGATAAAAACCCTGAGCACAACTCAGATGAACTGAAAGATGCGGTGAGTAAGGCTCTGGGCGGCCGAGCAGTCGTCAAGAAGCTGACGGAAACCGCGTAGGTCGAGATTTGGGATCTAGACGAGCTAGTGACCAGCGAGGAGGTGTTGGAGTCTATTAAGCTGGCCTTGGAAGACCGCACCATCAGCTGCGAGTCGGTCAAATCGCTTCGGGCACTGAAGGATGGTCAACAGGTGGCGACACTGATTCTACCAGCAGCCAAAGCCAAGGTGTTGGTAGACAAGCGAAAAATTCGCATTGGCTGGGTGGTCTGCCGCATTCGGGCAATTCTACAGCCAAAACGCTGCTATAAATGCCTCGGCTATGGGCACATGGCAGCTAAGTGCACCGAGGATCTAAAAGGTGCATGCTTCAAGTGTGGCGAACATGGCCACCTAGCCAAAATATGCCTAAAGCCAGCAAAATTCTGTCTTTGCATTCGCAATGGCGAGAAACAGACGGATCATGCCGCGGGTAGCTTCAGATGCCCGGCGTACAAAGAAGCTGTTAGCAAAATGAGATGTTAAGGTTTCTCCAAATCAACCTTAATCATTGTATAGCGGCACAAGCTCTCTTGGAGCAGACTACAAAGGAATTGCATGCACACATCGTTGCTATCAGCGAGCCTCATCACCGAGAGTCCATTTGCCCGAGGACTTGGGCTACCGACATGAGCGGGAAAGCTGCAATATGGGCGTGTGATGCCCCTTTCACCCTACTGACCGACACAAAGCCTTTTAACGGATTCGTGCGCGCAAAAGTGGCCGATAAATGGCTCTACAGCTGCTACCTGGCTCCTAGCTTGCAGTTAAGTGCCTTTATATCTGTTTTAGATGAGCTGGTTGACGATGCAAAGGGGCGATCCGGACTAGTCATTGCAGGTGACTTTAATGCGTGGCCAACGGAGTGGGGAAGTCTGGTGACAAACGCCAGGGGTCGAGCCCTACTCGAAACGCTAGCGTCACTCGATCTCGTGTTGCTAAACACTGGCTCCCAAAACACCTTTAGCAGAGCTGGAATCGGATCAATTGTCGACCTTACCTTCGCTAGCCCATCCATTTCTGTAGGCGCGAACTGGAATATTATCGATGTTTATACAGCGAGCGACCACTTGGCCATTTTGGTCATTTTCGGTAACTGCACACGATCAATGGAGAACGGATTGCCATATGAAACAGCGAACCGCGTTGAACAATTTAACACGCAGACCTTTTCCGCAGCGTTCCAAACAACCCGTACGGATGGAAACGCCGAGTGCAGGGCACGCCAAATATCGAACGCCCTAACTCAAGCTTGCGATTTAAGTATGCCGAGACGAAAAACCTACAGGAGACACCACGTACCTACATTCTGGTGGAACGAGCGCATTGCAAATGCCCGACATGCTTGCCTCCATGCTACAAGACGCTACCAACGGGCCCGGGGTAGGCCATGCTTCAACGCCAGACAAGCTGAATACATGGCAGCCAGAAGATTGCTTAAGAGCGAAATTCGAGCCAGCAAAAGAGAATGTTTTTTACAACTTTGCGACTCTGCCGAGCACGACCCATGGGGGAAGGCCTACAAGACCGTCGTCAAAGCCATCTACGCTGGAAGGCAGCATGCATCAACGAATGCAACCGAATTGAAGCTAATCGTGTAGACGTTATTTCCGACCATACCTTTGCATCAGCTCGTAGCAGTAGCGGCGCCAAACGAGAGCATAGCAGCCTCCATAGAAGCGGTCACGGTGAGTGAACTATTGTCGGTCATCAGCAGCATTAAGCCCAACAAAGCTCCAGGCCCAGACGGTATACCAAATCGGACAATTAAACTAGCCGTCTCCCTGCAACCCGAAGCCTTTGTGCAGGTATTCAACACGTGCCTTGTGGAGAAAACATTTCCTTCAATATGGAAGCTACAGTCGCTGGTGCTACTCCCCAAACCGGGCAAGCCGCTGGACGATCCATCGTCATACAGGCCTATCTGCCTTTTAAGTACGCTAGGGAAGGTGCTGGAGAAGCTGATCTGCACGAGATTGGAAGTGGCTATCACCGAGGGAGGAGGTCTGTCCCCAAACCAACACGGCTTTAGAAAAGCGAGTTCCACTATCGACGCAATAAGTAAGGTCACCAACATTGCCTCGCAGGCCATCCAAGGCTCTAGACGGAAAGGAGGCACCAAGCAGTACTTCTTAGTCGCCACGTTAGACGTGAAGAACGCCTTTAACTCTGCCAGATGGGATAGAATAGTGCAGTCGCTGTCTGACTACCGTGTCCCAGATTATCTCCTGGAGTTGATAAAAAGCTACTTCCAAGGACGATTGCTACAATATCCCACAACTGATGGAATCAAAACACACTGCGTAACAGCTGGTGTGCCCCAGGGGTCGGTCTTGGGACCTCTTTTATGGAATGCTATGTATGATGGAGTATTGCGACTGGCACTCCTGGCTGACGACGTTGCCCTAGTTGTCGTTGGTAAAGAGCTCCGAGTGACTGAGGAGACGTGTAACTCCTGCATAGTACGAGTCCAACAATGGCTAAATTCTGCAGGGCTCCAGCTAGCAGCCCATAAAACTGAAGCTGTCCTCATCAGCAGTCGAAAAAAATTGGAGACTGCGCATATAACAGTGAGTACAATAACATCGAAGCGGGCGATTAGATACCTTGGAGTCATGCTGGACACAAGGCTGTCTTTCCGGGATTACATCCACATATAAGCTGCAGAGTCAGGTCGGGCACTATCTCGGATAATGCTCAACACTCGTGGTCCCAAGCAACAACGCCGTCCTCTACCAATGAACGTATCCAGGGCTATAATTCTGTACGCGGCAGCGATCCATCGACCGGTGGCAAAATCGTTAGGACTGTTCTCGGAAAGGCCGCTGGACTCACCACTTAATCCCCAACCTTTCAGCCTGGCTGAATCGGAAACACGTAGAAGTAAACACACACACACACACACACACACACACACACACAACGTCAACGTCGGAGCAGAGAAAAACTCCACCCAAGAAGAGCAGGAGTCAGTTCCAAGGGAAAAAGACGGTAGCTGCCGCACACGGTGCACCTGATGGTGCTAAGGAGCTGGTGCAGAAAGCACCGACAGGCAACGGACAAGGTTGGACGAAAGTCCAAGGCCGGAACCAATCGCAGAACAGAATACGAGCGGACGCAATCACAGTGACTGGAGTAGATGAATGCAGCTACGCTGATATTCTCAGACTGGTGAAGAGTGACCCATCTCTGAAACATTTGAGCGAAGACGTGCAAGGAGTGCGTAAAACAGCCATATGGGACCTGCTGCAGCGTCTAAGCAAAAGGACGCAACGGAGTCGTTATCGCAGGCGACTTCAACGCGTGGGCACAGGAATGGGGCCGCCAGACTACAAATGCCAAAGGTCAAGCATTATTGGAGATATTTGCGTCAATCGATCTAGCGTTGATGACCCATGGGACTCAGCATACCTTTAGTAGAGCTGGCATTGGATCGATCGTTGATCTGACATTTGTGAGCACATCTCTCTTCTGCGTAGCGCACTGGGAGATCAGCAACTCCTACACCGCAAGCGACCACGTTGCAATTCTATGCACAATTGAAGACCGTCCAGGACCTAGAAGGCTTTTCACACCCCCACAGAAAGCATACCGCAGCGACACCCTCAACATCCAGGCATTTTGTATCGCAATGCAGAATTTCTCCACAACCGGGAATGCTGACAACAGAGCCAGTCAACTCGGAGCCCAGTTAGCACACGCATGCGACAGTAGCATGGCACGGCGGAACCAATATAGGCGTCACCATGTGCCCACATACTAATGGAACGCACGGATCTCCAGCGCCAGACAGGCATGTTTGCATGCCAGAAGGCGATATACACGCTCTCGCGGCAGACCACACTACTTGGATGCGCAGCTAGAGTATCAATTGCCAAGGCGTGTCCTTAAAACGGAGATTCGAAAGAGCAAACGGGAGTGCTTCTTGGAATTGTGTGATTCTGCTGAATATGATCCTTGGGGCAAAGCATACCAGACGAGTTAACGCTGGCAGGCTGGCATCGCCTACTGACGGATTTGAGCTGAAGGCGATCTTGGAAACGCTCTTCCCCAACAGACCCAGCATAATCAGCTCCTACGCAGCGTCACTGGACCCGGATATCCCGAATGTTGTCGATCTAGTCTCTGTAGATGAGGTCCTTGCAGTAGCCAGATGCCTCAAGCCCAGGAAAGCCACAGGACCGGATTGCATCCCGAATCGTGCACTTAAGATTGCTATCTCCCTGCATCCCACAGAGTTCACTGAGCTATTCAACGTATGCCTAATGGAGCGGATATTCCCATCTATCTGGAAAATCCAAAACCTGGTGCTCCTGCCAAAACCGGGAAAGTCCCCAGGCGACCCGTCTTCTTACCGACCGATCTGCCTGCTCGACACAGTGGGCAAAGTGTTCGAGAAACTGCTTTGTTCCAGACTTGAGACCGCAATCAGCAGCACAGGTGGCCTGTCAACAAACCAGTTTGGCTTTCGTAAAGCGAGATCGAATCTGGACGCGAATCTCCCAGCAGGAACTCAGATTATTGGGTTCGCTGACGACGTTGCCATTGTAGTGGTAGGCAAGGAGTTGAAAGAAACCGAGGAGTCATGCAACTTGAGCATTAGCCGCGTCCACCAATGGCTGTTGGCATCAGTTGGTCTGGAGCTGGCGGCGCATAAAACCGAGGCGGTTCTCGTCAGCAGTAGAAAGAAGGTGGAAACTGCTCATATTAGCGTCGGCAGAACTACAGTCGCGGGCTATCAAATACCTCGGTGTAATGCTGGATACGAGGATGTCGTTTCGTGAGCACATGGAGTATGTACACCAAAAGGCAGCGGTTTCGACCCGGTCACTCGCACGCATAATGATGAACACACGTGGCCCGAAACAACAGCGGCGTAGTCTCCTCATGAGTGTTGCTAGGGCTATTATCCTGTATGCTCCTGTGTGGTAACGAGCTGCTTTCACGCCGAGCTGTTGTCGAGGAATCTGCTCGGAATACAGACTTAGCCCCATCCGCGTGAGCTGCGGTTTCAGAACGATATCTGACGCGGGGATGAT